>CM076573.1:306894280-307494280 GCA_034641835.2 Pinus albicaulis | reverse complement strand
AGCTACCTGGCCCTTTACAGACTCTGCCTAAAGAAATAATAGAAGTAAACACTAATGATCTGGAAATGAAACTACTTGTTTGCTATTCAAGGTATTCATTATCCATAAACTTATGTGTGCAATCTATTTAATATGTTTTGCAATTGGAACAAAGTGATTTTTGGTGAATTTCTTAATATTTTTGTGTGTAGGAGGCTTATTTATTTTTACTGTTTAACATATTTAACTCTAGAAAAACACAAAAATATAAATCACATATATAACACAGCATATGATAAGGCAGTTCACCCTTCCTGGGCTACATCTGCCAGGTCCAAGGCCCCCAAATGGGCATGTCCTTGCTCTTATTATGCTCAAAATTAGTTATGCAGTGTGAAGAAAGCCTAAACAGGAAAAAATAGCTATAGAAATGAGTTCAAAACACTGAAAACAGTAAAGATATGCTTTTGTTTCACCTCCAAAGGTTAACCATAGCCCAATACAGCTCCAACACTCCCTAGGCCCTAATGGCTCTCCAAGCTTCTCTGTTGAAAAAGTACCTGAAGATGAGCTCTGTTTCCTCTACAACTGGCACCATTGGCTCTGGAATGCTCAAATTACCCAAAATAATAAAAAAAAAATTGCTCCAAAAGGTTTTCCCCAACAAAAGTTATGAGCAAAACCATTTTTTCCCAATCAGACCTAAAAAACCTCCACTAAAAGTGGAATGACTGCCAGTTAAGATTCCAAAGTTGGCCTTTCTACCAACTTTGGCGCACTCCCACCAAATTATCCACGCGGTTTTCTCAGGCATCAAATGTCAGGTTTATTATGGTCACATGTGGACCGCACCCATCGCAATATCTGTTAACTATCCATTTATTATAACCGCGGCTTTTAAATGTTTGAAGTGGCCACATGGTGGGGTGCTAACCGCCGCTGTGACCGTCGAGCAGGTGGTTAGCCCTTGGACTCTAGCATATGGTCGTGTGCAAAACATCATACAAGGGTTGGCCCCCTTTTTCGCTGCCCATTTGTAATTTAAAATTCATATATGAGTGGTGGACCTATGGGGTTAAGAACCACCACGAGCCCGAGCGGTAAGGCCTTGGGGCTACCACCCGCTCGACCCGCGATCGACTCCGATCGTTGCCATAAAAATTTTCCACAACAATTTTGTAGGCTTGGGGCCACGTGGCGCCCATAGATTGGTCCACATATATATACAGTCATTCCTCTGTCCAATACAACTACGACAATTGTTGAATCCTAGTTTGTCCACAGAGAATGTTCTATGGAATATTCTGTGGAATATTTTGTGGAATATTCCCAGAATATTCTATGGAATATTCTTTTTTTTAATAATTTTTTAATCAAATTCAAACATGGTCAAACTGGACTTTTCCTGAAATTGAGAAATTTCAAACTTGACTTTCACATACAGTGTCGGATTTGAGTGCAATTCATGATGTTAGGATTGTATCACCGAGGCCTATCCAATCATTCAGGTTCCAACCAATTTTGAGCAATTCCAATTTTGAGAATTTTTACAACTTAGAACATGATCACCTTATCACATCTCCCAAATGGGAAGCTTTTGGACCCACAAAAGCTCTCTGATTACAGAAAATGAAGATGAGGAGACTGATTCTCCGCTCTTCCAACTTTAAACCACTAGAATATTCCCGACTTCATCAAATTGAGCTTCTGATAAAAAGATAAATTGTTCCTCGAATTCACTGATCGACCGTTGCTAACATTGACTGAGCCATGACACAAATTATTGAAATTTGCAGAACAGAAACTATAATTTGCAGAAATCATACTATGTCTACAATGGTCAAGCTTCAAAGAAGACTGAAAATAAGATTCACCTTGCCAACTGTTCACATGGCAAATTCTTTCTGAATGAACTCTGTACTTGTGCCGAATTCTAACCAAGTTTTCTTGCCATACAAATGTGCCATTCTGAAACCAACATTGACCCATGCTGAACCATGTGCCCTCTTTGCTTGCACGCCTTTCCACCTCATGGACTCTTGCACTGCTTTGCACCGACACTTCGTTCTCTACACCGATCATCACCAAAGGTACCTTGTGCAACATGATGTCATCTTCTTTCAAAGACGAACTGTTATCATACTGAAACATATCATCAGCAATATCATGAAAAGGTAAATGTACAAAATCTTGTCATTTAATCATTAACAAATTTATATTTTGACTTGCATTAACTAGCCTTTTCAATTGACTTGCATGGACTAAAGAATATTCTAGCTTCTTCTTATGTGCTCTCACAATGTACTCTTTTCCATCCTTGAACAAGTGATACTTATTCTCATGGCAATGAAAGATTTCCTTTTTGTCATATAAATATGGACTACCCAACACAACACCTATAATGTCAAGCGGTACTACATCCAGTTCAACCCAATCAACATACTGAGCTGTTATGGTGAAGTGCAAGATACACTTCTTTGAGACTTGTAAGTTTGCATCCTTGCATATCCACCCAAGTGGATAAGGCTTTGGATGTGGAATTGTCTCAAGTTTCGGCTATTTGACCAAGTCTTCTGAGATGAGATTAGCTTGAGACCCACTATCAAAAAGTGTGTCTATCTTTGTGTGGTTTGAGATTATCCTCACATGAAATAGCTCTATCCTCCTCTTTTCATTTTGAGTTTCTTTGTGACAGCTTAATGAGATAGAACTGGGATTTGTTTCTTGTACAACCTCTTTCCCTTTTATGTTATTTAATACCATGGCGATACTTTTTGTCTCATCACTTGATTCAAACCCTAAGTACTATTCAATAGCTGCAACAGTTTTTCCCTTTTCTTTGGTTTTGTCTTTGTTTTTATATTTCTTTGGTTTCAGCTCCGGATGAAGCTTCCAACAGTGATCTTCATCGTGGCTTGTTTTTGAATAGTTCTTGCAAAATAATTTCCCTTTTTCCTTTCTAGAGTTTGCAATCCTTTTTCTTCCTTTGCTTTTAAAATCACTACCCTCATTCAGTGCATCAAAAGTGTTTTTCCCTCTAGCCTCTAAATGCGTAACTTGTACACAAACTTCGTCTAGACTAGTAGGATTAAACATAAGGATAGTATGTATAAGATAGTTATGAAAACCACCTATATACTTCAGCAAAGTATCTTGACTTTGTAAGTCAACTCCTAACAACAGTGCTCTTCTCCTAAACTCTTGATTGTATTCTTGAACACTTTGTCCTTTAAGCTGTCTAAAGTTTTTCCAATTCATTGTAGCCTTTTGTAGATGAGCAAGAGGATAAAATTGCTTCTTAATTGCGGAAATAAATTCAACCCATGATAAAGTAAGCTTACCATGTTTTCAAATTTCCTCTTTGGTTTTGGCTTCCCACCATACCAATGTTGCTCCTTCCATCCTTAATGAGGCTAACTGAATCTTGGTGTCGTCATCATGAAGGTTTTGAATCCTTAAATAAACTTCCAATTGTCTGATCCAATTGTCTAGTTTCTCTGCATTCACTTCACCATTAAACATTGGAAATTCAAATTTGACATCAAGCTTTAGAAAATGATTTTTACCAGGGATTTTTGATTTATGTGACTGATTTACCGAAGTCATAAAATATGATGTTGAAGAAGAAGATGACGATGGAGATGAAGGATCACCATTTCCTCCATTCCCTTTCTTTAACTGATCATTACCCTTCTTTCCTCCCGAGGAATCCTCTCCTTCTTTTTGGTTTTTAGATCCTTCTCCAACATTCCTATCTTTTCTTTCTTGATAGAGGATCCTTATCATTTCAGTCATATCCAAGAAAGCTTTTCGAACTATTATTTCTTCTTCCTTGGGATCCATTTCTTCATGAGCTTATTCTTCTCTTGAAGACATGCTTGTAGCTACTTCTAAGGCTATTGAAGGTGAGATAGAAGGTGGAGATAATGGCACCCTGGCCCTCCTTGGTTGAGGATTGTCTTGTGATCTAACCAATTTTCCTTTCCCTCTTTTAAGTTTAAGCCTAGTAAGCATCAAATTTGCAAAACAATAAAATATTTCTTTGCACAAAACTCAAAACTTGAGCTCAAACCTATGCTCTGATACCAATCTGATATGAAATGTGAGAACTTCTTATTTCTAATACAGAGATTGACTGTAAGGGCATTTACTGGATATGTCACCTTTAAAGAAAGGATGAGATCCAGAAGCTACCTGGCCCTTTACAGACTCTGCCTAAAGAAATAATAGAAGTAAACACTAATGATCTGGAAATGAAACTACTTGTTTGTTGTTCAAGGTATTCATTATCCATAAACTTATGCGTGTAATCTGTTTAATATGTTTTGCAAATGGAACAAAGTGCTTTTGGTGAATTTCTGAGTCTTTTTGTGTGTAGGAGGCTTATTTCTTTTTACTGTTTAACATATTTAACTCTGGAAAAACACAACAATATAAATCACATATATAACACAGCATATGATAAGGCAGTTCACCCCTCCTGGGCTACATCTGCCAGGTCCAAGGCCCCCAAATGGGCATGTCCTTGCTCTTATTATTCTTAAAATTAGTTATACAGTGTGAAGAAAGCATGAAAAGGAAAAAATAGTTGTAGAAATGAGTTCAGAACACTGAAAACAGTAAAGATAGGCTTTTTTTCACCTCCAAAGGTTAACCATAGCCCAATACAGCTCCAACACTCCCTAGGCCCTAATGGCTCTCCAAGCTTCTCTACTGAAAAAGTACCTGAAGATGAGCTCTGTTGCCTTTGCAACTGGCACCATTAGCTCTGGAATGCTCAAATTACCCAAAATAAAAAAAACAATCGCTCCAAAAGGTTTTCCCCAGCAAAAGTTATGAGCAAAACCATTTTTTCCCAATCAGTCCTAAAAAACCTCCACTAAAAGTGGAATGACTGCCAGTTAAGATTCCAAAGTTTGCTTGTCCACCAAATTTGGCGCGCTCCCACCAAATTCTCCGTGCAGTTTTCTTGAGCATTAAATGTCAGGTTTATTGTGGTCACATGTGGACCGCGCCCATCAAAATATCCTTTAACTGCCCATTTATTATAACCACATCTTTTAAATGTTTGAAGTGGCCACATGGTGGGGTGCTAACCGCCGCCATGACCATCGGGCAAGTGGTTAGCCCTTGGACTCCATCATATGGTCGCGTGCAAAACATCATACGAGATTTGACCCTTACAGGTGGGCCCCCTTTGCCGCTGCCCATTTGTAATTTAAAATTCATATATGAGTGGTGGCCCTATGGGGTTAAGAACCACCACGAGCCCGGGCGGTAAGGCCTTGGGGCTACCACCCGCTCGACCCGTGATCGACTCCAGTCGTTGCCATAAAAATTTTCCACAAAAATTCTACAGACTTGGGGCCACGTGGCTGCCTCCGGGCAGGCCACGTGGCACCCATAGATTGGTCCACATATATATACAATCATTCCTCTGTCCAATACAACTGCGACAATTGTTGAATATTGGTTTTTCCACAGAGAATATTCTATGGAATATTCTGTGGAATATTCCCAAAATATTATGTGGAATATTATTTTTTTTAATATTTTTTTAATCAAAGTCAAACATAGTCAAACTGGACTTTTCCTGAAATTGAGAAATTTCAAACTTGAATATCTTTCACATATAGTGTCGGATTTGAGTGCCATTCATGGTGTTAGGATCGTATCACCGAGGCCTATCCGATCGCTCAAGTTCAAACCAATTTTTATCAATTCCAATTTTGAGCATTTTTACAACTTAGAACATGATCACCTTATCAAATAGTAAGTACCAACAAAATTCCACAACCAGGAAAAGGGGATTTTTGGTGGAGAATTGAAAGGAGGCACTAAAGTATGTTTCATATAGGATATAAATGAAGAAAAATATTATATTCCAGAAAAATAATATCCGCAGAAACTGTGGACCTATGACTGAAAATTCTCTTAGAAACATCATATGTCTCTTACTTGGCCTCAATTATTTTTTATTGCTTGTCATACTCGAGGGTTTCATAGACTTATGGGATCTTGGCTATCTTTGAAGGACTGAATTTATTTTTTGAATTAGTTCTTCATCTCCTTTAACATAAATATCACATATTACAAGGGATATTATAATAAATTTATTCTTTCATAGGCTTTTCAGTTCAACTTTATACTTGTCCATATAGAGAATAAGGTCGATTTGAACACAAAATCTTATGGTTTCTTTGCTACTCTCAAATTTTCTTGTCTTTCTACTAAATACTAGTGATGATGTGGAAGGAATTTTGTGATGATGTGTCTTTTATAAACTATAGTTCCTTCATTTTATATGTAATGTCATCACCATGCATGTGAAATGGCATCTAGTTTTTTTTTATCGATTTTATTTTGATGTAATTTTATAGTTAGAATATTAGACCAGTCCATCTTTGTTACACAGGTCATGTTTCCTTCTACACTCCTTGGAACAGGTGAAAATTGGATTTTGATGAATATTTTTTATATTTTGTGAGTTTGACATTGGTGAGGCTACATCATAGTCATGTCCAAGAATAACACCCAAATAGGGTGGGGAATTGAACAAGTGACTTAGCATCTTGGAATGATTTAACAACGCACCCGCTCATTGTCTATTGAAGACCCAATGGATGATGAAGGCAATTAGAGTTACTAAATACTTAAATTATGAAGTAGGTTAGTTATACATTGATACTGTCTAGATATAATATATTTTATTATTGTTATTTTTCCTTCACATTTTTTTTTTCCATTTTGGTTAGGGATGATCAATTAATAGTCTTCCAATCTCTAATATGAATCTTCATGAACCTATTGGCATCTAATTGTTAAATATTCATAGGTTTTGTTGAAATTTTGTGTGAGGAGGTATATATTTTTTTAGCAAATACAAACACAAGTCTTCAAGGATAACATAGAATTGAACCATTGACCCATAAAATGTCATATGGTTCTACAATTGTTTCCAAAATTCTACTTTTTACACCATCTAGTGACACCACTTATTATTTTACTTCATAATGGTTGTAGGTAATATTTTTAAAACCAAAGAGATGGGTGTGTTTGGAAATGATGCTAAAAACACAAATATCCCTATGGCGGTTTGGTGGTATTATTTGCAAACAAACTGGCATGAGAATGATGATAATCCCTCACTTTTTCCATGAATATATCCATCAAATTGGTGACAAATTATTGATCAAATGACCAACCGCATGAATATTCTATAAATTCCACCCCCAAACTGGGTTATGAGACCACAAGGATGAAGGATGGTTGTTGGATTTATTTCTCATCCATCCCAACCCACAATACTAAAAAATATAGCCACAACCAGACACCAACCATTACTTTCCTCATTGAAACCTTATTTAGGTATCTCACCCAATGTTCAAACAATGAAAAACCTCTTCCACTTCGCAAAAAAAAACACAAGGTCATGATCTCCGTTGAATCCATCCCCTATAGTTCCACAGTGTTGGCATAAATAATTTGAGCTAGTGGTTTCTCTTTGGGAATCCCTAAGATTCATATACCTTGGCTCGTTGCAGTGATGAATAAGACAAGTGGATAATGTGATTTCAAAGATACCTTAGCTCATTTTCAGTTAACATTGATTTAAACAAGTGTGTAATGAGATTCTGTGTTGCTTACTCTACAAGTCTCTCTTCAAACACAATGCCTTCCTTCCACTTCTGCCACAACCCCTCTAGCTTGCCACAGACTCACACATCTTTCAAGATCACTACTTCTTGGGTTGGTTATAAGTAATTATAGCTAGGGAGGAATGTGTTCTCTGAGCATGAGTAATAATGTAAGAATGAAGAGGAAATAACCTTTCTAAGAAAAATTATATGTTATGCCTCCCATGCATGAGGATCATGTGTCTTCCATATAACATTTTGAGAATGGACTTGGAACATATGATCAACAAGGTAGGTGAAAGAGATTTTAATATAGCATGGTTAAAAGATAGAACTTCTGCAAGAGACACATGGCAACAATGATATATTGGGTTATAAGAGGCACTCCAACCCCTGATAAGAAATCCCATGTGTTTTTCTCATATGGGGTTTCAAGATAACTCATGCTAGATTTGTGGGCAGCTCCCTTCTACCAGCTCCATGTAAAGGGCCATACTTTCCATACATAGAGACATCCCCCATACTAGATCCATCTCTTTTACCCGACTTTCTATCTAGAGCTTGACATGGTAGGATAGCTTCCCTTTCGACTTTATAGGAATACCCTCTGTTTGATGATGGGCATTCGATGCATTGAGGATTATCCTGTACTTGTCTCGAGAGCTTTGTATTTATTCTTCTTAGCATTGTGATAGTCATGCTTAGATATTTTTAGCAAGGCAGATTCTAGATTTTATAGGGGTGGCCTTTGAAATCCCACTTTTCACTGCCACTTATGAATTGAGCAGTATTTTTTATGTAATTTTGGTCACTTTTTGGACATTAAGTAACCTATCTTACCTTCCCAAGGACTCCCTTTACTCTTCCACTCTTGGATTCAACTCCTATGTCGCTCCTCAAGCAATATTTTTGGAGCTTATTATATTATTTATTATACTTTAGTTTTATAATAGTTAAGCATAACATAAAAACCTAGCTTGCCTGCCATTTTGACTCATGACCATTCAATAGTGGGGTATTTTCCTTGGGCTTTGAGCTAAAAAAAAATTCAAATCATGTTCACATTCTACAGTATGGGGTCATTACAATTCAACCCTCTGGGATTGATACAATTCTCATAAACCACTGCATTGTAAATAATACATGATTTAGTATTTTATAATCCAAGGGTTAAAACTGGAATCTTAAATTATCCAGGTCATAAATTCACTTGCAAACACTGATGGGGAGCATTTTCTATTTGGACTATTCGAAATATCTTGAAAAAACAAAATTTACATTGTTGTTGGTCATTTTTATTTATGATTTAGTATCAACTCTTTTGCTTCATTAGAATTAAGTCCATTTTGTACTCACAGATAATTGTATCAATGTTTTGTAGTCTTAAAGTGAACTAATTACTATATTACTATTTGGTGTTCACTACTGAAAAGAGATACTCTTAGTGTGATAAGTTTCAATTTTTTTTATTTGTTGGTTGTTGTCATGTTTTGAGTGTGGACTTGTGAAATTCCAAATCACATGTCGCTTTGTGTGAATGTGATATATATATATATATATTCCATGTGGTTCTGTGGAGATCCGTGTTACAATTTCACAGAAGTTTAGATATCATTTAGATATCTAAAATTTCTAACTTTTAATTTGAATATTTACGTGGTAAAGGAAAGACAAAGGTCCCAATTATAAAAAGTCAACCAACAACAACAACATTGAGATTTTTATTTCATTCAACCTCTAACATATTGCATCTGTATTCATCAATGCTCTTCTTCCATATGTTGTCCACTTATGACATTTATTTTGCAATATTTGGTGCATTTGTGAGTTATAGGTCATTTGTAGGCTATAAATGTCTTCAGAGTTTCAATTCTAATTGACTATTCAAATAAACATATTGAGTCTCTTATATGTAACTATTTTTCCCTCCACCCACTTTTCATAAATTCCATAGCCATTAGGTAGGGACCTGTAGCTTTGATGATGTTTTTCTTGTTTAATAAAATATTTCCAAGACTTTAATTTATTGGAAGTTGTAGAATTTACAATTTATAAAGTTTGAAGATATATTTTTTTAAAGTATAATTCTTTAAAGGGTGCTAGCTCAATGGAAGAGCACCTTCTTTACAAGCAGGAGGTAGGTGGTTCGATTCCATCATGCCCTGATATTCATATGGAATGGAGACAATTAGTTTTTGGTGAGAGAGGCTCTTTTGACCATCACCAATGAGCTTATGGTGACATTTTTCGACCCTCACCAAAATATGAAATGGTGACAATCAATGAACGCTACCATATATATGCATCAATAGTGACGACCATGAAAGGTTTGTCACCATAAATCATTGTTGATATGAAATGGTGAGGGTCATTGTTTGTCATTATAGTCATTATTTGTGATGGACCTTGATGTCACCAATGAGCTTATGATGACATTTTTTAACCCTCACCAAATATGAAATGGTGACGATCAATGAACGTCGCAATATATATGCACTAATAGTGACAGCCTTGAAAGGTCCATCATAAAAAATTGTTGTTATTCATATGAAATAGTGATGGTCACTATCTGTCATTATAATAAATATTCATGAAGGACCTTGAATGTCACCACAACACATACTTTCGGTGATGCCACCTTTGGTGACGTTCAATTTTTTGGTGATGTAGGCTATTTTCCATCACCATGCTCATATGAAATGGTGACAGTCACTATCCATCATTATAAATAATGATTGGTGATAGACCTTGAATTTCAACACAACACCTATACTTCTGGTGATGCCACCTTTGGTGACGTTTAGGTTTTGGTGATGAAGGCTCTTTTGACCCTCACTAATGAGCTTATGGTGACATTTTCTGCCCCTCACCAATTTCCTTTTTTCTTATAGTGGTGGGTCATGGTCATTGATGTCATCCTCATATAAAATTTATTTTCCATTTCCCTTTACATCTACATAACCTCCTGTATATGAAGAAGCCATTTGGTGAGATGGAAAATTGAGAAAATTTATTATCGGGAGGACTGAGAAAGCACCAGGATAGTAGTTTCAGGATTACTGGCATCGAACAAGAAGAGGACACATGTCATGGAATGTGAATGACAGTTCAGTGAAAAACCTCCTCAAATTCAAATCCTCGGAAACATGGTCTGTGCACTAAATAAAATATTAGGGTTTCTAAGATGAAGGAGAAATTATTTAACAATAAAAAAAGTTAATTGCACCCTAATAACACACTTGTGGCTCTAATTTCACTATTTTTTCAACCTTATAGTATGAGGGATGAATTTCCTGGAAGCGGGAGGAAAAAAAAATCTCAAAACCAGACTTTGGGTTGGACTATTTTAAGTTCCTATTAATTTGTGCACACTAGGGATGTTAACAGGGTTATTCATGAAGAAAAATGTTGTCCAACTTCATCTATGCATTTTATGCACATATTTAATAAATTTGGTGAATTTGAGAGTTGTAGGAGCATAAGTGTTGGAATAGGTGATGAAAATGGAAAAATTCCAAAAATAGTCCTACATAAGTCCTTTTTATACCAATTATCACATAACATGTGTGGGGACCTCCATGGTAGGAAAATTGGGGTGAGGCCATGACAAAATTAGTATACCATGGGATTAGACACATGGCTAAATTATGGTAGATTATGACTTATCATACATGATGTGTTGACAACACACGACTAGGTGGTGAGTTGTAGGTTGATATGTGGGGATGACTAAGCGGACGATCTGTCGCGCCACATGGAATCCTTTCACATATTTAAGTGGACAATATTTGAAAACTAGGAATGTGTGTGAGGTACTCTAGGAAGTGAGACATGGCATAAACTGTATGCCATTGAGATGTTATAGTTCTCACAACTTTAAGAAGAAAAATCAAATGGAGGTATTTCTTTTCCATATGATCAACAAGCGTGCAAGCCGATATAGACGGGTGATGTCGGGTTGATGTGAGTGAGAGAGTGGGGATGGGCCACATGGGTGGTGACTAAATATAAATACTGATGAAGTGGTGGATGTTGCAAAGGTGACGTGGCAGATGACATGAATGTGGTAGCTTAGTGTATGGAGGTTCTACGTGGAGGCTGATAGGTGAAACAGAGTGATGACGATGGGACAATATGGAGAGGTGGTGGGCCATGGAAGGCTAACATAGAGGGAGAAAACACATCATATGTTCGTGTGGGTTAGGATTCATCCTGTGAAATCATCAGAGGTATGTGAAGAATTCATGGTGCTAACACTTGGCTTCTCTACACCACCTTTGTGTGTGAACATCTGCATAGCTTGGTGGCATGGGATGCGTTGAGCCATTAGATCGACACACATTCTAGCTGTTGGATATGAGAGACATGCATCTCTACCGGTGTCCCCACCTATTGTCATTAGAGGAATTTTGAGGTCTAAAATGGGCCTCCTAAGGAAATTATAAAATAATAGTGGAAATAATAAAATAATATTATATTACATCATCAAATTTTAGAGGGAAAAAAGAAAAAACTAATTTTTCAACTTGTATTTTCAACTAATCTCCCTATGAGTTTACTTAAATTTTGAGCCTAAACAATCGTTGGATGCATAATTTATTTCCTCATCTAGGGAGTACCCATGTTGCATACTTTTGATGGACCTTACAACACAAAAAATGAGAAATACATGAAAAATGTGATTGCAATCACATTTTTTCATGTAGAAGGGTCCATCGAAAGTATGCAACATGGGTACTACTTAGATGAGGAATTAAATTTTGCATCCAATGAGTGCTCCCGATCAAAATTTGAGTAAAAACTTAGGGAGATAAGTTGAAAATATGAGTTGAAAAAGTAGTTTTATTATTTTATTATTTTTTAATCTTTTTACTTTCTTACTCCAAAATGGTGAATCATCCCCTATGGTTGACATCATCATCTTGAATCCTATTGGTTCATATAAAGTTTATTTTGGTTGTACATTTTTCTTAGGAGGCCAATTTTAGACATCAAAATTTCTTTAATGTATGTCTATGCCAACTTGATGTGCCTGTGAAGAGTGTGCTTGCCTGAACTCTTGAGTGGCATGCTTAGTCTGTGTGTGAAACTGAGTCCTAGACCTTGTGGTCCATGGATTTATGACATTGTGGTCCATGGATTTACAAAATTATGTATGAGTTAAAATGAAACGTTATGCAACAATTCCTTTCTTGACGACTCCATATTTTTTATATCCCAGTGGGTCATCATCCCTTCGACATGGATTGAACTAGGCTCTCAGATATTTTGGACCAAATTTTGCAGAGGTGCTGCTTTTGACACCAATATTGGCTCATTGGGGAGAACATGTCCCTACAATGTGTTAATAACTTGTATTTCCAGTGCCTTATGTCATTGGGTTATGGAGTTTGTTTCTCAAGGGAAGTGTTTGCCTCTTCTTATGGATTATTTAAAAACTGAAAATATTATGCATAAGAACCATGAAGTAATATGCATTTTTCTTTTTTCTTTTTTACCATATCACTTTAGGTGAAGAATTTCTTCAATAACCTTCCATTGACAGGGTTCATGAGGAAATATCTATTAAGTGTCTCCAGAAGATAATTATTGTTATCAATAGATTATTGTACTCAAAACGAACCAATCCATAGATTATCAAATTTTCCATGCTTGACTTTATCAACTCGAATTGAGTCCCGTTTCAATACGATATCTCCAGCTTGCAGGTCACATTCCTTTGAATTTATATCAAATACAACTCTCACCCTTTGCTGGTGGTATTTAGCTTTACTCAAGGCCTCTTCACTCTATTTCTGAACTTCTATCATCTAACCAATCCTTTTCGGCATGAGGCTCGTGTATGATGCCTCCTCTTATAGCAACTTCATTAATAGAAGGGTTAGATTCATAGGGAAAACCAAATCCATCTCATACACCAGATTATAGGGTGAGCTATCGATAGCTCTCTTGGTTCTAATTCTATCCTCCCACAAGGCATATTTGAGAATTGCATCCCAATTCTTCTTGTTATTATTTAGTATTGGCTTAATAATTCTTATAATAATAAAAAATTGACGGTTCTGCTAATCCATTTCCTTGAGGATCATTTGTTGTGGAATGAAAGAATTCTATATTGTAGTCCTAAAAAAAATGCATTATCTTGAAAGACTTGAAGGCCTAAGAATTATCTGTGAATATATTTATAGGGAATCATAATTTAGAGAGGATGTTGCTTTCTAGGAAAGTTATGATAGCCTTCTCATCGGCCTTATGAGTTGAAATAACTTCCACCCACTTGGTAAAATAGTTGATAGCCATGAGAATGTATTTGTGGCTTGAATTCATATGTATCTCTCCAATGAAGTCCAATACCCATGGTAGGAAAGGGGCTTGAACTTTGAACAAATTCAGTGGTAGAGGTTGAAGCTTCTACTTCCCTACAAACATATGACATTTTGGATAAGATATACCAACAATATTAGTATCCTTGAATAAATAGGTCCAATAATATACAACTCTCAGGATATTATTAGGTGTGACCTTCCAGGCATGATTCCCCCACATATGCCTCAATGAAATTATGATATGACCTCTGATGCTTGGTCCTCAGCAACATAGGTAAGCAAAATTTCAATAGGATCCTTCCATTAAAAACCGTCTAAAATGTAGGACTTGATTGTTTTCAATTTCAAAGACTTGAATTTTTTCTTAGGTAGTTCAGGCGGACATTCCAAATTCTGTAAGAAGAAGATAATATATTCATACCATGGAGAATTTTGAAACTTTTAGAGGTCCTTTAGAAAGGGTTCTTGTGGATTCATTCCTTCTAGTGGGAAGGGTTCTTATGGATTCCTTCCTACTGGAATGAGAGGTTCTTCTGGATTCTCTCTTATAGGTTGAATAGGTTCTTATGGATTCTCTTCATCTAAATACGTAGGTTCTTGTGGATTATCCTCTCCGCATATATTTCAAATATCTTCATTGGCACACATTCCCAATGCAACATGATTTGTCTTGGTGAGAAATTTGGCAAAACCTTGGACTTTTACCAACTTGGTAGACTTAATTTCCATGTCATTTTCTTGCATTTTCTCTATCCATTTTCCCCATATTCCATCAATTTTGGGTTGATTAAGTATTTACTTCACTGCAGTGGATGGAATATATGATATTACTCTGGAGTGTAGGACATATTATTGAAATGTTTTGAAATATTTCACAATACCATTTTCCCATGTTTATAATATAATGTACATCTTTGCATCTCTCAAGGAATGGCTAAAAAATTCTATAGGTTTCTCATACCATTCTTCATTATTTTGCAATAAGACTCTTGCGATGGTGTGTTCGGATGCAAAGGTGAAAATATGGAATTCCTTTGAAAACTATAGACTCGCAAATATAGGGGCCTCTGTGATAGCCTTCTTGGTTTTCTCAAATGAATTTCATGCTTCTTGAGTCCATCTAACCTCCTTGTCCTTTCTGAGCATGCATTTTATATGCTTTAAGAGTTATGCAGAATTTATAAGAAGTCTGCGTATAAAATTGAGCTTACCCAAGAAGGATTGAACTTATTTCTTATTTAATGGAATACCAATCCTCAATATGGTCTTTAATCACTCTGGGTCGATTATGACACCTTATTTTGAGAGAATGTGCCCCAAAAACTTTCCTTCTTGTAAAGAAAATAATGACTTTTTAGGATTCAATGATAGACCAATTTTTTTGTACTTTAGGAATGTATGTCTTAGGTGCTCCACATGATCTTCGTATGATCTTTAGAAAACAATCATATCATCTGGTAGATGAAAATTAACTAATCTCTCTCTCCAACAAATTAAATGTCCATATATTTTTGAAAGGTGGCTCCCACATTCATCAACCCAAATGGAATTTTTTTCATACATAAAAGTACCCCAAGGTGTCATGAATGTGGCCTTATATTTTTCATCTGGATGCACTTCTATCTATTTGTAACCTAAACACCCATCCATTATTGATATTCTAGATGCTCCTATAACCTTTTATAGCAAGTGGTCCATCTTTGGGAGAGGATAGTTGTCCTTTAATGAGCATCATTTCAGGTTTTTGAAATAAACATAGAGTCTGATATCTCCATTTTTTTCCCAATTGGCACTAAATTAGCCACCCATTGATAATAAATTAGTGGGACAATGATATTACCATCCAATAACTTATGATCTCCTTTTTTGTTTTTGGAAAAATATTGGGTTGAACCTCCTGATTTTCTGCACAAAAAATATTAGTATTTTCTTTCAATGGTATTCTATATTGAATAATACAGGCGTTATAAGTTTTAAAATCTTTGTAACTCCATGCAAAAAAATATTTAAAATGTTTAAACAAATCAACATACCTTTTTTATGCGAGTTGTAAGGACTTGCCAAATTTTACCTTTCGTAGGTTCTCCTTCGTACCGAGGTTATGTTCCTCGAAATTTTCATCCACCAGCCTAAAAATGGGCTTGGTAGGCACATCATTGTGATTGAAAATATGCTCAAGAGGAACCAATATATTGGGAATGAAATTGTTCTTGAGTTGAATTAACTCATGACATACAATATGATTTAGGAAATTGTTACCATCGTTCTCGCTACATTCTTCTTCTTGGTCCTCCTCGGGCGTTTCTTCATTAGAGTCAATGTTGATGGCTGAAAACTCATCCACTAACTCTAGGAATCTTCTTATCTATTGGTAACCTTCAAATACTTCCCAATGTTTGACATTGTCTCGAAAACAAAGGGCATGTATTGCATTTCCACATAATATTTCAATTTTGGTTCAAGAGGTGGCCTAAAGATACTTGTTGAGATTACTAAATCATCTGCAAGTTGATTATCTTCCTTGCGCACCATTGTAATGTTAAAAGCATCAAAATAATTATCAATAATATCCCACACAAAATTTCGATATGAACTCATCTGACGGTATTTAGTGGTGTAGACATTTCTCACTTGTAATACTACTAATTATGAATCCACAAATGTTGCAATATTTTCAACCACCATTTTCTGGGTCATCTCTAGTCCTATAATTACTGCTTCATATTCAACAACATTTTTGGTGACATTGAATTCTAGTTTATAGGAGAAATAAATTTTTGTATCGTGGGTGCTATTAGAATCACTCCTGCTCCTATCCCTTCTCAAGAACATGCTCCGTCGAAGAATAATTTTTATACTGAATCCAGTCTATATGTCTGTTCTTATGCAATGAGGGTTGATTTTGTCTCAATTATAAACTCAAGGCTAAGTGATAGGCTATAGTAGCTCATCAATTGTTCTGCAGTATATATCGGTATATTCTTGGACTTCTTCACATCACTGATGACATACAACAATTTGGCTTCTCGATATATGGTGGTATATGATAGGTCCATTTAGAGATTTCCTCCCAGTGTCATATCCTGTGATCTTGAAAGTAGCATGTCATGCGAGGCGGGGATATCGACTACCACTATATCCATGACTAGACTCTTGGTTGGAATTTGGGTGAGGGAAACCACTAAATATTTGATAAGTCCAAGACATTTCACTCTCCTAGAATCGAATGAGTAGAGATCACGATAAGGCTTTGTAATTTCCAATCCTAATTCTACCATGAATGACTTTGGCATGAGGCTATGAGACACCCTTGAATCTAGCATGCAATTGTGTAGTAGTTTATTGTGAACATTCAAGGTAATATGGAAGGGATGACTATCATTGTGTTTTTCTTGCACGTGAGGTACGCAATACACATGAGGGTGGTATTATTGTATGTTCATAGTGTCATTTTGTGTGATTTGTTTGGAAGGGGCTATGATATCCTATATTAGCAGTTGATAGGCCAGGTTTTGTGCTAACACTAATAAAGGAACGAGGACTTTGATTTTTCTTATCTCTTGCTCAAGATTGAAAAGAGGGACTAAACTTCATTCTTCCTCAGTTGGCTGAGTTAGTAGTGGTAAAGGTATATGATCCTTAGATTCCTATGATTCTTGGGTAGAGCTCATTTTTGGATCCTGGGTATTCTTTCTCTTCCTAAACTGGGATTTCTCACACTTCCTTCGAGGGTCCAAGAGGTGGGAGGCTATGACTTCAAGTTGGTTTGGGATCAGGTAATGGCACTAAAAGCTTGTTTAGTTTGGTTTAACAACTCATAATAGTAGGCCTTCCTGCCTTGGGTCATAGGTCAAAATTCCTTCTAATTTCCACCATAATAGAGTTTTTAATCATGTGATATTAGGATGATGGGATATCATAACCTTCATACCCCTCAAAATCATATGGTTTATAATTTTCCTGTGTGGTAAGAGAATGTGTGTAGTCATCTTCAATCATGTAGAAGGTGGGAATTTTATCTCCTACCCACTTTATGTCATCATCCTACACATACTCATCAGGATATTCATTACTCTGTAAGTTTCAATCTCTCCTTACTGGAGGTTGTATGGGTTTTTCTTCAAGCATTCGATCCCTATTCATTGGTTTTAGGATGGAATGGTTTTCAAAAGAAAGGGGGTTACGAGGAGGTTGTTTAGGAGTCTTTCTCAACCCTTTTGCTTCAATCTTAGAAATTTTGTTTGATAGGTTGATAATCAGTTGATTCATTTCCTCAATATTTTATCTTGGATTTGTCGTTGTTTCCTCCCCTCTCCCTTCATGGGTCGATGTTTTCAATTGTTGTTTCTACCCTTCTCATTTTTCTTGATGTGGTTAGATTTCCTTCTATCTCAGATGCATTAGAATGCATGTTGTTTGGTGTTGTATTAACTGTATAAATGACTCAACATTTATTTTCAAACTAAGGCTTGTAAGCTTCGAGGCACAACATTGGAAATTCCAAATAGATCCTATGAATTCTACAAAAACTCTCCTTCTCTGCACCACACATTAGCAATCTTCTAGGTCCAAAAATAATGCATTCAATCCCTAATTATTTTCATACACTAAGCTTGGAAACTTTATTAGCATAAAAAACAAATGATCACTTCTAGTCCTGTTCACTTCTCCCTTCGACCACTGATCAAAACAAACTTAGGAAAAACCATTTTAAATAGTTAAATTTCTTCAAAACCTTTAACAACTTAAAGCGATGCCAAATAAACCATTCAAAAACACTGGAAATATTGCTACACTACACTACATCCTCTACTCCACTTTGTGCGTTCAAAATAGAGATATAATATTATCTAGTTTCTAGTATGTCATGCACCTGCACAAAAACTCATTGTGCATAAATAAAATAAAACAACACTCCGTCCTTTTGTCTCTCCAAACTGTGAAACACACAAAATAATAGATCTAGAAACTTTATTCATTGTGAAAGACTTGTGAATAAGTAAAAATACAATTTTGGAAATGAGATTCAATCATTTGAAGAAACAATAATTTAAATATCACTTCAAATCATAAATAAGCCTCCAAACAAGTATTCCTGCACTAAAAAACTAACGATATCATAAGTTCTTATTCCACACTTATACTAGTTAATCATACAAACCCTACGATTAATAATGAACAATGTTTAGAATCGAATCAACCAGTATCAAATACATTCGATATGAATAACTCCTCAATTACTTAGTCCATGTACATTCACTTTCATCAATCTACAATACTTGAAAAATATTTGTTTCTAATACAAATAACCTATAGGAAAGCAAGAATTCTACAGATCTGGAAGTGAAAAAATATGGTTTAATGATCAATATTAAAAATTACACCTTCAAATGAAAAAATACCTCTCAAACAACTATCATGCACTTAAACAACTGCCATAATCATAAGAGATTCAATTGGCGCATATACCATTCACTGGTTTAAGACACTAGCACATTTGGCCCAACTTCCGATGGCCAAAATGTCGCTCTTGCGACACATAGGCGACCCAAGAGCAACACTTTGAGGTGAGCCAAAATGTGGTTTCCCCTAACGTCAGAATTCCGACACTTGAGTTAAGTGTCAGAAGCGCGACACTTTTTCCGAAGTTTCGAAAAGGTCATCACTCTTCCAACGTTACCAACTGTATGTCCCTATTCCAACATTATCAAGCATATGTCACTCTTCTGACGTTCACAAGATTGTGTTGCTCTTCCGACGTTTGCAATATTATGTCGTTCTTCCAACAACTCTAGAGTTTCATCGCTATACTGACGGTGGCACAAATGTGTCACACTTTCGACAAATCTAGAATGTCGTCGCTATACCGATGGTGGTAGGGATGTGGCGCTCTATCGACAGTGGCCGGGAGTTGTCGCAATACCGACGATAGCGTGCATTCATCGCTCTTCCAACGAAGCCAGACGTGCATCGCTCTACCGATGTTACCATGCCCGATGCTTAATGGTGTTGGTATAACGATGCTTCATTGGCATAGAACGAAAAAAACCTACCTTACGCTCAATAACCTATGTGTGGTTGCTGTTGCTATATGGGTTACATCCAATTGGTGTGAGATCCAATCTAGTTAGAAAGATCAAGCATAGATATATATCATCATTGTCGGATCACCTTATGGGTTTGGGTTGCACATTCAATTGATCAGGTTATTAGGATCAAGCATCAAATCACCTAATGAAATGAATATTTCATTTGCAGGAACTATTGAAGAGAAGAATGTGAAATGCATGTATCAAGAATTTATCGTAATTAAAACATCAATCCGTGAGGTCCATAAAATTGAAGTATGGGCCCAAATTGGATAGGTCTGCCATTCCTTTTCTGAGTAATTATCGAATCAATCAAATATATAGTAATCTGCTAGAGAACTACAAGAAACAAAAAAAAAGAATTCCTGGGAGAGAAACCTCCGTCCAAGGGGGAAATTCTATTGAGTTTAGACAACAAAAGAAAATGGAAGGCCTTAGGTCCTAGGAAGAGGTATTGACTGTGAAATTAAATTCTATGATGTAGATAATCACTGACCATAGGCAGTTGATTCACCAGCTCAGTGAAGAAATTCAAGAACTCGAAGATAGGTAGAGCTTCCGTGTGGATGTTCAGAAAAGGGGTCTACAGTCTAAAGTGGTCCAACTTCTGCCAAATATGTGTTGTCTTCTTAAGTAGTGGTCCCGGACCTCAATATAGTTTTCGCCATATAAAATGTGGTGATCATGGGAAACTGAGTTCTCATGTGAAAATGGTGGAGGACAAATTTTTCTCTCCCTTTTTGATATATTTCTGCTAAATCCAGATTTAGTTTAGGAAATTTATACAGAATATATACTTATAGTAATATGTAATGATGTAATAGAAATCTAGTCTCAAAGGCCAGGTTTCAAGTTTTTTTAGACCCTCAGGGCCATTTTTTATTGTAGAAAAAGGATTATGATCACATTCTCAGCCCTGTAATGAGCTTCAACATAGATTTTACTATATATATATTATTTTATTGTTAAAAAAAATTAGTAGATCTGGGCACCTCTTCAACAACATTGTATTGTGTTCGGTAGGTAGAAGCTAGTGAGGCATATCATAGTTCTCAAAAAGGAGGTGCATCACTCTTGAGTTATAAAGGGTGAGGTCACATGCATGCATGGATGCCAGCTAACCTTAAATAAGACATGTGACAATACCAGTGAATCTTAGAGGCATGCGCCACTAGTCAAAGATGGATTAGGAGTCTTGTTTAACCCAGGGGACAATTAGAATACAACTATAGTTGGAGTTTGGGAGTAGCCACTGACAATAAAGCAGAGATGTATGTCCTGTCAAAAGGGTTGCATCTGGCTTAGATATATTTGACCGAAAATTTAATGGTGATTAGATATTCCTTAAACACTATCAAGAAAATCAATTTTAAGTCTTATCCATAAGGGTATAAGCTCAACTTGTTATTCAAAAGTATAATGGATTTGATTCAAATGTTCCAAGAGTTTCATGCCTTCCATGTGCTAAGTGAACTTAACAAGAGTACAGACCATATAGCTGACCATATAGCTTTGATCACTACAACAAAAAAGCACATTGGTGAGGGTCATGCTTGTGACGGACCTTTAAGGTCTGTCACCAATGTCACATATGGTGACGGTCCTTAAAAAACCATCACTGTAAGTGTATATAGTGATGGTCCTTTATGGTATGTCACCAAAGGCATTTTCAATGACACTTTTGGTGTGGGTCGTTAAAGACCCATCACTAATTCTCTCTTTGGTGACACTTCTAGTGATGAACTTTTAATGACCCTCAACAATGATCTTTTTGTTACTTTTGGTGACAGTTAAAAAATGTCCGTCATCATTGATAATTAAAAAAACGTTACTGTAAGTGTATATAGTGATGGTCCTTTATGGTCCGTCACCAAAGACATTTTCAATGACACTTTTGGTGAGGGTCGTTAAAGGCCAATCACTAATTCTCTCTTGCATGAAACTTCTAGTGACAAACTTTTAATGACCCTCACCAATGCTCTTTTTGTTACTTTTGGTGACGGTCAAAAAATGTCCGTCATCATTAATCATTCCAATGAGTTTTTGATGACGCTATGTGCCTGTTAATATAGTTTTTGTCAAAATATAACAATTTAATGCCATTATTGTGGAGTATTTTTTATAATATGTCCAAGGCCATAGTGGTTAGGGTCAGTCAATTTTTTAAGAAGTAATTAGTGTGTATTACTTCCCTCAAGTAATGGCTAGTCAAATAGAGATTTCCTATGAGTCGACACATGATTCATATCTATTATGTTTATTATCTAGAAAAATCCCTTTAGATAAAGTTCCACTACTGTGTGTAGGAAATATATTATTTAATACATAATCAAGCTCTGACAATTCTATTAATGAGAAAGACCTAACACTCCTCAACAATCTGGGCACACCTTAAATTAATGCTTTGGCACACACTAACATTTCTTAGCACCCCACATGTCTTGGAACATCTTTGTACCTGGAACATCTTGTGATGACACTGGCGCGCCCAAGCACATGGTGGCATGCACTAGCACAACATGGAACTCTCCTAGCATGTGTTGGCATGCTGCATATAGTCCCTAGCATGCCCTGGAACACCTTGGTTGAATGCATTGACATACATTAGCACTTGGCACACAATTCCACTTGAAATTTATTGGGACCTATTATTAGTGTGCCTAGCATGCCCCTTTTCAAAAAGATAAAGTCCTGACTTATTAACCCTCTTATTGGTTCTTCCTTTTGTTGTCTTAGCACATATTGACATACCCTAGCACCCTACACCACATCCTTAGCACCTAGCATGTATTGGCATATCTTGGCACTATTAATTGGCACGTGATATAATAAGCACACCCTGGAACTCCCAAGCACACTTTAGGAATTCTTGACATGCCTTGATATTCCCTAGCATGCCTTACCAATGCTTAGCATACCTTGTCACTCCCTCCTTGGCATGACAAATAACACTCATTAAAACTAGTCTCTGGCACACGTTCCTCATATTCATTAACTTCCATGAATTTTTACCTAGTGCTCCCTTAATGTTTTTTCCTAGTACTCCTTAACACTCATCAACATGCATTATCACTCTCTAGCACACCTTAGCACTTTTCAACATTCCCTTTCACTTCATAACATGCATAACACTCCCTAACACATATTGGCACTTGGCACGTGTTGGCACTTGGAAATTATTAACATGTATGGAATATGTTGAGATGCCTTGGTATGATTTGGCATGGTTTAATATTAAATTTATTTGTGATGATCAATTGTTGGAAAGTAGATGAGAAGAAACAAAGGAATACTTGGCACTTAGAATGCACTAAGACTTTGCACTTGACACCTATTGCCGCCTAGTGTTGGTGTGCCTAGCATGTCCCTCTTGGAAATGTAAATTGATGACTTATCAACCATCTTATGTGTTCATTTCCTTGTAGTTTAACTTTTTTCTCCCTTTTGTTGTCTTGACAGTCCCTGACATGCATTGACACACCCTTGCACATCTTGGCATGCCTTATCACTTGGCACATCTTAGCATGTTTAACATGTATTCCCAATATCTGGCACATCAAGGGGGTGAAGAGAGTTGTAGTCCTAAAGTAGGTCAAGTACAAGGGCCGAGTAAGGGTTGCTAAAGGGAGGTCATGATCATCCTCCAAGAGTAAGATCATCATGTGAGGGTTCAGAAGTATGTTGCATACAATATTAATGGTCGGTTTGTGCTAGGAAGTAGGATGGCATATTGTTGGTTCTCTTCTAGCAGATCGAGCTTAAGAGAGGTTTCTCATGAGAATCTGGGCATGTGATTTCAATGGTGTCTTTGTGTGAAGGCCACATCAAATTCTGAAATGTTGAAATTTGCAACAAGAAATAGTGAGATTGGAAACCAGAAAGGACAAATAAAATGCACCCACACTGGTGAGGAATTTTGATGCACCAGGAACGAGGAATGTGGGGCATCTAATTTATTTTTCCCTTAAATAAATTTGACAATAAATTGTAATTCCATCTCATAACAACTTTTGTCAGTTAATTAAGTCATGATGACCGAGTTAGCTCAAGAAATTTGAGTTGAGGGTCTAAGATGAGGCATCTAGAGGATTCTAATATTTTTGGGGTCCAGTTGAAGTTTATGCATTAGTGGGGTGCAAGTGTAATTAACTCAATTAAATGAGTTAAAATCAGTTTAACTAGTTCTAATTAAGTGACGAGCTAGTGAGAGGTCCAGTGAATTAAATTAGATTTATTTCACAATGAGTGATCAATCAGATAACTGATAATTCACTATTAATAGTTGCATGTATGTCAGTTTCAAGGAATACCCAGTTGAGACAGAGGTTAAATGGAACATAACTATCAGTTGTATTCAGAGAAAATTTCCAATGTGAAATTATAAAGTCATTGGGATGCCATGATCGATTGCGCAAACAAGGAAGACCGATTTTCCTATTTAATTAGGACTTAATTCCCTAGGAATTGCATGAGCAAGGCAGGCTAAAGTAATGGTGAGAATTGGATAAGTACTAGACCAAGTTTTCCTAGATCAATGGGAGACAATTGACAGAGTGCTGGAGAATCTCGTGAGAGATTAAGCATTTTATTGTTTCATGATTCCTTGACTTTATACACAATAGAGATAGAGGGGTTTTGAGCAGTTGCTTTCCCCAAATACATCATGTTATTGTGCGATTGATAATTTATGTCTCTTACTTATATGTGATTGTGCAATCGTGTTTTGTTTCCACAAATTGTAGGAAGGATTCAGTATCTTGTTTTAGTAGATTACAAGATCAGATTGAATCTCATTGGTTAGATTTTATACATGGTATCAGAGAAGGAATTTTTTGGGTGGTGAGTTTGCAGAGAATATCTAAAGATTTTGGTGTAAAATTTCCAAAAAAAAATAGAATATTTGGATTCCTTGCGAAAATCTACCCAAATGGAAAAAAAAAATCGGTCGAATCAGAGCTCGGAAGATATCATTGATTTAAAATCAACTCTTTTTTAGAAACTTTTTGTAATGTTAGGACAATTACATTGTGCACGAGTCAAGAACCTATATGCACTTGGTGTACTAGATGCATGCAAAGCTTTGAGGAGAAAGGCAGAAGTTATAGACTTGGTGGTTTAGAGGGAGCATAAATTACCTCTCAACATGCATCCTCATGAGAAGCAGTCTCAGAAGGTTGTGGAGTAGCTGCCACAATTGGAGAAGCAGAGAGGATACCGAGTGGAAGCATCCACTCAAGAAGAGACCTCCATGAGGGGGAAATTTCGAGCCATATGGGAAGAGGGAGCAACCATACCTCAAGGTGTAAGGTGGGGTTATGTGTAGACATAATCCCAAGATAAGAAATTTGGGCAAGGTCCATTGAGATGGCGTGTCTCATGGATTGAACCTGGCTATGAGGAGCCCACAGTACAGTAGTAGGAGGAAGGATCAGTTATATTGAGGTAGTTAGATGTCAGCAAGATAGAAATCAGAGTGACAGATGTCAAATACTGGAGCATAAATCAGAGTTAGCAACAGTTCAAAGGGCATGGATGCAGATGTCAGCAGCAACACAGAGAATCCAGTACTAGACAGGTGTAGTATCTAGCAGCAGTCAAAAAACTCTGATGACTGATGCATTATACTAATTCAGTTGTTCAGAGGCTATTTAGTTTTAGGATTTGCAGGTGCAAACAACACTAGAGAAGTGTAGCATGCAGAAAATTCCAAAGGTACCGGATGGGGATAGATTGAATTCATTTCTTGTTAAGAGGGAGTGCTGAAATTTGCAACAAGAAATAGTGAAATTGGCAACTAGAAAGGACAAAAAAAAATGCGCCCACACTGGTGAGGAATTTTGATGTACCAAGAGTGAGGAATGTGAGGCATCTAATTTATTTTTCCCTTAAATAAATTGGACAATAAATTGTAATTTCATCTCATAACAACTTGTGTCAGTTAACCAAGTCATGATGATTGAGTTAGCTCAAGAAATTTGATTTGAGGTGATCGACGTGGATATTGGTGGCCACCCACCTATTCCACTTGGGCCCTCGCCATTGTCTCTTTCAATTTTTCAATTTCCTTATTTATAGCACAATTTACTATTTTTGTCAATTTTTCAGGTCCTGAACTTCTGGAGCCATCTTGAGGCCCTAAACGATGTTTTTTTGGCATGAAAGGTTTGGTAATTTCATAGAAATCGAATTAGCAATTTTATTCCTCAGAGAGATATTTCTAACGAGGTATCATGTGCATCAAACGAAGATCATATGACCAAGTTACGACCCCAGGAAGTTGGCTACCCAACTAACCCCAACGAGGCCATAAACTCTTGGTGTTACATCTCCTCGATTTAGGGTTTTGGTTGTTTAGAGTTTTCTCTTATTTTAAATAATAAAAAGGCCCTTGATCCTTATTGTAACACAATTTAGAGGAACATAACTATTAGTTGTATTTATAAAAAATTTCCCATGTGCAATTATAAAGTCATTAGGATGCCATGATGGATTGTGCAATCAAAGAAGGTTGATTTTCCAAATTAATATGGAGATAATTCCATAGGAATTGCGTGAGCAAAGTAGGCTGAAGGAAGGCTGAGAATTGGCTAAGTACTAGACTGATTTTTCCTAGATCAACAGGAGACAATTGGCAGAGCGCTGGAGAATCTCAACAGAGATTAAGCATTGTATTGTTTCATGATTCCTTGACTTAATAAAAAATAGAGATAGAGGGTTTTGAGCACTTTCTTCCCCAGATACATCTTGTGTTGTGCGATTGATAACTTGTTTCTCTTACTTATGTGTATTCATGTGCGATCGTGTTTTGTTTCCACAAATTGTAGGAAGGATTCAGTATCTTGTTTTAGTACACTACAAGATCAGATTGAATCCCGTTGGTTAGATTTTGTACATGAAATAGAAGAGAGGGTTGATACCATTTTTCCTTGTGGTGGTTAGTAGGCCGCAAGGTCCGTGATAAAGACCAACATAAATGGAGGAGGGCTTGCACTGTAATTTAGAGCCATAATAGAAGTTGACACAGGCGTAATATTGACTGAGTTAACCCTAGTTTGAGGGTCGACACTGAAATCGCAAGTTCATGTCAAGATTTAGTCAAAGAAATGCCCATAATCTGTGGATCCATATGAGCTAGGTCGATTCCCTTATGGAGGAAAGAGTCGTGTTTTTTCTAAGGGTGGATATGGTTTTTTCTACAACAATTAGAAGTACATAAGTATAATGCCCTAGTTAGGACAGTTTCCTAGCATGTTTAGTTCATAAGGTATGCCCTTAAGGTTGTGACAAATTTGTGTAGAAGAAGATGGGTTATGACCCTTAGAGCGAGGTTTATTTCTGCAATATAGACTGCAAATATGGAAGATGGTTTGCAGATTCAATATGTGTGGAGACAACATATACAAAGGAGGGTGGAACCTAAGCAGAATATTAAGCATGCAGAATAAATGTGCCATATGAATAATTGATTGATATGCAGAGGACTTGATTTTGGTGGACTGTCCATAGATTTTTAGACAGATATATGAAGCAACCTATAAAAAAGTATTCACTGGATTGTTAGTGGTTGATCTGTGACCCTAGTTCAGTCATCAACGGATTTTTAGAAGTATGATAATAGGAGTAGTTCATATTTGTTCATAGATTTGACAACAAAGATCAAATTATCGATACACAAGAACAATGATTTTTAGAGGACTCAAACCATTGTTAAGTGGCAGATTTGAAGAGCCCTGGATGAAGACAATATTGTGGGCCCTAGATCAGTAAAAATAATTTATTGTGGTTGGGCAGATTGATGGTAGTCCAAGTACAGTTGGAGGGTTGTTAGGTGACTATCACAGAAGATCCCTAACTCTTGTTCTTGTGAAGGACAAAGAGATTGGTAGAAGGGTAGGTGTATAGGGCCTAAGGATGTGCTAACTTTGAAGGAATAAAGTAGCAGTCAAGTGGGCCAACCAACTTGCCCTAGTTCACTATATTATAGAGGATTGATTCAGTGAGAAGAAGGGCAACCTCCATATCCCTAGAATTCACATCTTCGAGCCGTAGTATGGAAAATTTGGGCATACCAAAGAGTTGTTCACAAATGGAGTTGTGAACAATTTGTTACCACTCAAACTAGTAGTTGACCTAAAAGGGGTTCCTAATAGGGAAACTGCTAGGACAAGGGCAATGGTGGAGGCTTAGCCCATTGTCACCATAGATAAGGCTCCTTGCTCTTCACAGACTTTCACCGATGGGAGGAGTCCTGGTAGTTTAGGAAGTCACTTGTAGAGTATAGGTCAATGAATAGGTGGGAAGTGACCCTAGAAACCATTTCCCTAAGATAAAATAAAGAGTGGGACTTTCTTTCCTTTTAAGAAAGGGAATTGATCTTCTAGAGAGAGAGGAGGAGGATTGAAGGGTTGAGGGAGAAGAGTAAGACTTATGAAGGAATTTTAAAATCCCTAAAATCCTTTGGGAACTTGGATTTCCAAATGGTCTTTGATGAAAGGCCTTTGACACCAATTGAGACCACACAAGGCCAAGTGGACCTAACCCAGGTTCAGGGATGGAATTTAGAAACCAATGATGTTCCTATCCTGGACAAGGTGAGGGGAAAGGATCAGGCAAGATTTTTTACTTCGATAGGTCAAATCGATCCTACTAAATGCTAGCTTTGGGAACACCTAGGAAAAAATTTATCCTAGAGCTAGTGCTTGAGGTATTCAGAGATTCCATCATCAAAATTGGCCCAAATTCCTAGGAGTGTGAGGGGACCCACCAACTCAGTTGTCTCTAGGAGATAGAATTTTTCCTCTGGCTACATTCCTAGGAAATTGATGCCCGGGGTGACCTAATGAGGCTAGACCTAGGGAATGTGAAAATTTCTTAATATAAGAAACCCTACTGTAGTATCTTGGTTTAATTCTCATACTTGAATTAAGTTACAAACCCCTGCCCAATGAAAACCACGAATTTTTCTACATGCTCCCTCAAGTCATATGCCTCTAAGACTACTAGGATTATGGCCTTCCAAATAGCAAAGTTGGACATGTCGTCCAACCTATCCTAATTGTGCAGTCCATGAGGTGTCATCTGCTCAGATATATGTCGAAATAGATCTTCCTCTTCCCACTTCTCAATAGAAGCTCAGATTTAGGGTCCTTGGCAAAAAAATACACCCTCTGCTCCCTCTGACAACTGATTTCCTCCTTGTAAATCTGCCAAACACAACGAATCAAATCTCTTCAATCACCCTACGATTGATCCTCAAATTTATTTTGGTAATGAAATCTATTGAAAATTTGTTCTCCTCTGTCTCTTTGTCAACTTATCTTAGGCACGATTCTGCACCGGCAAAATCTCCACCCCACTAGCAACTGCTAAAGATATGAAGCTCTGCTTCCGGTCCATGAAAAATCTGTATAACACTCGATATTGGATTGTGTCACCCTGGCTAGCCTCTCTGTGAGCAGACTGGCTAAGCGCAACCTCTATGTATCACAGACTACTCTTGCGTCCCTCTGGAAGGTACTACAATGTCTCTGCATCGCCTAGTTGGGACTGTGTTAGCCCTTGTGTGGCTCTTGCTGCCTCTACGTCCTTCTGGCGATGCATTGCACTCTCTAGATTCTCTGTTGCTTTTGCTGCTCTCTGCAACAAAAATTTCTCCAGCTGATTTTTTGGAGATCCATCTTGATCTGCAATTGCTCCGATACCATGTGAAAATTTCTTAATATAAGAAACCCTATTGTAGTATCTTGATTTACTTCTCCTACTTGAATTAAGTTACAAGTTAAGTTTTGAAATATTTAGTAAATTAGAAAAGTAAATACAACTAGTAGCCTACACATATAGATCAAATACTGAATAACATGCTCATATACACACAGTTTTTCTAGACAAATGTCCCCGGAAGAAACCCAATGCGGAAAAACCGATGCAGCTAACTCTGGAGGGTTTTCATTATTATGTAAAATATAAGTAAAACAATCCTGGGCATCAAAACCGGTTCACCCGAAAAATACATAAAAAAGGGAATAATACCTCTATCCTCGAAGACAAATAATATGGTTGATTCACCTCCTCAAACGAGATTTACAGAACTCGAGCACATCTTGGCATGCCACCCTCGCACTCTAGCATTCCTTGGCACTACCTAGCAGACCTTGCCACTCTCTCCTTAGCACAACTAAAGCTCATTGTCACTCCCATTCACAAACTCTTATTCATTCATTCCCATGAATTTTTAGCTAGTGCTCCCTTGTGTTTCCATAACATTCCTTAACACTCATTGGCATGCGTTGGTACACCCTAGTACCTAGGACATCTTGACATGTCACCTTGGCCTCTAGCATGCCTTAACACTGCCTAGTATATGTTGTCACTCCCTCCTTAGCACACATGGAACTCACTTACACTTCCAATCACAAACTCTTATTTGTTCATTTCCATGCATTTTGACATAGTGCTCCCATGTGTTTCCCTGACACTCCATGTTAACACTTCCTTACACGCATTGGCATATCTTGGCTGCATGCTGCCCTTACACTCTATCATTCCATAGTACTGCCAAGCATGCCTTGTCACTCCTCCTTAACACACTTGGAACTCATTGACAGTCCATGTCACACACTCTTATTCATTCATTTCCATGCATTATGACATAGTGTTGCCTTGTGTTTCTCTAGCACTCCCTAATAACTCCTTGGCACACATTAGCACGCCTTGGCATGCTTTCCTAGCGCTCTATCATGCCTTGGCACTACCTAACATACCTTTTCACTCTCTTCTTAGCACACCTAGAACTCAGTAACACTACCTATCACACACTCTTATTCATTCATTTCCATGAAATTGAAACTAATCCTCTCTCTTGTTTCCATGGAACTCCTTAGCATGTGTTGGTGCCACACCCTAGGACCTAGCACATCTTGGAATGCGTAACATGCCTTGGAGATTTATAACATGTGTTAGCACTTCGTGGGATTCCCTACACACCTTGGCACTCCCTAGTTGTCATGCCCTCATAGATATCCTTATTTTTTTCGCAACTTGGGAACCCAACCAAATCATTGAAAAAAAATGATGTTTCTAGCCCAAAGTCTCCCTTTGTCTGAAACTTCTTTGTCCATCCCCTTATCAAAATCATAGGCTTGCCTCTTGCAAGTCCTATTATGAAATTCTCCTAACACACTTTGTCCATGGGACACCTGGAATTCATTGACACTCCCTGGCAGACATTCTTATTCATTCGTTTCCATGCACTTTGAACTAGTTCTCCCTTGGGATGCCTTGACACTCCCCAACACTCCTTGACATGCAATGATACTATCTCACAAGTTTTAGCACACCTTTTGTTTCATTGGCACACCTTGACACTCCTTAACTATCATTTCCCCATAACTACCCTTATTTTTTTTTAGACTTGGGAACCCAACCAAGTCTTGTCTCGACTACAACAACTTGACCAAGTTTCATTTACTACAACTAGACTATGCCTTGTTCACCTAAGAATGGATTATAACTCATATTAGGCTACTCATGTCCAATATTAACTCATCCCACTTAACAAGTTACCAAGTCAAGGCTCATGTCCAACCGTGGCCATAAAACAACTAAGCAACATAGCTTACATCTTGACATGCCATAACACCTAAAATGTCTAACAATCCCTTGGCACTATGTGGCACATGTTAGCATACCCTATATTCCTTGGCATGCTTCATTGCTTGTGAGTCCACTAGTGCAGGATCACCTACCACGGAGGTTGAGAGGGAGTGTGCGTTTCCCTCCACTAGTGGAGCATCTTCAAGTATTTGGTATGTTGACAGTGGGGCTTCACATCATATGACAGGAGTCCATGAGTATTCTCAGAGCTTTCAAAGAGTGGCACTGATATAGAGGTAGTACTCGAAGATTTGGAACTCCCTAACACACCCTACCATTCCTTGACATGCCCAGACACTCTAGCATGCCTTGGCATTACCTAGCATATAACCTTGTCACTCCCTCCTTAGCACACTTGGAACTCACCGACACTCCCTATCACACACTCTTATCCATTCATTTCCATGCATTTTGAACTAGTTCTCCCCTGTGTTTCTGTGGCACTCCCTAACACTCTTTGGCACACATTGGCACACCCTGGCACTTGGCACATCTTGGCATGTCACCTTGGCACTGCCTAACATACCTTGTCACTCCCTCCTTAACACACCTAGAACTCATTAACAATCCCTGTCACACACCCTTATTCATTAATTTCCATGCATTCGAAACTAGTCCTCCCTTGTTTTTCCCTGACACCCCATAACACTCGCTCACATGCATTAGCACACCCTAGCACCTGGCACATCTTGGCATGTTTCCATGGCCTCTAGCATGCCTTAGCACTACCTAGCATACCTTGCCACTCCCTCCTTAGCACACTTGGAACTTATTTACACTTCATGTCACAATCTCTTAAATTCTCATTTTCATGCATTATTTTCACCAAAAAGTACAAGATACCCGTAAGATGTGGCCTACACCCAAGTGCTTAGACTACACCTCCATAAAATATTGCACCTTCAACTTTAGATGTCCCAAAACAGTAATATCCTAACCCAATATAACCTATTTTTTAGGTTTGTGTAATCCACTCCTTATCATATCCTTGCACCTCCTTGACACTCCATGAAAAATATACTCCAATGGTCACCTTCTGATTTCCAATAACTCCTTTTGCAACACGAAAAAACCATCCATATATGTTGCAAAAACCTTGCCAACTTCTTTAGTGGGTTCCACATATATTTCACATTTCTTCTTTGTTTTTCAAAGTGGTAGTGCCAAGGAGAGGGTATCAACTTCGAGCAAGGAATGTTCAATTAGTACCACTGCTAAGTTGCCTTCGTGCAGCTTGTCAAATATCTTAAGTTTTCTTCAAAACTTCTCATGGTGCTTAACTTGCTTTTCTACACCTCTAAGTGAGACTACAACTTCCCAAAACCTCTCTAAGTATTCCACCTCTTCAACCCTTGTTAGAGTCTTCTTAGACATAACACTCATGCCTCAAGAAGAACATAACAGTATCATCCTAAATGTGCATGCTCGTTCCATCTTTTAATGCCTCGCTGAAACCACATTATCACACTGCCTAAAATGAAGTGTTCATATCTTAAGGCAAAACACATATTTTACTTATGACAACCTAAACTATGTGAGTGGCTTCGAGATGACTCTATTTTATCAAGATGAAAACATAGGCTCTTACAACCCCATTCATACAACAATTTGAATATATTTAACCTAAAGAAGGGTACACGCCCTACTCCTTCCAAATTTATCATATTACATTTAAGAGACTAACACTTTTTAACTATTAAACCCATTTATCATATACTCTCTTTTGTTGACACCCACTCAATATACAAGAAAACTTAAATCTTTTCAATACAACCAAGTTAAAAGTACTTTTACATTAAAATTCCAAAAATACAACATGCCTATCTCAGCTAATTTTAATAATAAAATCATTACATAAAATAAATTATCTTAAAAATAGATTATTATTATTATAGATATGCAAAAATATAACAAAAATGCTTTCCATCACAACCAAAAACATTTAAATAAAGCATTAGTTTTTCAAATACCATTTAAATAAAGCGTTAGTTTTTCAAATATCATTTTAAAAAACTTAGGAAATAAAATTATAGGATTTTTGTTTTTGGTTTTTTTGGGATGATTGACAAAACCCCTCCCAACCCAAATGTTCCTAAGTATTATCATTTTGGTTTTCATAGGGCAGCATTAGTTTTTCAAATATAATTTAAAAAACCTTGGGAAATAAAATTATAGGAATTTTGTTTTTGGTTTTTTGGGATGATTGAAAAAACCCCTCCCAACCCAAATGTTCCTAAGTAGTATCTTTTTGGTTTTCATAGGGCAGCGTTAGTTTTTCAAATATCATTTAAAAACCTTGGGAGATAAAATTATAGGATTTTTGTTTTTGGTTTTTTGGGATGATTGACAAAACCCCTCCGAACCCAAATGTTCCTATATCTTTTCAGTTTTCATAGGGCGGGAACGAAAACGTTTTCTTTCCAGAAAGAATAATCTAACTAGAATCTTTTCGGTTTGCACAGGGCGAGAGCGAAAACCAGATTGAAGAGAGTTGGGACTTGGGGTTTTACAAGTGTAAAAACCGATATCTAATCTCGAATCCCACCATCAGATCTTCCCATTGATGGAGCTACGATTGGTTTCATTTTTAACTTCACTGCTTTTCCACCCCATTTTTAGTGTTTCACACACTTCAGGTATTTGGTTATACTACATTTTTTTTGCATCCATGCTTGCATGTTTTTGCTTTAATGTCTGTGTTGCATTTTGTTACTATTTGCAGGGATGACATTGGCTGTTGATGAGTTCGGGAGGCCATTTTTCATAATAAAGGAGCAAGAATAGAATACCTAAATGAGAGGTTTAGATGAAGGCTAGCATTGCGGCCAATAGGGTTGCTGTGAGAATCCTTTGCACCTCACTTAGCCTCAAGGGAATAGAAAATATGCTTCAGAGCCCCGACGACAATGTCACTATAAGTAAGCTTCTGTTTCATTTATTTATTCTCTATTTCTAGATCGGTGAAACCTCTTAAATTATGAAAACAAGTAGAATTTATTTTAAAAAAATATGATTCATCAGTAGAAATTACCTATTTTCTTTTTTAGATATTCTGCAAAGAGTGAAATAAGCCAATACTCTACTACCATTTTACTCTTTCTCACAAACTGTGAGGCCCAATTCCACAAACCTGAAGCAATTCCACAAGCCTCTGGGATGTAAAGGGGTAATCACTCAGTGAGTAAAAGAGAAAATCAAAACTAGAGTGATTCTGCAAAACTTTTGGATGTACAAGAATAGTCAATCAGCCAGTAAAAGACCATAGTCATTGACAACCTCCTTCAACAAACTATATGAGGCATCTTCAAATACCACACTACACTATCTTAGAGATTTTCTCTATTAAGAAGCACTATATACTTAATTCATATACCACACATTTCACAATCTATGTTGGAATTCTGCAAAACTTTTGTTTTTGAAGAAATAGAAACCACACTAAATATGAATCTCCCTTTCCTTCAAAAGGCTCCCAGCTACAATGTGAATGAAATCCATTTGACCAAGTAACAAGGATAAAAAATTTAGAGTACAGAACCCCTTCACATGTACTATGGCCATGATTGTAGTTATTGATTGATTAGTCACAGCAAATAAGGGGACCTATAAGGCATGCCAGCTCCTACTAATTAACACATCTAAATTTTTGAAACTGTATTGTCCAAGAAGTTTTGTATTTTCACCTATTAAATGTTTGGGAAAATGATCTTCAATGTTGATATTTCCTTCTTGCCTTTCTGAATGTCTAGTGTTCTTCCCAACCCTTAAACTTTTGTTGCTACCACTTCCTTCTAAGGATCATATTGTTGTATGTGTAATTGAAGCACTATGAGCATGCTCACAGCTATTAGCGCAACCTTGGATACTAATACACTGGCCATTCTATGCATCGGCTATGAATTATTCAAGAATTGGATACTACAATTAAGAAAAAAATTAAGGCCATTCTAACATTTGTTTTGTAATTTTTTACTATTTTCATCGGTTTTGTCATTTTAATTACAAAAAACTGTTTTATTTTCTTCTCTGGTTGAAGATTTTTGGCGAGCACAATGGTTTGAATGTATAACCTCTTCCTCATCTCTATCACTAGCAAATGCTAGAGCTTCTTGAATAACAGTTAATTCTCTGCCACAATGTTCTCTGAGTCTTCTTAGAAGCATGAAATGACTTTCTTCCAAACACATTGGAGCTGCATATTTATCTACACTTTGCTACAATTGCAAGGTTTGTTCAAGCAAAGACAGGTTTAGAGTGCAGCTCTTATAGAATACAATTTGTTATAAGTGTAATGGTGAAAAATTGAAGACCATTTTAGAAAGTTCGTGTTATTAAGTAAATTTCAGAAAACAATGATGGAGAAACACCCTCCTAAATAGATTTTCCACATTGAAAATCTAGTCTGCAAAGATGCCTATTTTTTCAAGGCAACACTTAACCTAGCTATGAAAGTTACAATTATCCTACAAGTATTAGAAAAGTCTAATTCAAAATAAAATCTTTTGTTCGAGAAACAAACAACATCACAAATCTAGTTCAAGAAACTTGTCATATAGAAAACTTAAATTGAACTATCCAGTGATTGTAAAACTTGGAAGGATTGACCCAAATTCAAATATAACAATCACAAAGTCAAAGGAGAAAGCAATTAAAGAAATTTATTAAATTGGAAGGATAAGTCAAAGACCTGCCAGACCTACTACTTGATGTTTTGTAAAATACATAACGTCAACATTTTAGGTATACGAAGGAGTGAATGAAACAACAGTTTGTTCCAATGGATTTGTAGAAAAGTTGGTATAGGTTTTAGATTTCTCAAAGAAATGTGTGTCTCAATAGACCATCTGTATAAACCAAAATAATGAGAGGGTGAAGTGTTATTGTTCTACATTTTTGTCTTTTTCATTGAACACTGGCAATAAATTCTTAGTGAGGTGGAGAGGGCCCTTGAGAAGAAGGACATACATTTTGGAGGTGACCTGGCTATTGGCAGACTTATAACTGAAGGTTGTGTTCTCATAATATAGAGGTTATGAGTAAATAGGTCCCCTCCAATTTAGGAGGATTTTATCAGGTAATCCCTTGTTGAAATCAACTTCTATGCATATCCATGCAAAGTTTACAATACCCTTCGCTAGCTTGTGCATGTTGATCTTAATGAATCGACCTAGGGCATTACCAATATCAACTAAAATATTAGGGTACATTAAGTTAGAGGTAAATTAGGGAGTTGAATCCAAACAAGAATGGCCAAAGCTGACATTATTAGGGGTTAAAATCTACAAACCATGGTTGAATGGAGAGCCCTAATCAGCCCAAAACCATGGTCCAAGCTTAAGGACTCCCTGTCGATCCCTCTGGTTCTTGAAATATACTATAAAGTATCCCTTTGAGGAAAAGAACAGATCAATGTGCTTAGACCAGGTCTTAGCCACCCAATATCGAAGTACATATATTGAAGGCCAAGATCCATTAAATCGACAAATTAGAGCATGCTCCATGTAGTCAACACTGAGAGAGTCAGATTAATTTTTTGGCACACCAATGGATGGGATTTTGTCAGTCTTATCCACAAGAAAGGCTGGCACTGAGAGCTCCTTAGGAGGTTGGTTCACAATCCCTAGCTTTAAGGCTTATTTTAAAAGATTTGGGCTAAGAGGAAGAGGGTCCACCCCTTCCTTGAGCTTCGCCTCACAATCTAGAAACTAGATTTATTACCATGTTGTTTACTATGTCGTGCTCACTTAGTCTAATTGTATCCTAAACTTTTTGGCCCTCATAAAGGAGATGCATAAGGCAGAGGGGATCTCAGTTCGTTCATGAATCTTGGCTACAAGGGAGGAGACCATATTCGTAACTCGTACTTGAAAACATAGTATCCCCCTGAGAGGGGTCTCACAAGAACTTAGAAAAACAAAAGAATTGAATCCCTGATTACAACTGGGGGGAGGGTGTATTCAGCTTCATACAACTCTCCAAAACTGTTTGCCGCTCATGATGACTAGAGAGAGGGTGGGCCTGCACCAAGCCTTTTAAAATAAGGCCCTTGACCACTAGAATGTTGAGAAATCTAGCGGATTTAGTGTTAAGAGATTTCTCTTCATTAGTGACTGTTTGTGAATGCCTTTTAACTTATTTAGATTAAGATCTTCTTCTTGTTCAATTATTAATGTTCTTTTTTCATCAAATAGTAACCAATGCATAAACATAAATAGACAAGAGACACAACATGTAGGTTATTAGCTAGGGCCAAAACCTCTCACTCTTTGAGAGGAAAAGCCACACAAATTCTTCTTATAGAGATTCCAATTGACAAATACCAAGACCAAGACCCTTGACCTATTTCACCACTCCAAGACCAAGACATAGTCATCTTCCTTGATCCTTTGATCTTCAAATCATGATCCCTATAGCAACATCCAAACATAGTGATTCATCACTGAACCTCATGTTATCCATCACCGAGTAGCACCAAGTAGCTTCGAGCATCTTAGCATCATAACATCAGTGAGCATAGTACCTCAAAGTGTCGAGGTTATACATTATGATATAGCATGTGGCACTGATCAACACCATAGCATAGAGTATTATTCTTATTAACATAATACTGAGACCTTTTTTGAGATTGGTGAGACTCCATGGTGTAATGCAAGCTCTTGTTGTGGTAGCATTGAACCACACATACCGAATCATAATAGAAAAATCACCTCGGATTTTCTTGGACCCATCCTCCAAAGAGTCCCAAAGCAAAGAAATTGGATCCCGAAGAAATGGCATGAACTCAAACAAGCAGGATTAAGCCTCTGTGCTAAAGGAGAAGCTTCTAGAGGCTACTAAACCCACTCAAGAGGTAGCTAACTGCATTTTTTTTCTTGTTTAATTATAGGAATTACAACAAGAAATTTTACCATGAGGGACTTCCATTGGCTTAGTTCTTGGGTTTGAATGGTAGATATTCTACCAAATTCGTTGACCTTTAACAATCAAAACCTTTATTTTTTGGAAAGAAATATGCAAGGAGAAATTAAGAGGGATTAGGAATTTATAAAGCTCTAAACCCCCTTCATTAAGTGCATGAGGACTATTGGAAACTTGTTTAAAAAAAAAGTAAAAATAGCTTTTCCAATTGTCCTGGGGCTATCCCCACTCTTTGGGGAGTGTTCAACATTCTCTAGACAACATGAATATGCAAAAAAAAGTTATTGATCCTTTTAATATGAACCATGAATCATGATGTAATTTCTCTTGCTTTATCGTTTAAGAAGTAAAATATTGAAATATATTTGCATTTATACTGTTTTATATCTTCTTTATCTTTCAAGTTTTCATTTTTTTTTTAAATTTCTATTTTTTGGGATTCTCACTTCCCAGTTCCTAATTTTTCTTCCATCTGCATTCTTGCTTCTGGCAACATTGTTATCAACTACATGTATAAGAAGATTTCAGGGTATTTATGTTGGTTGCATCATTTTTTTTTCAACATTATTAAGAGAAGTAACAATACAAAGACTGTTTGTCCCTCCTTTAACAACTAATAAGCATAATGGGGAATTATTGCACATTTTATGGATTGCCTTGCTTTTTTGGCTTGGGTTGTCATCATCGTTGTTTGAGCTTATCACTGGCAGAATGATTAAGTGAGGTAGCTACTCCAAGCACCTCTCCTAGTGCCTAAGTAGTACATTGTTGGCATCCACTTAGTCGCTTGTTCTCTTCGAACCATCAGTGTACAATCTAATCTCCTTGACTTTCAACTTAGTCTTGCATTGAACTGGGAAAGCTGGAAAATGTCGTCAAGCTTGCAGCAATGTTCTATCCTTAACTCAATATTAGTAGCCCTCTTGGCTTCCTCATGCTTCCACACTCACTTATCAAACTATGCCGTAGCTTTTTCCATTACCTCCCTGATGATTTCTCTCACCTCCAACTTAAAAAACAGAGTATTATCCTCCACTCGTTGAAATCTCTCACCCACACTGACGAGTGATTCATGAATTTATTGTTTGAGGAGCATATGTTCATGGAATATTTTCACTTCCCACAGGGTTGCTTAGTATCATTCCACATGGATAACTCTTCCTTCCTATGAACATATTTCTTGTCAATCAGGACTATCTCCTCAGAGGAGTCCCATCAAATCCCATCGTTTTTAATTATGCAGTTGACAAGCATGACCCTCTTCCCTCACAGTTCCTTGAGGGAGAATTTGGGCTTTACTCCTCTCATTTCTAGCCTTCTTCTCATTTCTAATGGCTAATAGAGACTGAGATAATGCAGAGAAAAAGTGACTTAGCAAGCCCAGTTCTTCTCCAGGTGTGAGAACAAATAGAAACTTCATATGAATTAAACTATGATTTATACTACTCACTAATGGCTGCCACAATTGCCACAAATTATGGAGGGATTTCCAAATCAGTCCATAAATTTGATGTCCTGCAACTTAAGGCATCCTGCCTTAATCTTTCTGATTGAAAAAACTGGGACATCTATGTCAGCTCCCCAAGGCCTAATGTTTTTTTGAAGTCTCAACATTTTGACTTATTATTGAAATTTAATTTCAATAATTCATTATTCTTCCTTTCAACCTCAGGTTTTGAAAATCCTAATGTCATATACTTGCCACTCAATGGCATGTTAGAAAGCCAATCAGCAACCTTGTTGGTTGCTCTTGTAGCATAATGAATTCTATTTCTAACCTTTCTGCTGAAACCTCCTTTTAATCCATTTACATTGGGGGTTCAAACTTCCAAATTCGAGAAGAAATGCATTATTTCATCACAAAATTGATTATAATATGAGAATTCCACTCCATTCCATTTCCACTCTTTCCAGGCTAGGCCTAGGAAAAATTTAACTCCACTACAAGATCCCTCATTCTTGCTTGATTGTTGATGTTGATTCCTATATTTTCCATATAGACTGCAATCATCTCTATATAAAACCAAATAATTTCATTTATTCTATCATTATAAATAAACTATAAAACACAACACACATCAAGAGATATAGGGATAGAATCATGAAATTGGAGAAAAACTTTGAAGGAGTAAAAAATATAGGTTTATTATTGCAGAGAAGTTACATCATATCTATGTGAATATGAAGACACATCTTCAATTTAAAGGTATATGTTCATCTAAATCTATAATCAAATCCTTACTTTGTTGGAGCTTATGTTTCCAATGGAACGAAAACCAATAATAAACAGTTCAATTGCATTGCATCGCATGGTTGCTTGAATTTTGTTATTAAAGTCTTTGGGTATAATTTCAAGCAATTGGCGTACATCTTATTCTAACACTTGTTTTGAGTTCAGAAAAATCCAGTAGTGAATGTAGTACATCTTATTCTAACACTTGTTTTGATTTCAGAAAACTCCAGTAGTGAATGTACTCGATCAACTATGTAGAATTTCCTTGAAAATTCTGCAACTACTATGTTGAACAATCTAATACAACTTCTATTCACCAAAACACATAATTTCTCTACTGAATAAGAAGCATAATAGAAATAGAGATAAAGAGTTAGTCACACACAATAACACAATATTTTTCTAGGGAACCCAATAGGGAAAAGCCTCTGCTTTGCTGTGAAATTTTATTAATAGAAATTTTAGAAGTTGATCTCTTTACAGATCAACACTACTTCACTGTAGAACAAGCTTGTTCTCAATGCTAACACTTATATCAGTATTATTTCACCAAAGCTATAAGTTCCAGTGGGATATTTGGAAAATAATGTCACCCAAAATGGTTTGGACTTCCCTTCTTCCAACATTAGAACTAAAGGTTTTATAGTTAGTGACACATCGGGTGGCATTGAGCTGGAAATTGTATATTTTTCTGCTTATTTTGCATTGGTAACCCTTCTTAATATGGTCATTGATCCAATAATATTTGATACAGTTATGGATGGAGTTTTAATATTTGTTGGATGCCCGATTTTTGGGGCACATGTTGAACTAGTGATGTGTGCAACAAAATTCCTATCAAAACATGAAAATGAACAGAGGAAGCTTACATAATCTTCATAGCCTTCAAATAAATTTGTGGAGTAATTAGAATATGGTTAGATATAAAAAGTAGACATATCTCTATAGAGAGGAATCAGATATTAAAAAGTTTGGATAACCCCAAAAACAACCATGCCTGCATAAAAAATGAGGCCTAGAGCAAGCACAACCTTAGGGTTCACTACACCACTTCCACAATCGAAGGGTGTGGCAGAAATAAGAGTTATTGGACTATCTTCTCCAGATGAATTTTTTGCTTGCAAGGGCTTCCCCATGTGTAAAACAAATTTTGATGTTGTTTGTAATGCTGATTTGATGGCAGTAGGGCTCCAATCAGGATTTTTCTGCTTCACCAAAGCTGCAATGCCAGCTATATGTGGTGTCACCATGCTTGTCCCTGATATCATGGCAAATCCTTCTCCTGCTTTAAGAAAAGCAGAATCTTGAGACGATTAATGTGTGTGTCAAGGTGCCTTCAATTTTCAAAGTTTTCCAAAACTTCTAAATTTATTTTATTCTCTCTAGAAATGATATGTCCTCCAACGATTACCAAAAAATCTTCAAATTTCAAAATTACAAACTCCTAGGCGAATAAGATTAGAAGATAGTAATCAAGCCTATCACAAACTACAGGCATAAGAAGAAAAAAATTGCATTGCAACCTAATTCTAAGACTGAAAAAAGTAGTATTGTTTTACCTTTATAATTGACTTCATGGATGCCATTAGGAGACCATGCTGCCACATATTAGAGAACCAGGAGCCAGAATATCTGGCTTTAAAACATTAGTGTCCTAAAAGTTGGAATCCTTGATATCTGGCCCTCTAGAGGATATAATGCTACGTGAGGAGTTATACCTTGATAACAGAAATTTCTGTACCTTCATCATAGTTTGATATACTTTGATAATAGAAATTTAACAGAAATTTTTGTACCTTCATCATAGTTTGTTGTGGAATTTTATTAACAGAAATTTTAGCAATTGATCTCTTTACAGAGAAACACTACCTCACTGGAGAACAAGCTTGTTCTCACTGCTAACACTTAAGCATGAAATTCCCTTCAAACACACCTGATCTAGCTCCTTTTCCCTTGTGTAATTTTCTTCATATTTCCTAGTGTTGAAATCTCCTATTTCTTTGTTGAAATCTCCTATTTAACTGATTTTTTGAAAAGTGTCATTGGATTTTCCTTACCTTAGTATCATTCATTCTCATTTTAATTTCCTTTCTTAATTACAAGAAAATTAATATATTTCGAAATGATGCATGTTGGGTGCTTTATCATTGTTACAACTAATGAGATGCAGTGAGAGAATCACAGGATTTTGGAGTTGGAGAGTGTATGATGTCATATGTTACACGTGCATATATAATGCTTGTTGTTCTGGTGCACAGTGGGGATCATATGCTTACATGGTTTGTAATGGTAGTGTCCCATACATGGGTTATGGACCAAGTCCTTTTGACATGCCATTTAATGGACACATTATGCCAACGAATATGTATGGAACATAGGGATATATGCCAGGTTTTTCCCCTCCTATTCAAAGATAAGGTGTTTTTTTTATTGATATATGTAACCATCTATCAAATGAGATTTTTGAATGTAGGATCATAATTACGAGACCTAGCCAAGTCTTTTGAGTATCCCTGAGTTTGACTGGCCGAGTCAAGTGTAATGATTGGGAGATCTGGTCAAACTCACCATAACTTGGCTAGTTTGAAGGCATTGTCGAACTGGTCAAGCTCCTCTTAACTCTGCGAGTTTTAACAGTATTAGGTAGTCTTGGAAGACTTGGCCATACTTTGAGTTGTGAAATATTTAGTAAATTTTGACCTGTAAAATAAAAACCTATAAATTCCCAAAACCAAGAACAAAAAACACATTCCTAAATTGATTTTTGAAGCCAAATTTTATACTAAGTTTGTTTGCTGAATATTTATGATTTTGAGTCAAAGTCTTATTGTTAGCTTTGTGGAGTCATTCCAATTTTTTACTAACTGAGAAAATTAGCAAATTTTAGAGAATATATGGATTATGGTATGGGTAATTACAAATCTTCTCCAGTTTTGAGTAGAGAGGAGTTTTTATTTATGCAAGTGGAGCAGAGGAGAAGAGAGCTAGAATATGAGCAACGACACAGTATCAAGTAAGAAACCTTTAACTTCTAGAATATAAATGCATATTTTAGGTGTTTTGAGGAACCTAAGTAATGATATTTATATTTTGTGTTTATCAGATTAAAGGAAATAGTTTTATGGTTGACAATGGTTCAAAATTTTGTTCCCAAACTTTCCATCTAAGCAGCAAAATTGTGCAGATTGGATACAGATTTATCTCCTCAACCCTAACCTTACAAATACCAGAACCCTTCTTTAACTTAGCTTGTGCACAAAGAGAGCTTTCTTTCCAAGATTCAATGAAGACACCTTCTACAACATTTTTGTTAAATGTGTGCAAATATTGAATTAAAATCCTATTTTCCCAATGCTATAAAATCCAAATGCAATAGATGGTACTATAAAATTAAGTACATTTGTCAGACTTTCAAATACCTCAAACAAACAAAATTTTTGTTTTTTGTTGAGGAGAATGAAATTACATTTTATATTGTGGTAGGTGCTAGGCAATGAATGCTTGCTATTGCTTTAATTACTAGAACCTTTTCCTGTCACCGAGGAATGGACAATACATTTTTATGTATCACCATTGAGTTGTAATTATAATCACAACAGAGTGATTTGGATAAATATTCCAGGTAAAAATCTTTAGTGTATTTGGGTTTCATCAATAATTCCATATAAATCCCTTTCTTTTTGGATTAATACATTATACGTTATGGCTTTCTTGACTGATTTTATTCTCCTTCTCTTGATCTTATCTTATGTCTATTTCTCTTGTTCTTATCTGATACTAATTAACAATATATATAGATTGGACGAAGGGGGTGGGGTAGTATGAATATTGGAGCTGTTGAATAATAAATTAATCATTAAAGTTGGAGCTATAGTTAAAATTGGTTTGGTTTTACAATTTTAGAGTTGAATATTATAATAACATTCAAAGATTTTGTGGTGTTTGGGCCATTTAAAGTTTATACAATTCTTATGTACAAGGAATTGTCATTTGGATCTCCGATTACATATGGTGATTTAAAAAAAAATGAAATGGTGGTAGTGATCTCCCTTTCCTGGTTTGCCAATTGATTAGAAATAGAAATAACAAAGAGGTGGAAATTTATTTATAAACCTTTAGATGCAATTAGTAGTTTTAAATTAATGAAATTTTTAGGTCATATTGGAAGAGAATGTTTTAGGTCGTTTAAAGGGGACTTAGAGCATTTGAATGAGAATGAGAATTGTGTCTAAATGTGCTATAAACTCCTATCTCGCTACTAACCTGTAAATCCATGAGCCATGTGTTTCTTGCAAATATTCAATTGTTATTGTTAAAGAAACCCTTTAGTGGATGTAGAGCCAATACATATAGATTATATACAAGGAGCTACTCTACTATAACACTATTCAGATATCACATATCCTATCAAGAAAATAAACCTTTGGATAAAAGAAACATGAAGGGTTCTAGTATCATTTTTTATCAAGGATAGAAACTTAAAAATTCCTTTCATTGGCTAGGAAACTTCAAAATTATCTTTCATCAAGTCAATTATCAAAACTTCAAAATTACTTGCAAATTATGGAGGGATTTGTGACTCATGAGAATTTAGGCATGTGATTTTAGTGGTGTTTCTGAGTGAAGTCCCCTTCACTACCTTTCTCATTCAGGTTTCACAATCGATTAGCTCCATCCAAATGTCTTCTATCACATAATGGTAGAAACCAGCAACACTCAGGAGGAGGAATGTCTCGGTCAACCAAATCTTTCTGAAAACCGTGGGATATGGGGCACTCAAAACGTCCTCCATTTCCAGCAATATTTCTAATTGAAATTGGGCCAAAATTTTGATGGAAATCACAGTTCCACCAAAGTTGGAGTTCTATCCATAGAGAACTCTGCCCCTAATTTCTTTGGCACTCTCCAAATTTACCCAAATCCTTAAAAACCTAAAAAAAGTGGATCAATCACAACCATGCCTGTGATATTTCACTGGATTCTGGCATAGGTTGCCAGGAATGGTGCACTTTGAGTGCCCCTTGTCAAAGCTCCTGAAATCCTTCACAAAACAAGAGTTTCTTGACACTCATATATTGTATGATAGCATATAGTGGTTGAAGTGACATGTTTATAAAATGGCAATTTTAGAGTATGGATGAAAGGAAATTCAGGTCATTGGAAATTATGAAAGACAGATATAATTAGATATAGACATGGCAATGAGTCGAATCTCGAATGAGTAGGTCTTGCCCTTTTTTAAAGAAAGGCAGATGTTCGTCGAGATCTTTTACTGTTTATCCCCCTTCCTCTAGTGGTTCTCTAGAATCCTATTGGGGAATGTGATTTGGAAAGTGCCCTGATTCACCAAGACTAGAATGATTGAAATTTTGAGTCTTAGTAGGTGATAGAAAATTCATAAACAACCAGTGTGGACCTCCTAAGCCAACTATGAAAACATGCGTGACTATAAACATGGACCCTAAACCTCATCACATCAAAATCAATATTAAGAAGTAAAAGATTCTATTTGAAAATTCCAAATAAGATGAGAGGATTTTTTTTTTTTTTTGAAATAATCCCAGACTTTTACGGGGCTAATAATATGATTACATGTCCTGAACTATTTTGGACTGATTTTATGTACAGATAAACCTCTGCCCCTGCATTTCCAAAAAAAATTGTTGCATCATCCATTTTCACTATAAAGAAAAGGGAGGACCATCATATAATACATCAAGTTTTCTATTTATGTATATGGTATGCAATTTTTAATGCAAGTGGACATTTTGGCACTATGAAAATAATAGTTGGTTCTTGCACTGTCAACTTCATAGGAAAGAATTCAGATTCTTTCAAACTCAATGTAAGCAGCTATTCCGAGATCCTCGAATGTACTATTTCACTGTGTATACATATTACTGTTTTGACCTTATTTTGTGCTTCGATTGTAAATACTTCACTGTACATGTCTTTGACTTCTATTGACCATTTCTGTGAGACCCTATGTGATACCATCAAACTGAAATGGCATACTTCTCATCAAGTTGTGATGGCACCAAACCAGTGAGACCTTTCTCACTGTGGTAGCACGAAACAATGACAGATTTTTCACTGTGGTAGTTCCAAATTGTAGTGTCATACTTATCATGTGATTGATTATACCGAGACTGTAGCTGACCTATGATTATAGCACTGAAGATCTTCACTATAATACAGATTATACTGATATATTTTTGTCACACGGAGCCTTAATTTTAAATACACCTTTATAACTCATTCTCCTCACTATTGTGGTATCAAAATAATATTATAAGAGTAGTACTGAATTGAGGCAGAGGTAATTTCAACACTGTGATGTAATTGAGATTGAGATGTTACTGAGATCCTTCTTTTCATAGTGACAGAGATTGACCTTTTTTGTGAACTTGCACCTATCTTAATTATTGGACTGTCTTACTATGATTTGAGCCCTTTTGACATAGGTCTTTTTAGAATGTTTCGAGTCCTTTCAAACTGAAATGGCATACTTCTCATCAAGCTGTGATGGCACCGAACCAGTGAGACCTTTCTCACTGTGGTAGCACGAAACAGTGATAGATTTTTCACTGTGGTAGTTTCAAATTGTAGTGTCATACTTATCATGTGTTGATTATACCGAGACTGTAGTTGACCTGTGATTATAACACTGAAAATCTTCACTGTAATACAGATTATACTGATATCTTTTTGTCACACCGAGCCTTAACTATAAATACACCTTTATAACTCATTCTCCTCACTGCTGTGGTATCGAAATAATCTTATAAGAGTAGTACTGAATTGAGGCAGAGGTAATTTCAACACTGTGATTTCATTGAGACTGAGATACTATTGAGATCCTTCTTTTCATAGTGACGGAGATTGACCTTTCTTGTGAACTTGCACCTAGCTTAATTATTGGACTGTCTTACTATGATTTGAGCCCTTTTGACATAGGTCTTTTTAGAATGTTTCGAGTCCTTTCAAACTACCTTTGATGATAACCATAGCTCTGAAACCATGTTGAGAATTTGTAGAGCTTGTGTTTAATACAAAATTCTCTTCTTAATAACTACTTGTGAGCTTGCTTATGTGCTCTTCTTTAACTTAGTTACTCCATCATCAAGTTAGTTATCAAAGCACTTAGTCAAAATGTTGAAACAGAGTTATTTACACTTGTAACTGAATATCTTATAATGTAGTTAGGAAGGTAAATCTCTAATTTACCTTCCTCACTTACAACTCCTTTAAGATCAACATGTCTTATTACAATACTGTCTTGACGTTGGCAAATTCCTTCAATAGATATATCTGCACTGTATACTTTTGCATTTATCCATAGTCCAACTCCTGTAGCTTCCGTAGATTATATTCTTGTACCTTTCAATTTACATCAGACTTCCATTTTAGATCCGCATGCCTCAGATCCGCATTTGGTTACCCTTCTTTCCATGTTGTTTGCTTCAGAATTTACCTTGATGTATCCGCACTAACTCAGACCCAAAATCCTCAAATCTGTTCTTCTCTTTTAATGTTGTATACTTTACCGTAATACTTGCTCCTTTTTCCATGTTGTATTAACCTCAGTGTAATGGGAAAAACTTGTTCCTTTTTCACATTATATAACCTCATTATCATCCATAGATATGTTCTCTTAACCGCAGCATATGTAGGGTATATATAGTAGTTCTAGCCAAGTAATTAAGTCGACCTTATAGCCATTAAGTAGGCCGACTTTAACACTTGTTTGTAGGCCGACTTCATAGGCATATCTTCAATGTTTGTAAGCCATTCTTCTGAGATAAGTCTATAGACCTATACTAAGAATCTTGCTCATGAAACCCGTGAAGCAAGTAAACCAAAAATTCATTTTATTATTATTGAATTCATCTTTACATAAGTACATAATTACAGAGTCATAATGAAGACCTACCTAGTTACACTCTTCAACACTTATGAGTGAAAGTTGTAACTAAATATGCGTGGAGTTACAAAGGATTTTATGATGAGAGGGACATAATTTTTAGCCTTTTGGGTTACTTTGAAAATGTTTACACCACGTTTAGGCCTTGTGGGTGCTTCATGAGATGTGGGGTGCATAGTGAATGGTTGGCCCATGCTCTTCCATGATGGACTTGGACATTGGAGGTGGTTTACCATTTGCTGCTAGACCTTGTTTGGATGTTTGAAAGACATTCTTCCTCGAAGTGTTGGATTAATATGGAGATTGGTGACTTCATGTTGTTGATGCATGAAGGGAGTTTGTGTGCTTGGAGTAGAGTTGGGTATTTCACCATGACAAAAACATCTCAAAATCAGCATGAGCACACGAAATCCCTTGACATGTGAACTCTTGGGTTGAGGGAGTGGATATGTAGATGTGGGAGTCCTTAAGGTGACACATTACCTTGGATATGCATTGTCCTTAAGGAGACACATGACCTAGGAGATACATTTTAGCTTAGGAGATGCATTTTAGATGGTTTTATACTCTCATACAACCTTTATCAAGTTACATGCACCCTCATTAGAAAAAACAAGAGAATTTTGCTTGCCATGACTATCTTTCTTTTTCATTGTTGACTTAAGAAAGTATTTTAGCTAAGAAACTAGTTTCAAGGCTATGGCATAACTTGTCATATAAATTGAACAGAATTTATATCCAAAATGTTAACTTGTAAACTACTTAGCTGGTTTTAGGCTTTCCATTTAAAATCTACTTCAATTTTAACTTTGAACGAGTTGTTCCATAGACTTGAATATTAAGAGATTTTGGTGTAAGGATTAAAAATTAGCCTGTAAGGCCTCTCAGTTATTCATTTATTTTATCTGAATATAGCATTTACTATTAAATTATAACCACTCAGCACAAATACGTCATAGATCAAGATCATACTTTGTAGAGTGTCATAGAATAAAAATAGGAGCAAGGACACTGAATTCTTTCATTTTTCCTGGTTCTTATTCCTTTGGTGTATCTTTGCACCTTTAGGGGCAATTACTAGTTTAAAGTATAATTCTTTAAAGGGTGCTAGCTCAATGGAAGAGCACCTACTTTACAAGCAGGAGGTTGGTGGTTCAATTCCATCGTGCCCTGATATTCATATATAGGGAATGATAAAGATCAGTTTTTGGTGACAGATGCTCTTTTGACCATCACCAATGAGCTTATGGTGACATTTTTTGACCCTCACCAAAATATGAAATGGTGACGGTCAATTAACGCCACCATATATACGCATCAATAGTGACAACCATTAAAGGTCCGTCACCATAAATCGTTGTTGTTAATATAAAATGGTGAGGGTCACTGTTTGTCATTATAGTCATTATTCGTGACGGACCTTGATGTCACCAATGAGTTTATGGTGACGGTCAATGAACGTCGCCATATATATGCACCAATAGTGACGGCCATGAAAGGTCCATCACAAAAAATCATTCTTATTCATATGAAATGGTGACGGTCACTATCTGTCATTATAATCAATATTCATGACAGACCTTGAATGTCACCACAACACATACTTTCGGCGATACCACCTTTGGTGACACTTAGTTTTTTTGGTGACGGAGGCTATTTTCCGTCACCATTGCTCATATGAAATGGTGACAATCACTATCTGTCACTATAAATCATTATTGGTGATGGACCTTGAATGTCACCATAACACCTATACTTTCGGCGATGCCACCTTTGGTGACGTTCAATTTTTTGGTGACGGAGGCTATTGTTCATCACCATTGCTTATATGAAATGGTGACGGTCACTCTTCGTCACTATAAATAATTATTGGTGATGGACCTTGAATGTCACCACAACACCTATACTTTCGGCGACGCCACCGTTGGTGACGTTTAGTTTTTGGTGACGAAGGCTCTTTTGACCCTTACCAATGAGCTTATGGTGACCATTTTCGCCCCTCACCAATGTGATTTTTTCTTGTAGTGGATCCTATTCCATAGTATGAATTTGGATAATCATAGAACTAGAAGCAACAAAATAATATTGAAAAAAAAAAGTCGGAGGATCTCCAAACTTTGCCTTTTTCTAAGGTCGTTAACTTTGGAGATCCTTAACTTCGTTGTACAAAAATTTTAGGATCATTCTATACACATATACAGAGTTGGATGGTTCGCAGGAGTAGTGCCCTCTTCCAAGGCATCCCTTCAAGGCGTTTTCTTAAGGTCAGGAAACCCTTTTAGAATAAAGGAATTACATTTCTTTATTAATTCAAGCTCTTAATCAGATAAGAAGGAAGAGAAAGGAACCATAGACACCATGCCTAATAAACACAGATATTGTTCCTCATTAACCAAGCTGAATAGGGGTGAGGTACGAACCTCCCTAAAGACAAAGAAATTCTTATTAGGTTAGGCAGAATGACACATCTATCCATAGGAATTAGAACATCTTGTTTATAAAGCCTTTTGCATAGATAAACCAGGATGCAACAAAAAAAACAACATAGCCCTATATTTAGTCTACCCATCATATAGCTAGAAAATAAAATCATATACAATGACTAACCCTATACCCAAAAGCCCACTTTAGCCAGTAACCATAGCTTTAAGGAATCAGAATCAGACACAATAACACCCCTCCATAACACCAGGTAGAACCTCAACCCCAATAACCCCATAGGAAAGTATAAGGATCACACACACACACACACATATATATATATACATGCAACCAAGCTAGGTTCTTTTATATTAAAAAGGTCAAAATTTTCTTCCTATATTGTAATTTATATTCTGTATACACTTATCCCTTAGAACAGTCTTTATACCATAGCTTCTCTCTCTCTACAATATCAAGAAATCCAAATGGGGTTTCAGGAAATACAGTTTTACGAATTAAAATGTTCTTTTTTTCTCGTGATCAATTAATGCAAGTGAATCTGGCGTGATCAGATACACATGATCCACCTTTAGGCACAACATTTATTCACGGTTAGTGTTTTCCAGAAAGTAATTGCAGTGGAGGCACATCACATTTTTATCCATTCATCATGATGAAAACTAACTCAGAATCAAAAGTAAGGGAATCCCCTTTTTCTGTAAAGCGCTTTTGGTCACGAAGATTATCGAAATATTCCAATGTTTCCAGCCCTTCCACGCACACATCACTGAAAAACTTGATACAAAATATATGTGTACGTAAATGTAGAATATTTTGTGGTATTTAATACAACAAACAATCTATAACAAAACATATATGTAATGAATGACCGAGCCCATCCCTCATAATTCAGTTGATATGAATATACACCAATGAAAAATATGGTCATTTTGGTTGAAAGGTACAAGTCTATGCCCCCCTCAGTGGCAGCTGCCAGGTTATCTACTACTGTCCAAGGGTCTAGACCAAAGAAATTATGGAGATCAATACCCTGATAGGGAAAAAAAGAGAATATTTTAGTTGTGTGATGCAGCATCCCATACATCCACTCATCTGGATTCCAAAAATGGAAATCTTGTACCCACACCCACAGACCCTAGTTGCTTCAGTTGAAACATATCTAACTACCAAATTTTGTGAAATGGATAGTAAACAAGAACTATAACCCTTGCAACATAATATGAAACAAAATCAAGCATCTTTTCACCCTTGCATTGATAAAAATAGCTAGTTTATTTTATTCTTTAGATATCAACATATATAGCCTTTTTCAACAATCAAGAGACAAAATTTGGTTGCATTTGAGTCCTCTAGCTGGTTACATGTTGGACAACATAACCAGCTAACAGATTCATAATAAGGAGTGCTTTACATAATCTCAAACGCCACATCAATCATTATTTAAGTCGAAAAATTCTTTTATTAGAAGTAATGCCTTGGAAAATATGGTCATTTCGTGAACGTGTATGGAAATTATACTAGGAACAAGTGAACTATGACTGGGTAGCCTCACCGAGTCGTGAGTTTTTCATTTAAAACAGATGATATCAAGAGAAGTTAGGGTAATTTTCAACTATTATAGTGCGGCCTTACAAGCTTCACAGACTCTTGAAGTAGCATTTAAAAAATCACATCCCTAGAAGTCTCCATGGGAACTCTACACCCCTGGTTATCACCGGAACACATTTCTGAAATTGGGATCCTTGAAATTGGTCACTCTTTTCAGCCTTTCCCCCATCTTCAAAAGGACATTACTTTATCCATGGAATTTATCTCCTACATGCATCCAATTCTTTCTTGCTTGGATTTAAGCTCCCTTATGATGGCAGGAATATCTCTTATTTTACATTTCCAATTGATAGTACCTATCAACAAAGCAATTTTTCCAAACTCTCTAACTGAAGAAAAAAAAAATGACCACCATAGCCATTGAGGAAGATGCATGTAGTGAATGCATAGTTGAATTTTTGCTTTCCTATGTACTTTTCTCCTATAATATGATTTATATCCATAAAGGGTTTTTCAAACCAGAGCTTGAAAACCCAATATCCTTGATGCCATCTAGACCCTCTCTGACATGCGGTCATTATCCATATGATCTTTGTAGTTGCAACTTATTACTATGGTGGCAGGTCCCTTGTTTACCCTTTGTGCTACAAGGCTCTTGATCAAAGAGATTTTAAAATGTAGATTCTTTGGCACCTGTCAAGCAGGAAATAGTGTAGAGATTGTATGTTCCCACACATAAATTTTCTTTCTGTTTACAGTGGAATGCTAGGTATCTAATTGAAATAGCTTTCTAGCAACCTCTATATTATCTCTCCTGGGTATCTCAGCTACTGGCATGAAATTTTTATCTAAGCACTTACTCATCTGAAGGCTCTAGTAAGCCAACTCAGACTTCTCTCACACTTTTCATGTAGGTTGGTCCAAGTAATTCCCTCGATCAACAAAGTTAGGGGAACCCCTTCAGATGTGATTTTGAATAATTTAAAATAAAGAGGTGAAATAACAATCTTGTACATAAAGTTCATTCTACATCCAAACTGACAATGTGGACAATATGAAAAGAGCAGTTAATGCAATCAATCAAAATAAACATTGGACCGAAATCAACACATTTAATCCCTGATATGGTATCATTACTCGTAGATATGTCAATCCGATAATTGGTAGTTGACATGAACAGACTGATACGTTTCATAGATCAAGATGCCAAGCTTCCCCATGCCAGAATGAAAAAGCTCAAACACAGATGATTAGAAATCGTCAACCTAATGAAAAGTGATGGTTTGAATTATTATCAATCAAATGAAAATTGAGATTTGAAAGAAAATCTATTTACATACCTGTCAGAAAAGCATATTTCTGTTGACCGTTGCAGCTCTTTAGTATACACCCAATGCGAGCATAAATAATTTGAAAGCTAAAATTTTGGAAATGAACAATTCTGCAATGAAGTACAAGTTTTAAATGCAAATTCATATTCCTTCAAAAGTGAGAAAAAGGTTAGAAAGTAGAAGCTTATCCAATCCTGATTTGTGTGGATGACAGGAAACTACATGCAGTTAGTCTTCAAAAAGTAAATTTAGTCCAAAAATGCATGTTGATACATTTGGTCAATGGTGGTCAATGGGAAATAAGTTGGTGATGCTAATAGTGTTGAGCCACTAGATGTGAAGTTTAGCGATGGCCATTTCCTTTTTACTGTAGCAAGATATACTTCCTAGTAATTAAAAAATGGCTCCATTTCCTTTCTACTGTAGCAAGATACATTGCCAAATAATTAATACACAACCCCATTTCCTTGTTGTTGTAGCAAGGCAAACTGCCCAGTCATTAAAACACGGTCTTCTGACGTTTATTTTTTTTAAATTTTCAGAGTACTAGCCAGAAAGAATAAACAGTTTCAGAGTACTAATAAAGAAGGAGAAAACATTTCTTGTGCTTGCTGAAAGCCCTAGTTTGTGGGCCAAATTTGAAAGGAGAAAATATTCAGGTGTCTTATTAGCATAAGGATAATACTAGGAGACATTCATCACAATTAATGTAAAAGAGTGACAACTTCTTGATTCTTGAACAAGTCCTTGAACTACTTTGAAATTTCACTCATGTGAAAGTTGAATTCTAAAAAGGAAATATCAGTCCATGAGTGAAAATGGGAAGCCCTAGCCAGAGGGATGGATACCTATGCAAATTTGGCATGAAAACATATTTGTAGGAATATCAATATTGGAATCATCATATATTCATGCATATAGTTATCATAAGAATAAGTATTTAAATGACACTCTTCCAGTTCGAGGAATTTGTGACATTTTGGAAAAATTATTGATGATAGTATCCTTTATAAATTATAATGATGGGACTTGTTCTCAATCAAAGTTGTGAACAAGTCAGGAACATTGATAGTATGATGCAATTTGTATCTCTATGTCAATCTACCAAGGTAGTATGGTGCCATTGTTAGACCTAACTCTTGTTTCTCACCTAAAGTTTGATCTACCTACAATGGCACCCTACTCAGTGATAACATAAGGATCCAGGATTCATGCATGCATGAATAAGACCAGTCCTTATAATTATTTTTCAACCCAAGGTCAAGTGTTGGAAATTGGGATATGATGTCACTTGTAACATACCCCCATGTGTAATTGTGATTTTTTTGTTCCTGTTTATGTTTGGGTGATCCACTATTCCTTGAATGGATTAGTTTTGACCATTCTTATGTTATTTTTCCAACACCCTTTTGCTGAGGTTGGGCCTAACATCATTGTTCTATTAGATGTGTTCTATAGGTTTGAAACCCATTGGTTGCATTTACAAGACTAGAAGGTTATGCTTGAAAGTCCTCCAAGGGAGTCAACACAAGAGGATTGTAAAGAGGGAAATGAAACCTACAACTATCATTTCATACTGATACCTCTAAAGAAGTCCTATTTTTTGCCTCAAAGGGAGGCCTCTATACGTTGTTATACCTGCATTCATTTAATACATGGTGCATTTTGGAAGGGTCATCAAGTGTATACCCAATTATAAACCATTAAATAGGGTGATTGCTCTTATAGTCCATACAAGAGAGGTATTATGATAGAACCAAAAAAAATAACCTGACAATATTAATCTCATATCCTAGTGTACACATAATTGACATTCCTATTATGATCTACCATCCATGAAGCTTTCCTTGTGAAATAAACATCAAAAGCACCATGGAAATGCCAAGCCACAAAGGAATTAACATGTCCAAGAATCTTACCATGTCAAGAATGGAATGTATTTGTACTAGTGCTTAGCATGGTTACACACTCAAGTGATGGAAATATCTCATATAAAGACCAACTATATATGAAAATCACACAAATTATACCAATTAGTCTTATGCTACCATTACAGTGTAAAAGACTCCATGACTCAGCTACCTTTTGCAAAATTTTAAAGGAAAAATGCACAACTAATTTCAATTGGTTAACAAAAACACCAAAGTTGGATAAGTCCACTAGTTTGGTGGTCAATGGGAAATAAGTTAGTGATGGTAATAGTGTTGAGCCACTAGATGTGAAGTCTAGCAATGGCCATTTCCTTGTTACTGTAGCAAGATATACTTCCCAGTAATTAAAACATGGCTCCATTTCCTTGCTACTCTAGCAAGACACACTACCCAATAATTAAAACACAACCCCATTTCTTTGTTGTTGTAGCAAGGAAAACTGTCCAATCATTAAAACACGACTCTTTTTTCTTTCTGTTGTAGCAAGACAGACTTCCCAACAATAAAAAATTTCTAAAAATATTTGATAACATCACCTTGTACCCTTTACTAAGGTAAATAAAAATATCAGGTATATCCATAAAGGATACCTCTGGAAATAATACGTGTTTATTATTTATAATATTATTTCCATTAAAAAATACACCATTTTTAATGTTAAATTTAGACTAATACTTGACATCATGCCCAAGCATGAATACACCATGGCAAGACCTTGACATCATGCCCAACTGGGATAGCCTATTTTCATTTATTATCAGTTTGTATAAATGCTTCTAACAACTTAATTAGGAAGCTACAACAAGTAGGAAGCTACATAATTAGGAAGCTACAAGTATTTCATATTGTCTTAGGTTTCTTTTGGATTTGTAGCTACAATTAATATAACTGAAAAATTATAGGTTCTATTAGTATTGGGAGATAGGCCAAATACTGGATTCCAAATTTCTCGAAATCAATTCCTCGACATGCGTTCCACATCACCTTCCACTTCCTCTCCATGTCAGTGCCACGTTAGTGCAATGTTTTCACCATGTCATCACCACATCACCAATGAACCATGTCATGATGATACACCATCTACCACATAGGTGTGCCACATCATTCTACTTCAGTGCCACAACATCATGAACCAAATAACAATGACATGTTATCTTCCATGTGGGTGTTCCGCATATCAATGAATATATTATTGTTCTTCACTGCAAATTGAGATTGTGATCTTCAAACAGTCTACAAATAGAGATTTTCAGACATCTTCTCTGATATTTTCAGTGACCTATCTCTGAGGTTTTTCGGTGACAAGACAGAAGTAGTAGGCCTTGACCCATAGGAGGGCACCTATAGGTAGACACAATAACCTTTGCCATCAATAGCATAACATGCTCTCATTTCCTTGCTTAGAAAAATGGCAAAATAAGAGCACGTGGCATTGTGTTTTTTTGGAAAAAATGTGGAAGAATTACGTGAAAAAATTGACATAATTATATTTCATGGATTTTCCACATTGAGACTTGTTCATGAAAAGGAAATATGCAGGCATTTTTGGCTCAATAATGCCCATGTGTGCTTATATTTTGAAAAACACCTTTGAGATTCATCTTTGACGGCTCAACGTTGTGTCTGTGTGTGAGCCAACACACACACAGACATAAACGTAATATTATAAATATTGATGTAATTCAAATAGAAAATATGCAACACTATGGACCTATAACCAATACCAACTTTTTAACATTATAAACTATATCCTAACTCGAAAAAAAATAACAATGATTTTGTTTCGTGTAGTGAATTCTTGGCATTAAAATGAATCGGTAGAGCGACTTTAGATACCTTGTGTAGAATAAATAGTTAGTGATGATAGATTTATGTTTGTAGGAAAAATCGAGGCCAATTTTCCATCATAAAGCCATCCTTATTTTTGGGGTTTGTCCCCTAGCCTTCATTGTCATCCCCCCTAGTTGGGGGTGACAAGTGTCATATCCATCATTCTATTGGTCGGTGGCTTATCCCCTTCTAGGATGATGAGCGTGAGGAGATAATATAAGATGCAATAAGATAATTTTATTAGTGTCTAAGTGACCACAAAACTAGGTCAACCTAGATAAAATTGAGGTTGTGATCTTCAAGAAAATTTATCATCATCTGAATGAGGAGGAAGTTATCTGTAGATCTCATTGTGTTCGCTTAGTATGATAAGTCTTGTGTTGGGTGAACCCTTCAACCTTGCAAGACTGGGCTAAGTGGGAAGATTTGAATCTTGGGTGGAAATCATTTTACGTACATGGAGTAACCCCTAGAAAAAACTCAAGGAATCAATGTAATTTGTTAGATCTAGGTCCAAATTTCTAACCTGCACCTAGACCTACAAATGAAGGTTGGAAACTTGACACATATTATAACACCACCATACCAAGTAAATTTGCTGCAATTTTAAGCATTTTTAAATAAACTTGTATTTAATATTTTTTTTTTTCCATATGAGATATAAGATTTCAACTCCAAATAATTGGCATGTTTTTTGGAACTAAATGACCCAAGGGAGTTTATGACCTAACAGAGTAGACTTCCAAAAAATGGTGGTAGGGAGAAATTGGCTGCAAATACTCTAGTTCCACTCCTAGGCTAATATAGCAGATATACAATTACCATAACAGGGGTGCTCATTCTACTACAAAAGGGGTCATTGGGCTGGGGAACCCGCATATATTAAATTTATGTTGTTGGCCAAGAGGAAGGCCTTCCAAAATAAATGAGGTGAAGAATGGCTATTTTGGATTGAAATAGGGCTCCTAGATTGTTTCAAATTGATACAACCAATGCTTCTTCTTATAGGGACATTTCCAGGCTCCATTGAGCTGAATATAAAAAACACGCTTTAGGCTTAGCCAATAATATCCATTCACTAGCTGTCACTTCCTAAACACTTTGGTGCAGTGCCCTCTCCAATCTCATGATTTTCCACTAAGTTTCAGTGCCTTGCAGACCAATCTTGAGCAATATATTTTCTGGAATAAGACTATTTATGTGCTCTATAATTTACTTTTCAGTAAATTCTAAATTAAACACCTTCAATTCAAACCATATTTTTCCAGACTTGGGTTTTCAACTAAAAAATATCAATGAATGTGGTGATATCTTGCTTAGGTAAGTGCTTGGTTGAGAATTAGGTAGTAGGTCACTTTCTCGAAAGTAGTGACATGCTTATGTTAGTAACACAGTTGTTGTACTTTGTCACTAAGGATTTTTACTTTTAAACATGAACCTATATAGGAAGATGCAAAAAAGAAGAAGGTAAAAGAACACCTCTGAATTTAAAATTGTATGAATTTTTTATTTATAAGTTGAATTTTAAATGATATGAAAAGCTAAAGTTATGCGCTTTGTCACAGGGCTTGTTGAATGTCCCTAAAATTATGATTTTCCCCCAATTATTAACCCTCTTCTATGCATGTGATAAAAATAATTAACTCTCTCAATCATATGGGTCAAAAACCTCTTGCTAGAACTCTTATGAAGTATCTGTTTTGTTTCCAGTTTTATGAAAATGTTGAAAACCCCACATTCCTTGGAAAATAACATTTTCAACAACTATTCTAATTTGTTAGGTGACTTTATTTCATTCACAATATATTGTTTGTTTAGGTTATTTGGCACCATTTTTAAGAAATATATCCATAGTTTGGTCATTTTTGGCATCTAAATAAGTGTTAAGATATTTTAAACTCTATGTTAGCTGACACTTTGTTGTGAAATTTGAACCAATTTGGCATGACTAGTTGAACTTTTTTTGTTTCACCCATCTATTCTGCTCCACAAGGGTAGGAATGAAAGAAGAAATTAGGAAGGATATGATAAGTAGGTATATAGGAAGAATGATAAATATATCCCCGTAGATAAATTTTATGTGCAGAAAGAGAGAGGAGATCCTTATGCCATTAGAATTATCAATCAATAGAAATTGTGAATTTAAAAAAACCCCGAAGCTGAGTTTATCATCCTCACTTCGAACATCCATTTAAGATTTTTGGTATGCCCTAATAGAGTTACAAAATTATTTCCAAATAGCTCTAATTATTGAAGTCCTTGAAGTGCAAGCCCCAAACATAATTCTTACATATCTAGTGACATGTTTCCATTGTTCTTCTTTCTGCACAAATATCCTCGGATGAAATGGCAGCATTATAACTAGAAGTCAAATAAATATAATTCTCTTGAGCAACCTTTTGATGCACATACCATAAGGTATTTAGAAAATAGATATATCCTCATTATGTCTGATAATGTGAGCACACTGTATTTGGATTATGGAGATACGATCTTGACATATGTTCCAATATTTTTCAATAAATGTCATTTAGACGTGAAAATTCCCGATAATCCTCCTTTTTGTTTTAAACTGTAAGGTCCCTTTATTACTAGTATAGTCCCTTATTTTTGTTAGTGTAACCCCCTTATTGTTATTATTGTACCCCTGTAACACCCATATTGTTATTATTGTGCCCTTAAATTATTATTGTTAGGTCGGCTAGGATTACATTGTGGCCCCACTAGGATTAGAATGTGGCCCCATGGATTCCTATATATAGAAAGGAGGTTTTGAAATTTGTATCATCCAAGAATTGTTCATTAATGTAATGTATTGGAGGTTTCCCCCTCGAACTGGCTTATTTCTAAGGCGTCGACATCTCTTTTCTTCTAATTTTGGAGCTGGTTTCACAACATTTGGTATCAGAGCTTTGAGATTCTAGGGTTTCATTGCTCCAAACAGGTCACCGTGGAATTTTCGCTATAACCTTTTTTCTACAAAGGTTCAGAATATGAAATTTTTAGAGTGCGAAGAAAAAATCCCGAGGAACATAATCGCACAATTTTAGAGCTTGGTTTGCAATATTTTCAGAGATATTATCTGTGGAAGTTAGGTCATTTTGCAGGCTCCTGAATTTAACCTAAATAGGTCATCGCGGTATTTTCGTAATATTTTTTTTTCTACAAAGGTTCAGAAGCTGAAATTTTTAGAGTGAGAAGCTAAAATCCTGAGGAACTTCATCGCAAAATTTCAGATATTGGTTTGCAATAATTTTGGATATATGATCTATGGAAGTTAGGGCTTTTTGAGGATTCTGAATTTCATCTCAAAGAGGTGATCGTGGGAAAATATTCATAGCTCTCTCTCCGAGCATCGGATTGGAATGATGTAACCATTTGCTGCAAGTACACGGATTGTAGTTTTTGGTCTATCAATTTCAGAGTCAAAGGAGGAAACAGTGACACGTGGCAAGTTGTACAAGTTCGCTCTACTGAACTAGTCCAAAATTGGGTCATGTGGGAGATTGGACATAACTTTTACTTGAAGAATCCAAATCAGATTAGACCTGTGGCATTGGAAAGAAGATTCATAGAGATACTACAGGGCTAAATTTCAGATATTGAGGATCTACAATTATAAAGATAATTCAATTTCAATATCGAACTCCTAAAAACCAAGTAAAAGGTGTGTATTTTTTTTCTGAATTGCATAAGTCTTATTTGAAGAATCAAGTTGAATTGATTCCAAGGGAATATTGTAGAATATATATCAGTATTGGTTTCTAAAATGGCCCCTAAAAGGAATTCAACACCCATTAAGCCTTTAGAAGGCTCTAATATGACTCATGAAGACGAAGAATCGAAACATGACATATCAAAATTACAAGAGCAAGTGCAACAAATTTCACTCTCGCAAAGAACAACAAAAAATGAAATGGAAGTTTTGAAGAAAGGCGTGGAAACTAAGATGGATGGTTTGAAGAAAGGCGTGGAAGCTAAGATGAATGGTTTGGAAGCTAAGATGGATGGCATGGAAGTGGGCATGGAAGCTAAGATGAATGACATGGAAGCTAAGATCGATGAAAAAATGAAAGACAACATGGAAAACATGAAGAAGGATCTAAAAGTAGACATCGAAGGTTTGGCAAAGTTGATACAAGAAATGTTTCCTAGTGGTGAAAATATAGTAGAGGAAACTCATGATGAGAACAAAATAAATGTTAATCGTGATTTCATAAACTCTAATGTTGGAGGGAAGAACCACCATATTCCAAAAATGGATATGAGGAAATTTGATGGAAAGGATCCTGTAACATGGATACTAAAGACAGAGAAATATCTTGATCTCAATAATGTGCAAAACACATAAAAGGTACGTATTGCAACTTTACATTTAGAACAAAATACATTTGTATTGTATCGATGGTTTTTCTCCCGTAAAAAAATTGTCACTTGGACAATTTTTACGGAGGAAATGATAGCACATTATGAGGATACGAAGAGCAACACCTTCTTTAGACAATTGATAAATATAAAACAAGAGGGTTTAGTGGGGGAGCACACTAAGGACTTCCAAAAATTGAATATAAGGGTAACTGATATTTCAGAGGAACACGGGATTGATCTCTTCATAGGTACTTTAAAGAATAACATCCAACATGAAGTTCACATTTTGGAACCTGATTCATTGGAGAAGGCATTCAGGTTGGCCAGAAAAATTGAATGTAAAATTATGGCGATAAGGAAGCCTACCACTCACTTCTATAAAGAGGTAAGTGTTGCTAATCCTAGATTTTCACAACCTACAAGGTTGACACCACAACAATTGGAAGAAAAAATAGCAAAAGGGCTTTGCTACAGTTGTGATAGAAAATACACTAAAGGTCATAAGTGTGCTGAGAAGAAATTATTTTACATATATTGTGAAGAGGAAGAAGAAAATGAACAAGAATCTTCAAAAGAAGAGGATATACACCACCAACCAACCCTAGAAGAGGAAGAAATGAGTCCGACTATATCGTGTAATACATTGGCAGGAATTACCACTCCTCAAACTCTCAAGATAGAAGTACATATCAAGAAGAAAAAGGTAATAGTGTTGATTGATTCAGGTAGTACCCATAATTTTATTCATTGTAAGGTAGCCAAGGAATTGAATTGTTTCCTATACCCAACACCAGAATGTCAAGTGATGGTTACAAATGGAGGAACTATAAATTTCTCTAAAAAATGCCATAATATCAAGCTAACCATGGGGGAATATGTATTGAATAGTCCAATGCTTTCGATTCCTATGGGAGGTGCTGATGTTGTACTAGGAGTACAATGGTTACAATCTCTGGGGACAATAGATTTTAGTTTTCAAGAACTTTTCTTGAAATTTTTTTTAGAAGGAAAGGAAGTCGAATTACGGGGTATTGCAGGGAAGCCAAGAAAGATAATAAGCTCTAATGTCATGACAAAGCTTCTAAAGAAAGAACAACGAGGTGTAATTGCACAATTATGCTCACTAGAAGTTCCAACACCAAAATCATTTATTTCTTCAAATCTCCAAAAAGTCTTGGACAATCATTCCAAGGTGTTTAAAACTCCCAAAGGACTCCCACCTATTCGTGATCATGATCATGCTATTCATTTGATTCCAGGAAGTGTTCCTCCAAACATCAGGCCTTATAGATATCCTTATGTCCAAAAGAGTGAAATTGAACATATGATTGCATAAATGTTAGAGGCTGGTATAATTCAACCTATTCAAAGTTCTTTCTCCGCTCCTGTAGTATTGGTACACAAGAAGGATGGATTATGGCACATGTGTCCAAATTATAGGGAGCTCAATAAGCTCACCATTAAAGATAAATTTCACATTCCTGTGATTGATGAATTACTAGATGAATTACACGGAGCAATTTATTTTACGAAGTTGGATCTTCGTTCAGGATATCATCAAATTAGAATGAAGACTGAAGATATTCCAAAAATAGCATTTCGAACTCATGAAGGTCATTATGAATTTCTGGTCATGCCTTTTGGCCTTACCAATGCACCTTCTACATTTCAAGGGTTGATGAATTCCATTTTCAAACCCTTCCTTAGAAAATTTGTGCTAGTATTTTTTGATGATATACTAATCTACAATAGATCTTGGAAGGATCATGTTCAACATGTTGACAAGGTGCTCAAACTATTGTAGGAGAAACAATTATATGCAAAGACATCCAAATGTTTCTTTGGAGTGCAAGAGGTGGAATATCTGGGTCATATTGTATCTCATTTGGGTGTTAAGGTAGACCCTAACAAAATTAAAGCCATTAAGGAATGGAAAGTCCCCACAACCATAAAGAAGTTGCAAGGATTTCTTGGGTTAATAGGGTATTATCGCAAGTTTTTTAAGAATTATGGGAGAATAGCAGCACCTCTAACAACATTATTGAAGAAAGATGCATTTTCATGGACTCCTGAAGCAACTAAGGCCTTTGAACATCTTAAAGAGGCAATGTGCCTAGCATCAGTCTTAGCTATGCCAGACTTCACAAAAACCTTTATTGTGGAATGTGATGCCTCAGGAAATGGAATTGGTGTTGTTTTAATGCAAGAAGGAAGACCCATTGCTTTTGAAAGTCGTCCAATCAAAAGAAAGTATTTACAGAAACCTATTTATGAGAAGGAAATGTTAGCAATACTACATGCACTAAAGAAATGGCGAACTTACCTAATGGGAAGACACTTCAAGGTAAAAACTGATCATGATAGTCTTAAACACTTTTTGGAACAAATAATATCTTCAAAAGAGCAACAAAAATGGGTCACAAAGATGTTGGGTTATGACTTTGAAATAATCTACAAAAAAGGGAAGCTAAATGTTGTTGCAGATGCACTCTCAAGAAAGAATGAAGAGGTGGAAGCATTGCTTTGTACCATTTCTATTATCCAACCAGATTGGATAACCGAAGCAAGAGATGAATGGAAGAAGGACAAAGATGTATGGATACTCATTCAAAAGTTGCAGCAAGATCCTAGTACATCTGATACATTTAGTTGGAAAAATGATTCCTTATGGTACAAAGATCGCTAATATCTTTGTAAGAATTCCCAACTAAAACAAAAGATTCTTCTGGAATTGCACACTTCTCCTTTAGGAGGACACTCAGGATTTTTAAAAACATACCACAGGGTGAAGAAAGAATTTTTTTGGGATGGCCTTAAATTTGACATTCAAAATTTTGTGGCGGAATGTTTGGTTTGCTAGCAGAATAAAATTGAGACAATTAAGACCCCAGGTTTTTGTTGAGCCCTAAAAATGTCCTTTCCTTTCATCAAATTTCACTTCATTCTATTTGTCCTTTATTAGCTATAGGCTTAAAAGATCAATAGGAATGATTAAAATCACTTTAAGAATGCATGCAATGACTGACTTATTATACTTTTGTGATTTTGTTGTCATAGTGATTTTTTAGCAGACTTAGCTACAGAATGCAATCATTTTGTAGCTAGTCACATATTTCGTAGCCATCTTTATGTTTACACAGGTTACAGGTGTCATTTGAGTGAAAGACGCATATGGTTAAATTCCAGAACTCTCTTACATCATTCCTTGTCCTCCACGAAGGCTAAACAAAAATATGAAAGTGGTTATGCACATGGACAAAGCCAAAACCAAGAAGCATACTTCTACAAGGATAAGGACTCTGCAGGTGTCTTCAACAAAATACAAGTCCTCAACAGGAGTTCTAGTTCGATTTTGATTATAAAAGATGCCTATGCCTATTTCTAATCAATGACAATTATGTATTTGCTTATAAAAATAACTCGGTGAACCAAGAAACAGTTAGTTGATGTTTTGATGTCAGTTCTCAAAGACTGTGATACTCTGTTTCTGAGCGTTTTTCCTTTAATGAAAGAAGTATAACTTTGACGCATGATCTGAAGCAACTTTAAGGAGTTAAGTATTCGTGTGCCAATCTGATGGTAGAGGGCCCCTACTGTCTGAAAGGCTCTGTGCATATTTTCTAGATAAGTGACCTTTAACTCTGTGTTGTTCTTAACTTAGGCAGTTTTCTGAGTTTATCCTCTTGCATCATACTTATGTCATTTACTTACATCAAATATTACATTCAATCTTGTTCTCATGAGTTGTTCCAATATATCACTAATGCGTGAATGAGATATAGCTGTAGTACTCTTGAGTTAATTGCATTTTAGTTCAGTTCTATTCATTGCATTTCAGTTCTATTAGTTAATTGCATTTCAGTCCTATTAATTAGACTTAAAAGACCCTCATTATTTTATAAGTTTCTCTTGTTCTTAACTTCTTCTAACACATCATTATCATAGGAACAAGAATTAGTTATATCATTGTGAGCTCTTGACTGTTATGCAATTTCTCATAATTTTACAAACAGCCGTTTTCCCAAGTTGTTCTAAGAGATCTCTAACCTTTGAACGAGGCTTAATAGTAACATTTTGAGTTGCAGAATGAGTTAATTCTAGTGTCATAAGTTATTTTGGCATAGGGTTCCTTACTATGTTGTAGATAATATTTTCTCAAAATATTCCAACAAATTTCTAACAACGAATGAGATTTTCTCTGTGATATTTTAAGTTGTTGTTTACTAAAGAGAACCTCATTACATCAAACTAATCCTTTTCTCAGTTTGTTCCAACATATCTCTAATGAAATGAATTGGACTGATTTTAATGTTATGAGTTATTTTTCTTACCAGCTTTACAATCTGTGGACTAGAATTTTCTGTTCTTAGGTGCCATTCATAGTTTAGAGTAGATTTTATTCTGTTTTAGTGTGATCAATAACTTCTCTTTGCTAGAAATTCAGTTCTTTTCCCCTTAGTATAAAAACACAAAACCAAAAACACTAGAAAAAAACTAAGCACAACGAAGTAGGAAGAAGATACTTAGGCACATATGGTGCACTTCACTTCAACAGTTTACTAGCCCTGGTTGATAATTTATGACATCAATTTAGGAACACTAAGTTGAGTAGACATTTTGGCGCCGTTTTCGGGGAAGTGTAACTAGGTAGCCTTATTTCTTACCTCTCAAAAACAATGATATGCGTAGAGAAAGAGACTCAAGGGGTAGATTTATAAGAAGTAGAAGCTTGATTCCTAGAACACCACTTGTTCCACCAAGACCAAGAGGCAGCACACCTCCAACTCAAACCCACATCCCATACTATATTGATCATAGACTCCTAGAAGACTTAAGATCAGATATTCCATCAGAAAGACCTTCCACTTCATCCACTGAACCTGTCTTAGAAGAAGATTCAAGGACCCCTGCTAGAGACATAAACTTTTCCACTTCCATAGAAGAATCAACCATGGCAGAAGAAGGGGGAGGATGAGTCTTTAATGGAGAACATACAATATTTGGAGGAGGTAGAGGTAGAGGTAGAGGAGAAGGAGGTAGAGGTGCAGAAGGAGAAGGAGGTAGAGGTGAAGAAGGAGACAGAGGAAGAGGTAGAAGGGAAATGGGAAGTTCTTTTGGGTTTCCTATAGTAGATGAAGAAACCAATGCAGCTATGAAAAATATTTCACCCTCTATCCTTCCAAACTTATGGACTCAAAAGTGAAGATCCTGAAACCTTCCTATTTGAATTTTAAGTCCTATGTAGAACCTATGATTACTTACAAGATGCCCAAAAACTTAAACTATTCCCTTCAACATTGAAAGGAGCAGCATTAAAATGGTTTATGAGTTTAATCAACAGTTTTATTAGGACATGGGAAGACATGAAACAGGAGTTTCTAGAGAGGTATTTGGATTATTGTATGCCAGTCAACCATAAGGAGGAAGTGTTTAAAATGCTAAAAAAAGAGGATGAACATCTAGAAGATTTGTTGGAAAGGTTTAACTATAACATCAAGAGAACAAAAATGGAAAACCTAGATCAAGATACTTTAAAAGCTCTCTTGTTGAAGACAATTAGGGATGAATGGCTATATATACTTAATATGATGGGAAAAGGGGATATATCTCAACTCACATTACCTGAAATAGTTGAATTATGTATCAACCTTTCAAGAGGGAAATCTAAAACTGTAAAAGGACCAAGAGACCCTGCTCTTGCAAGGGCAAGTAAGTCTTCTTCTGGGACAGTAAGTAGGGTAGAAATAGGACATATGCTTTATGAATTCAAATCTGACATTTTAGGGAGTCTTAGTGAACAAATAGACACCCTTAAGTTACAAAACAAGAAAAGAGTTGAATCTGATGCCTTAGCAATCTTTTTTCCCAAATGTAGAAAGAAGCATGCCTTGAGAGAGTGCCCTTTGGATGCAAAAATAGTAGAGACTTGTGTAATTTGTTCAGAAAAACATGAGACCAAGATTTTTCCTTCACTTCCTGGTCTTAAAGTTGTCTTTCAAGAAGAAACCCCTACAAATTCCACAGAATCTCTCAATTTTGTCTCTAGGAGGCCTTGGCAAGGACCTCAAACACAAGGATTCCATGATCAACTGTACAATCAACCCCCACCAATTTGGAATTCTTGGCAGCAACCTTGTCCCCAATTCCAAAATCAATCTCAAACTTGGGCACAAGGAGCACAAAATACCTATGGAAGATACTCTCAGTATTATCAATATCCACAATCTTATCCACCATATCCAAATTTCCCTCCTTAAAAAAATCCTCAACAAAATCCTCAGTAAATTCCACAACATCAAAATCCACCACTTCCATTACCATTTCCTCAGATAGCAAATCAGTTACCTACCCAACCCATACCAAACCCCAACAATACAAATCCTTAGAACACATACATGATAGAAGGCCAACAATTCCCAACCTATTTTATTACTCCTTTAGACCTTAATGATGTTCAACTTAGGTCTGGAAGAATGCTTGAAAAGAAGAAACCTTCTATAATCATACAAGAGCAAAACAACTCTGAGGAAGATTCTCTATGGGTAAATAAAAGTCTTGAAGAGAACACGTCTTTTCAAGACCCAAATATTGAAAAATAAAAAGAAAAAGAACCAATAATTTCAAATTCTATATTAGAGCAGCCATCAACATTCACTTCTACACCTCCCTTTCCAGAAAGATTACAAATTAATAAGGGTGTAGAAAAACAAATTATGGTGCCTAATTATGATTTCCTAGATGAGCTAAGGAATGTCTGTATTAAGACCCCATTACTACAAGCCATCAAGGAAATTCCAATCTTCGCAAAGACAATAAAGGAGTTGAGCATGAAAAAAACAGGAAAAAGAATAAAAGAGACAAAGAAAATTCAACTGGCAGGAAAAATAACAGACATCATGATGGGTAATATTGCTATTCCAAAGTATCTAGACCCAGGAAATCCAGTTGTTAAAATACACATCAATGGAAATGAGATCCAAAGCACACCTATTGATTTAGGAGCAGTAATCAATGTCATGAGTAGACAAATCATGGATAAAATAAAACTTCCTAATCTTCTTTTTACACCCACATTATTACAATTAGCAGACAGATCTGTGATTAAACCTGATGGGGTAATAGAAGACATTCCGGTGTCCTTAGATTCTTGGGAGTATCCTGTGGATTTTATGATCCTAACTCCTAAAAATAATCTAGGGGGACATCCTATTATATTAGGAAGACCTTGGTTAGCTACAGCTGATGCTTTCATTAGCTGTAGATCCGGTAATATGTACATCTCTGATGGTAGTTCAACCAAGAAATCTACCTTGTATCCTCTAGCAAAAACAATTACAGAATTTGATGATACTCAATGGATTGAGGATGAAGAATACATACAACCTCTCTTCACAATTTCAAAAATTAGTGAAGATAGTCAGATTCTAAATAGCTTAGAAAATTTTGAATCCTCTTCAGAATAAAAACATGAACAATTTCAAGAAGAATCCAACATTGAGTTTTTATCATCAAGACAGATGTCTCTTTACTCCATGGATAAATTTGGCAACTCTACAATTGAGATATTTCCAAGTAAAACTTTAAACATAAACAAGAACCTAGAGAAATCTCAACAAGAAAATCTTGTCAAGATATTACAGAGACATTCTTCTGCATATGCATGGGAGTACACTGATATGAAAGGGATAAGCCCTAAGACTTACATTCATCACATTTACATAGAGGAAAATTATAAACCAATCAGACAACCTCAAAGACGAATGAATCCAAACCTTAGGGAGATTGTTAAAGAAGAATTGCATAAATTGTTAAATGTCAACTTTATCTATCCCATTTCAGATAGTCAGTGGGTTTCTCCTTTGGTAATTGTGCCAAAGAAAAATGGTAAATGGAGGATATGTATTGACTACCAGGAATTAAACAAAGCTACTCTTAAAGATCATTGTCCCCTACCTTTCATAGATCAGGTGTTAGATACATTAGCTGGCAAAAAGTACTTCTAATTTTTAGATGGGTTTAGTGGTTATAATCAAATTCAAGTAGCACTTGAAGATCAAGACAAAAGCACATTTACCTATCCTTTGGGTACCTATGCTTACCGAGTATTTCCATTTGGACTATGCAATGCACCTGCAACATTTCAAAGGGCAGTACTAGGAATATTTTCAGATCTAATACATGACTGTGTAGAGGTATATATGGATGATTTCACAGTCTATGGAAACACATTTGAAGAAGCCTTAGCAAACTTGGAAATTTTTTTAAAGAGATGTAAAGAAGCAAATCTTTCACTAAGCCATGAGAAGTGTTTTATGATGTTTACTGAAGGGATTGTTTTGGGGCATCACATTTCAGGGGATGGGATTAGAGTTGATGAGTCAAAAGTTGAAGTCATCTCTAACTTATCTGTTCCAAGTTGTCAAAAATATGTTAGGAGTTTTCTAGGATTTACAGGATATTATCGAAGGTTTATAGAAAACTTCACCAAGATAGCATCTCCACTTTTCAAATTACTCACCAAGGACTGTGAATTCAAGTGGAATCTTGATTGCCAGTTAGCCTTTGAGACCCTGAAAACAAAAATCTTTGAAGCACCTATTTTAAGGGGACCTAACTGGAAATTACCTTTTCATATTTCAACAGATGCCTCAGATACAGCTTTAGGAGCTGTATTGGGACAAAAAGACCCGATTCCTTATGCCATCTACTATACAAGTAAAAATTTGACCCCTTCGGAGTTAAATTATACTGTAACTGAAAAAGAGTTCTTAGTTGTTGTTCATGCCATAAATAAATTCAGACACTATATAACATGCTATGAAACTTTTGTTCACACAGATCACTCTGCAATTAAATATCTAATGAACAAATCAATTACTAATGGCAGAGTCATAAGATGGTTATTGCTTTTACAGGAATTCAACATCACCATTCTAGATAGGCCTGGGAAACAAAATACAGTAGTTGATTTCCTATCTAGACTCCAAAACATTAAATACAATACTCTAGTTGAAGATCAATTCCCTGATGAATATCTTTTTGCAATTTCTACTCAAACTCCTTGGTTTGTTGACATTGCTAATTATTTAGTTTCAGGGAAATTTCCTTCAATAATGAATGCAAGAAACAAAAGAAAGATCATTTATGACAGTGAAAAATATTGATGGGTTGCTAATGAGTTATACAAAACAGGTCCAGATTTTATCATTAGGAGATGTGTTCGGGAAGATGAGATGCCTAAGATCCTCAAAGCATGTCACGATGAACCTTGTGGTGGACACTTTGCTGATAAAAGAACAGCTTATAAGATCCTTCATTTAGGATATTATTGGCCATCCATTTTTAAAGATGCTAAAGAGTATGTCAAAAGGTGTGACAGTTGCCAAAGGGTAGGGAAACCTTCTCCTTCAGGTGAGATGCCATTACAACCTCATGTACATATTGAACCTTTTGAAAAATGGGCTTTGGATTTTGTAGGACCTATTAGTCCTCCATCAAGACAAAAGAGATATATATTAGTTTGCACTGATTATGTTACCAAATGGGTAGAGGCCAAGCCATTACTTTTTTTTAATGAAGCATTTGTAGTTAATTTTCCTTTTTAGGATATTTTTACTCATTTTGGTGTCCCAAGGGAAATTGTTACAGATCAAGGAGCTCAATTCACATCAAGGCTAGTGGAACAAATGATGGAGAGGTACAAAATCAGACACATAAAATCTACTCCCTATCATCCACAAGCAAATGGTCAAGTGGAATCTACTAATAAGGTCATTGAAGGGATCCTAACAAAGACTGTTCATTTACATAGAAGAGATTGGGTAGACAGGCTTCCTGAAGCCTTTTGGGCCTATAGAACTACATGGAGAAGCACAACAGGTCATACTCATGAAATTGTTTATGGAAAAAAAGTCTTGTTTCCCATAGAGTTTCAGATTCAAACTTTTAAAATGGTAGTCCAGCTAGGACTTGATCTAACAGAAGCACAAAAGCACAGGTTGGAGCAAATTAATGAATTGGATGAGATCAGACAGGATGCAGTCCGGAGAACAAATATAGTCCAGCAGCAAAGGACTAGATGGCATGATAAGTACATTAAGGAAAATAAATTCAAAGAAGGTGACTGGGCCCTCTTGTTTGATTCAAAGTTCAAAGATTTTCAAGGTAAATTCCAAACACATTGGCTTGGGCCATATGAAATTGTGAAATTTTTTGACAATGGAGCAATAAAAATCAGGACAATAGATGAAGATAAGGTGACTTTTCTTGTAAATGGTCATAGATTGAAACTGTATCATAAGCCACTTTCAAGAGAATAATTTGTCAAGAGATTCCAGGAGAACAGTGATGTGAAGTTAATGAAGAAGAATCCTTCTTCTTCATCAACTTAATTGTATTTTCTCAAATCAGATGCTAAAAAAAAAAAAGTATAAACATGAAAACTAATCATTGATTAACATGTTTATACAGAAAAGATAAGGTGAAAATCAGAATCCTTCTGACACTTTAGCTTTTCAAAATTGTCATTTTCCTGCAAACAACTATTATAAAATCATAAGTGTAGGCTCATTTTACATATCACATTCCACTATGATCCATTTCATTCCATCATATCTCCCTTCATCCATATTTCATTCACTCCATTCATCCATACTTCATTCACTCCATTTCATGATTCATCTCATTTCATTTCAGATTTTCAAAATTGATCTTTTTTTGCAATTGAGTATTACAAATCATAAGTTGCAGGCCACTTTTCATATTTCATTCCACTCCACATTTATGATCCATTTCATTCCATCACATTTCACTTCATTCATGCTTCATTCCACTATATTTCATGATCCATTTTTTTCATACTTCATTCCATCCATATTCAAATCATTTCATTCCATGTCTCAAAGCTTTTACAGGTACATTCTGCAGCCAGACATTCTGCAGCCAACCATTCAACAACCACTTGTTCAGCAGAAAATTGATCCTGCACACCTACTTCAACAAGAAAAATCAAAAGGATTATGAAGCTTGAAAGATCAATAATTTTCAAAGGAAAGACAAAGCATATTAAAACAACAAAAAATCAAAAGAAAGGCTAAGGTAAAATTGTGTGAAATTATTATGATAGCAGATTATGAAAGATATAGTATGGTTAAGTCATATGTATGTTTCATAAAGTTATTTTGATTATTCGTATTGATCAAGCCTATCATAAAATCCTTGAACAAATCCCTTCCATTCCGCTCCATATCAAATCATAATTTATTAAAATTTAACGGTCAGTACTTGAAGTGACCTATTAGGTCACGTCACTAACCTGAAATATTCATTGATGATTTTGAAATCCTCATGAGATTTCTCCGCGGTATTTTACTCCATGACAACTCTCAAACTCAATCATTCGTATGATTTACCCTCACCGTATTTCACTCATCCCATATCCACTTCATGTCATTTTTCCGTAGCCAATTCCTGTCTGCAGAAACAGAGAAGTCATCTTTAGGGTGAAACAACCCTCTACATCCATTTTTACCTCAGATAGGAGAGCAGTAACAGAGTAGTAAATAGAAGTTGAGGAAAAGAAGCCATGGGACTTATTGTAAGGTCTGAGCCAGTCGGAACCAAATATCTAGAAGGTTACCCACAGATTAAAGAGATGTTACAGTAGGTTGGATGGCTAAATTTTTTGGAGAAGCTCAATGGATTTCACAAGGAGGTCACCAAGTCATTTGCCCGGCCATTCAACGGGTCAGAAGTTGAAATAGGTGATGTCAATTTCATTATCACAGAATCCTTCATAGCAGAAGCAACATAGTTGCCAAGGCAAGGTGAACAATGGTTTAAAAACAAAGAATTTCACAATGAAGCATGGAGATAGAAGCTAAAAACACCAGGTATGGATATTTCAGTTTTCAAGAAAGGCATTCCTAGTTCATCCTTGAAAAATAATTGCCGAAATATGTTGTTAATTCTACAAAATTTTATAACCTGTGTAGGAAGGTTTGGAACCCTATATGTTTATCACATTCGGATTATGATGAATTTCCTAGATGAAGAGATAAATTTATCCTTTTTCTTGCTCCATAGCCTAAAGAGGATGGCTTCTAATGTCCAAAAAAGGGTTCAGTTCTTGGAAACCACCTTATATCATCATGGCCTAGTTAAAATTCTAATTGAGCATCATTTGAAAAAGGTAGTAGACATTTGGGATGAGTTCCTCTTGAGAAATCATTTTGAAGAACCTAAAGAAACTATGTCTGAAGGAAAACTTGTAAGAAGAAGCGGGAGAGGAAAAATTTCCAAATCTGTTGAAATTAAAACTGATAAAACAATACAAGAAGACAGTGAGGAGATTATCTCTGAAAAATTGGCCAAAATCAAGAAACAGCTCAAAAAGGAAAAGATAATAAGAAAGGATGCTAAGAAGAGAGGTGAGGGACCATCTAAACTGAGAAGAAGTCATAGGCTTAAAGGTATATTGAAGAAGAAAGGAATTAAACAAACATGAATCATAGATATTGAAGATGAAGATACACCAATTGACAGATCTCCTGAGTACCAGTATGAAGAAAATCCTGATAGAGCAACTCCAGAGGTAGACCCAGCCTAACAACAGATCTATAATTATGTTGAATCATTAGAAAAAAGAGCCTCAGAAAACAGAGAAAGAACTCCTAGCCCACAAGAATCTTCAATTAAAGTGCTGAGAAGAGACAAATATGAATTGGAAGTACTCAATAAGCATATAAAAAATGAAAATGAAATTTTAAGGGAACAAGTCAAACTGAAAAGTGACATGAACACAACTCTCTCTCTGCAAATGGAAAAATTGTACAAGGCTAGTGAGAAACTGAAGAAGAAAAATAAGAAGTTGAATAGGGCACTTATAAATTTGAGGTTCAAATTTGTCATAAGGAAGCCTAGGATGCCACTGAACACCAAGCAAAGCAGAAAAAGGAAGCTAGATGTCTTGGGTGAAGTTTCAGAATACATGGATTGATTGCATGAGGACATGCAAAAGTTTTGCAGTGGGGGTATGTTGAGCCCTAAAAATTTCCTTTCCTTTCATCAAATTTCACTTCATTCCATTTGTCCTTTATTAGCTATAGGCTTAAAAGATCAATAGGAATGATTAAAATCACTTTAAGAATGCATGCAATGACTGAATTATTATACTTTTGTGATTTTGTTGTCATAGTGATTTTTTAGCAGACTTAGCTACAGAATGCAGTCATTTTGTGGCTAGTTGCATATTCCGTAGCCATATTTATGTTTACACATGTTACAGGTGTCATTTGAGGGAAATATGCATATGGTTAAATTCTGGAACTCTCCTGCATCATTCCTTGTCCTCCACGAAGGCTGAGCAAAAATCTGAAATTGGTTATGCACGTGGACAAAGCCAAAACCAAGAAGCAGACTTCTACAAGGATAAGGACTCTGTAGGTGTCTTCAACAAAATACGAGTCCTCAACAAGAGTTCTAGTTTGATTTTGATTATAAAATATGCCTATGCCTATTTCTACTCAATGACAGTTATGTATTTGCTTATAAAAATAACTCGGTGAACCGAGAAATAGTTAGTTGATGTTTTGTTGTTAGTTCTCAAAGACTGTGATACTCTGTTTCTGAGCATTTTTCCTTTAATGAAAGAAGTATAACTTTGATGCATGATCTGAAGCAACTTTAAGGAGTTAAGGATTCGTGTGCCAATATGATGGTAGAGGGCCCCTACTGTCCGAAAGGCTCTGTGCATATTTTCTAGATAAGTGACCTTTAACACTGTTTTGTTCTTAACTTAGGCAGTTTTCTGAGTTTATCCTCTTGCATCATACTTACGTCATTTACTTACATCGAATATTATAGTCAATCTGGTTCTCATGAGCTGTTCCAATATATCACTAATGTGTGAATGAGATATAGCTGTAGTACTCTTGAGTTAATTGCATTTTAGTTCATTTATGTTCATTGCATTTCAGTTCTATTAGTTAATTGCATTTCAGCCCTGTTAATTAGACTTAAAAGACCCTCATTATTTTATAAGCTCCTCTTGTTCTTAACTTCTTCTAACACATCATTATCATAGGAAAAAGAATTAGTTATATCATTTTGAGCTCTTGACTGTTATGCAATTTCTCATAATTTTACAAACAGCCTTTTTCCCAAGTTTTTCTAAGAGATATCTAACCTTTGAGCGAGGCTTAATAGTAACATTTTGAGTTGCAGAATGAGTTAATGCTAGTGTCATAAGTTATTTTGGCAGAGGGTTCCTTACTATGTTGCAAATAATATTTTCTCAAAATGTTCCAACAAATTTCTAACGACAGATGAGATTTTCTCTGTGATATTTTAAGTTGTTGTTTACTAAAGAGAACCTCATTACATCAAACTAATCCTTTTCTCAATTTTTTCCAACATACCTCTAATGAAATGAATTGGACTGAGTTTATTTTTATGAGTTATTTTTCTTATCAGCTTTACAATCTGTGGACTAGCATTTTCTGTTCTTAGGTGCCATTCATAGTTTAGAGTAGATTTTATTCTATTTTAGTGTGATCAATTACTTCTCTTTGCTAGCAATTCAATTCTTTTCCCCTTAGTATAAAAAAACAAAACCAAAAAGACTAGAAAAACACTAAGCACAACGAAGTAGGAAGAAGATACCTAGGCACATATGGTGCACTTCACTTCAACAGTTTACTAGCCCTAGTTGACAATTTATGACATCAATTTAGGAACACTAAGTTGAGTAGACAGTATTCTACAACCTTTATCCATTCCAAGTCAACGTTGGGAAGAGATTTCAATGGATTTTATCACAGGTTTACCTAAGTCCGAAGGAAAGAGTGTCATCATGGTGGTAGTTGATAGACTTACCAAGTATGCACACTTTTGTGCATTATCTCATCAATTTAAAGCAAGTACAGTTGCTACTACATTTATGGACAGAATTCAAAAGCTACATGGAAGCCCAAGGGTTATTGTGAGCGACAGAGATCCCATTTTTACCGGAAATTTTTGGACGGAGTTATTTTCTTGTTTGGGTACTCAATTAGCTCATAGCTCATCTTATCATCCTCAATCTGATGGTCAAACCGAGATAGTAAATAAATGTTTGGAAGGATATCTTCGTTGTTTTGTATCTGATAAACAAACACAATGGGTCAAGTGGTTACCTCTCGCTGAATGGTGGTATAACACTTCCTTCCATACTGCAGAAAAAAAGACCCCATTTATGGCACTTTATGGATATCATCCACCATCCATCACATCATCTTTAAGGGAAAATTCGAAGGTTCAAGCAGTGGAAGATCACATCGAGCATCAGCAAGAAGTTCTCCAACTCTTAAAGGATAACCCGAATTTGGCACAAAATCGAATGAAACAACAGGCAGATCAGCATCGTAGCGAGAGAAGTTTTGATGTAGGAGATTGGGTATTTTTACGGCTACAACCATACAAACAAATGTCCCTCAAGCAAGCAAAGAAGGATAATAAATTATCGCCGAAGTACTATGGTCCTTACAAGGTGTTGCAAAAGATTGGTACTATGGCATACAAATTGGAGCTTCCTGCTTCTTCGCGAGTACATCCAATTTTCCATGTTTCATGCTTAAAGAAGGTTATCGGTGAAAATCTTCCAGTTCAAACAATATTACCAGAACTTGATGAGGAAGGAAAAATCATATTGGAACCTCAAGCAGTCATGGAAACAAGAACTCGACAACTACGGAATCGATCAATTTCAGAGTATCTCATCAAGTGGAAGAACTTACCCACCGAAGATTCTACATGGGAGGATGAGAATTTTATACAGAAGCACCCAGAGCTACTCAAGTGTTGAGGACAACACTTTTTTGAAGGAGAGGGGCATGTTAGGTCCCTATATTACTAGTATAGTCCCTTATTGTTGTTAGTGTAATCCCCTTATTGTTATTATTGTACCCCTGTAACCCCCATATTGTTATTATTGTGCCCTTAAATTATTATTGTTAAGTCGGCTAGGATTACATTGTGGCCCCACTATGATTACAATGTGGCCCCATGGACTCCTATATATAGAAAGGAGGTTTTTTAATTTATATCATCCAAGTATTATTCATTAATGTAATGTATTGGAGGTTGCCCCCTTGAAGTGGCTTATTTCTAAGGCGTTGATATCTCTTTTCTTCTATTTTTGGAGCTAGTTTCACAACATAAACAACATATATAACAAGGACAGAAAGGATGGAAGGAATTATAACTAGGTCTAATGATTCTAGTGATACCATGTAATTCAGGGTATTCAAAATCACGTGTATAAGCATATAAAGCCTTGGAACATGATTCCATTCCCAAAAAATTGACATACACATCCAATGCTCGAGAGCATAAATCTCAACAACTTCTATAATACATAAGATCCCCTTGTTATTATATCTTTCCACTTTTAGGAAAGTGGTTTCCTTGCACTATGCAATACAACATCCCTCACCCCATCAATTATTTTAGAGTGTTTGAATGCCATACTTGGACTAATAAATCCTTAAAGTAATACATCTCCTTGATGAAGGAAAGGTGACTGAAATTTGTTTATCATGTGGTAATCTGGGTGTTATTCATGAACATTCATTTTTACTGTATCTAATTACATCAGTGAGATGATCAATTTTACAATTGCTTCAGCTAGTGTATGAGCTCAAAATTCCACCAGTTGGCCCTAGAAACAGGTGGCTTGCACGGAAGTGTCACAATAATACCAGTTATGAAAGAATATCCATTTGTTCTAAACTGTTGTTGTATTTTGCAAGACATTATAATGCATAAACTCATAAAGCCACATATGGATAAATAGGATATAGAAACTCATGTGGGCTCAACATACTCTTCCATCTTGGTAAAATTGAAATAAACATTCCTCAGAATCTATTATACTAGTGTCAAAATTTTCCCCTACTCTCAAGAATGGTTGATTCTTGTTGAGTTAGCTCTGGGACAAGTACTCCCTAGATACTCCCCTGGTGGAATTCCCCACTTTCCCTACTTGGGAGTCTTGGCCTCAAACTTGGGACTCGGGAGTCCATCCCAAAGACAATAAACAAAAATATTGACACATGTTTTGATTGAGTCAGACTTATTTTAGAGGGACCTTTTGGAGGGAAATGAAGTGTTTGAGGTATACATGGCTAAGTGGTACATGAATATGGGTATACATGGCTAAGTGGTACATGCCTTAAAAATATCTCTTGGTCCTTAATAAAATGAATGTAAGATCCATATCTAACCCCTCGCTACACAGATAAAGATATACACATATACTGGTGTGGTTATTCACATATCTAAAATGTAGTTGACACATTCCTTAGCAATGTTTATATAATGTTGAGTGAAATAATGTGCGAATTACATATACAACTAGATTTAGGTCTAGATTAAAGTGCATTTATAAGTTCACTACTGCTTGCTGAAGTAATCAACTAACTATCCACATAGAAAAGACATGAGGTACAAGCACCAGTACCTCAGCTTTGTTAATGGAATAGTTACCATTAAAGGTGGTTCCCATGTTGATTTAGAAGCAAAACAGATTACAACCCATGTGATGAACATTGTAAATAAGAAGAACAAGACAACTACGGTAAAAGCACACACGATAAAGAATAATTTATGGATCTTTGTCAATTCTTTGATTGACAATCCTACATTTGAATCCCAAACCAAGGAGACACTGACAAGTCATCAGAACAGATTTGGTTCAAAGTGTGAACTCTCTCAAGATTTTTTGAAGGAAGTTGATAAATGTGGAGTTGTTGAGAACATTACTCCTATTTTCAAGGCAACCCATAAAAATGGATGGGTATTGTCTTTTATGCCATGCCTGAGTATGAATCATGGAGAGAATATCTAGGTGGACCAACATCAGGATGGATCATAAAGTACTATAAAGGTCTCGGTATAAGTACTTCTAAAGAGGGGAAAGAATATTTCAAAAATTTGGACAAACATAAAAAATATTTCATGTGGATAAATGAGGAATATGGAGATGCAATTGAATTGGTCTTCAGCAAGAAGAAAATAGAGGCCGAAAAGAATTGGCTAAGTCATTTTTAGCCAAGAACATATTTGGACTAGACTGACACGCTTATCAAGTACATAGACTTTGTAAACAAGGAACTGATCCTATTTTCCATGGCTGATTTGCAAATATCCATCCCATCCATGGTTGATGGTTTGAAACCAGGGAAAAGGGAAATATTGTTTTGCTCTTTCAAGAGAAATTTTGTTATGCAAGCAAAGGTTGCATGATTCTCGGGTTACATCTCAGAGCATTGTGCTTACCATCACGGTGACCAGAGTCTTGCTAGCACAAGATTTTGTTGGAAGTAACAACATTAACCTCCTTGCGCCACTTAGGCAATTTGGTACCAGAGCCCAGGGTGGAAAAGATCATGCAAGCGCTCGATATGTTTTCACATGCATGTCACCAATAACACTCTTCTTGTTCATAAAAGATGATGAGGTACTCTTGGGCTACTTGAATTAAGATGGCCAAAAAATTGAGCCAACGTGGTAGGTGCCAATTATTCCAATGGTCCTTGTAACTGGAATGTGAGGGAATTGGAACTGGTTGGAGTTCCTTTGTACCTAACTACAACCAAATGGAATGTGATAAGATGGATACGATACAATGGTGGTTATATCACCATAACTAGAACAAGTAAGTATAAAAATAGTATAAAAACTAAAAATGTTTCAATGTTTAAAAGCATGTTCAAACTTACAATCAAATAAGGAAAAAACAATACAAAAAACCAGATAATAATCATGAACAAGCTTCATCTTGAATTATGAACTGTAAAGGAACTTACAAAATGTGACACTACGAACCTGGTCAAGCACACAAGAAAAAAGACCCTGGACATGACCCTGGTTGACAAGTTGCATTTCTCATGATGCAAGAGGATTTGTACTTTCACTGCCAAGTCATTTAAAATCCATAATTATCTATACAATAAATACAAGTAATTGATGTAGTATTTTTTACTCTAAGATGCATTCTTATGATAATGTTAGAACATATGTTGAAAATGTCAAAACATACCTAAATAATCTCCTCTTCATTTCAAAAAAAAATTATTGGAGTTTCCTGAACTTGGAACAAGCCTCCCACGATCTAAAAGAGTAGCAACTAAGTCAACAATGACTTTTTTGTTGCTACGTTGGATCGAGGGAGGTTTGCTCCAAGATTAAATTGCTCCAATAAATTATTCTCTACTAAACAGGGCCAACCATGTGAAGGTGGAAGCTTTTATGGCCCCTCCCCCACATCACTTTCAATTCCCCACTACCCAATCTATATTTCATTTTTTACTTTCATGAGCAGAAAAAAAAAAATATTCAATAAATAATAAAAAAGAAATGCAAAAAAAAGTATGCAAGAAAACATTGAAAGTTCTTGGCATAAAAATAGTACGATAAATGAGTTTTTATATAATGCAAAAAAGGTTCAAAGTCAGTTATGTAGCACACTTTTATTTTAGACAGAGAAAATTAAAGCTATTGAATTAAAGTTGAAATTTACCTTGCGGGTCCAGTTAGTATTTTTCTTTCTTTCTTGGCATTTTTCTCTTTTCCGTCATCGATGAGTGCTCTCCACTCCCTCTTTGGAACTGTGAGAGGGCACTTGTATCTAGAGTTAATTTGCAAGTGCGTCCTATAGGTGTCCCAGGTATATTTCAGATATTTTCCAACTGCTAGGGCGGCCGCTGTTCTATCAAATGTGCCCACCCCAAAAAGGCCTTCTAGATAATCTAGAAGTTCTTTTTTTAGGTTGGAATTCTAGGAATTCCACCTTGTGCATATGGTTGGGCCAAAAATTACCAATGCCTTGCTCTCCAAGGCCCTGTAGAAATCATTGTTTCCTACATAGAAAAAAGATATTATCATTAATTTTAAAATAATAATCATGATAAAATATGTTTTAGATAGAGTACATGAAACAGTTAAAATATTAAAACTTACCTAGGAGTTGTACTTGCTTTATAGGAACACCTTTATTGTTCCCCAAAAACGTGCCTAGAATGGTTCTTGTGGATATTGTGAAACCAACTCCAAAAATAGAAGAAAAGATATATCAAAACCTTAGAAATAAGCCACTTCGAGGGGGAAACCTCAAATACATTACATGAATGAACAATTCTTGGATGATACAAATGAAAAAACCTCCTTTCTATATATACGAGTCCATGGGGCCACAATGTAATCCTAGCCAACCTAACAATATTAAGAGGCCACACACACACACAACTAACAGGGACCACCTCCCTCTCTCCTTCAAAAAAGTGTCCTCAATGCTTGAGTAGCTCGGGTGCTTCAGTGAGCAAATTCTCATCCTCCCATGTAGACCTTCGGGTAAGTTCTTCCACTTGATGAGATACTCGGTACTGATCAATTTCATAGTGTCAGAAGTTCTTGTTTCCATGACCGGGGCTGTAGTTCCAATATGATTTTTCCTTCCTCATCAAGTTCTCGGCAATATTGTTTTGATCCGGAAGATTTTCACCTAATAACCTTCTTTAAATTGATGCACTCAAGGTGAAGCTCCAATTTGTATGCCATAGTGCCAATATTTTGCAACACCTTGTAAGGACCATAGTACTTTCATGATAATTTATTATCCTTCTTATCTTGCTTGAGGGAAATTTGTTTTTATGGTTGTAGCCGTAAAAATACCCAATCTCCTACATCAAAACTTCTCTCACTGCAATGTTGATATGCCTGTTGTTTCACTCGATTTTGTGCCAAATTCAGGTTATCCTTTAAGAGTTGGAGAACTTCTTGTTGATACTCAATGTGATCTTCCACCGCTTGAACCTTATAATTTTATCTTAAATATTATGTGATGGATGGTGGATGATATCCATAAAGTGCCATAAATGGGGTCATTTTTGCTGCAGTATGGAAAGAAGTGTTATACCACAATTCAACGAGAGGTAACCACTTGACCCATTGTGTTTTCTTATAAGATACAAAACAACGAAGATATCCTTCCAAAAATTTATTCACTATCTCTATTTGACCATCAGATTGAGGATTAAAAGATGAGCTATGAGCTAGTCGAGTACCCAAACAAGAAAATAATTCCGTCCAAAAATTTCTAGTAAAAATGGGATCTCTGTCACTTACAATAATATTCGGGTTTCCATGTAGCTTTTGAATTGTTTCCATAATGCAGTAGCAACTTTAATTGCTTTAAATGGATGAGATAATGCACAAAAGTGTGCATACTTGGTAAGTCTATCAACTACCACCATGATGACACTCCTTCCTTTGGACTTAGGTAAACTTGTGATAAAATCCATTGAAATCTCCTCCCAACTTTGACTTGGAATGGATAAAGGTTGTAGATACCCGGGGTCTTAATTGTCTCAAATTTATTTTGCTGGCAAAATAAACATTCCGCCACAAAATTTTGAATATCAGATTTAAGGCCATCCCAAAAAAAATTCTTTCTTCACCCTGTGATAAGTTTTTAAAAATCCCGAGTGTCCTCCTAAAGGAGAAGTGTGCAATTCAAAAAGAATATTTTGTTTTAGTTGGGAATTATTGCAAATATATAAGCGATCTTTGTACCATAAGGAATAATTTTTCCAAATAAATGTATCAGATGTACTAGGATCTTGCCGCAACTTTTGAATGAGTGTCCAAACTTCTTCGTCCTTCTTCCATTCATCCCTTGCTTCGGTTATCCAATCTGGTTGGATAATAGAAATGGAACAAAGAAATGCTTCCACCTCTTCATTATTTCTTGAGAGTGCATCTGCAACAACATTTAGTTTCCCTTTTTTGTAGATTATTTCAAATTCATAACCCAACATCTTTGTGACCCATTTTTGCTACTCTTCTGAAGATGGTCTTTGTTCCAAAAAGCGTTTAAGACTATCATGAGAATTTTTTACCTTGAAGTGTCTTCCCATTAAGTAAGGTCGCCATTTATTTAGTGAAGCACAACTAGCGGAGTCCGTAAATAGTCAGGAATACTTTCCTTTGATTGGACGACTTTCGAAAGCAATGGGTCTTCCTTCTCGCATTAAAACATCACCAATTCCATTTCCCGAGGCATCACATTCCACAATAAATGTTTTTGTGAAGTCTAGCGTAGCTAAGATCGGTGCTAGGCACATTGGCTCTTTAAGATGTTCAAAGGCCTTAGTTTCTTCAGGAGTCCATGAAAATGCATCTTTCTTCAATAATGTTGTTAGAGGTGTTGCTATTCTCCCATAATTCTTAAAAAACTTGCGATAATACCCTATTAAACTGAGAAATCCTTGCAACTTCTTTATGGGTGTGGGGACTTTGCATTCCTTAATGGCTTTAATTTTGTTAGGGTCCACCTTAACACTCTTGTGAGATACAATATCACCCAGATATTCCACCTCTTATACTCCAAATAAACATTTGGATGTTTTTCATATAATTTTTTCTCCTCCAATAGTTTGAGAACCCTATCAACATGTTAAACATGATCCTTCCAAGACCTGTTGTAGATTAGTATGTCATCAAAAAATACTAGCACAAATTTTCTAAGGAAGGGTTTGAAAATGGAATTCATCAACCCTTGAAATGTAGAAGGTGCATTGGTAAGGCCAAAAGGCATGACCAAAAATTCATATTGACCCTCATGATTTCGAAATGTTGTTTTCAAAATATCTTCAGTCTTCATTCTAATTTTATGATATCCTGAATGAAGATCCAACTTGCTAAAATGAATTGCTCCATGTAATTCATCCAATAATTCATCAATCACATGAATGGGAAATTCATATTTAATGGTGAGATTATTGAGCTCCCTATAATCAGGACACATGCACCATGATCCATCCTTCTTGTGCACCAATACTATTTGAGTAGAGAAGGAACTTTGACTAGGTTGAATTATACCAACCTCTAACATTTCTGCAATCATACGTTCAATTTCGCTCTTTTGGACATAAGGATATCTATAAGGCCTGATATTTGGAGGAACACTTCTTGGAATCAAATGAATAGCATGATCATGATCACGAATAGGTGGGAGTCCTTTGGGAGTTTGAAACACCTTGGAATGATTGTCCAAGACTTTTTGGAGATCTGTAGAAATAGATGATTTTGATGTTGGAACTTCTAGTGAGAATAATTGTGTAATTACGCCTCATTGTTCTTTCTTCAGAAGCTTTGTCATGAAATTAGAGCTTATTATCTTTCCTGGATTCCTTGCGATACCTCGTAATTCAACTTCCTTTCCTTCTGAATTTTTTTTTAGGAAAAGTTCTTGAAAATTAAAAGCTACCGTCCCTAGAGATTGTAACCATTGTACTCATAGTACAACATCAGCACCTCCCATAGGAATGGAAAGCATTGGAATATTCAATACATATTCCCCCATGGTTAGCTTGATATTATGGCATTTTCCAGAGCAATTTACAGTTCCTCCATTTGCCACCATCACTTGAAATTCTGGTGCTGGGTATAGGAAACAATTTAATTCCTTGGCTACCTTACAATGAATAAAATTATGGGTACTACCTGAATCAATCAACACTATTACCTTTTTTCTTCTTGATATGTCCTTCTATCTTGAGATTTTGAGGAGTGGTAATTCCTGCCAATGCATTACACGATATGGTCGGACTCATTTCTTCCTCTTCTAGGGTTGGTTCCTGGTGCATATCCTCTTCTTGTTCATTTTCTTCTTCCTCTTCACAATCTATTAAAATAATTTCTTCTCAAAGACAATTTATGACCTTTAGTGTATTTGCTATCACAACCGTAGAAAAGCTCTTTTTTTCTCTCTTTTTTCTTCCAATTTTTGTGGTGTCAACCTTGTAGGTTGTGGAAATCTAGGAGTAGCAACACTTCCCTCTTTATAGAAGTGAGTGGTAGGCTTCCTTGTCGCCATAATTTTACATTCAATTTTTCTTTCCAACATGAATGCCTTCTCCAATGAATCAGGTTCCAAAACGTGAACTTCATGTTGGATGTTATCCTTTAAAGTACCTATGAAGAAATCAATCATGTGTTCCTCTGGAATATCAGTTACCCTTATATTCAATTTTTGGAAGTCCTCAATGAGCTCCCCCACTAAACCCTTTTGTTTGAGATTTATCAATTAGCTAAAGAAGGTGTTGCTCTTTGTATCCTCATAATGTGCTATCATTTCCGTAAAAATTGACCAAGTGACAATTTTTTTACGGGAGAAAAGCCATCAATACCATAAAAATGTATTTTGTTCTAAATGCAAAGTTGAAATGCATACCTTTTGTGTGTTTTGCACATTATGGAGATCAAAATATTGCTCCATATATAGTATCCATGTTATGGGATCCTTGCCATCAAACTTCCTCATATCCATCTTTGGAATATGGTGGTTCTTCCATCCAACATTAGAGTTAATGAAATCATGATTAACATTTATTTTGTTCTCATCATGAGTTTCCTCTACTATCTTTTCGCCATTAGGAAAAATTTCTTGTATCAACTTTGCCAAACCTTCGATGTCTACTTTTATGTTTTCCATTTTTTCATCGATCTTCGCTTCCATGTCATCCATCTTAGCTTCCATGCCTACTTCCATGCCTTCCATCTTAGCTTCCAAACCATTCATCTTAGTTTCCATGCCTTTCTTCAAACCATCCATCTTAGTTTCCACGCCTTTCTTCAAAACTTCCATTTCATTTTTTGTTGCTCTTTACGATAGTGAAATTTGGTGCACTTGCTCAGAGAGAGAGAGTTATGAAGATTTTCCCACGATCACCTCTTTGAGATGAAATTTGGGAGCCTGAAAAAGTCCTAACATCCACAAACCATATCTTCGAAAATGTTGCAAACCAAGATCTGAAATTTTGCGACGATGTTCCTCAAGATTTCAGCTTCGCGCTCTAAAAATTTTTGATTCTGAACCTTCGTAGAAAAAACGTTATAGCGAAAATTCGGCGATGACCTGTTTAGGTTAAATTAAGGAGCCTGCAAAAATACCTAACTTCCACAGATCATATCTCCAAAAATTTTGTGAACCAAGCTCTGCAATTTTTCGAAGATGTTCCTCAGGCTTTTGGATTCGTACTCTAAAAATTTCAGCTTCTGAACCTTCATAGAAAAATAGTTATAGCGAAAATTCCACGATGACCTGTTTGGAGCAGCGAAACCCTAGAATCCAAAGTTCTGATACCGAATGTTGTGAAACCAGCTCCAAAAATAGAAGAAAAGATATATCAACGCCTTAGAAATAAGCCACTTTGAGAGGGAAACCTCCAATACATTACATGAATGAACAACTCTTTGATGATTCAGATGACAAAACCTCCTTTCTATATATAGGAGTCCATGGGGCACAATGTAATCCTAGCTGACCTAACAATAACAATGTAAGGGCACAATAATAACAATATTGGGGTTAGAGGGGGCTACAATAATAACAATAAGCGGGCTACACTCATAAAAATAAGGGGCTAAACTAGTAATATAAGGACCTAACAGTGGAGGTGACATGTGTAGCTCTAGGAAATGCAATAATAAAGCTGGCCATACCAGCCTCATCACAACCAACACGTTCAATGGTTGGTTGTATGTCTTCTTGGGCAAGGTACGTTTCTTGGCTGCCACCTAAAGGCATAGAAAGTGTACTAGAGGGTTCCTCAGAAATATCTTGCCTTTGTGGACTCCCACTACCACCAACGCCGGGGACATCAGGTCTCAGAAAATTCTACATACAAAATAATTATTTTGTTAGTTTAGTTAATGTAAAAATTAAAAATCAACCTATCACAATTGATCTCATGCAGAACAATAAAAATATCCTTTTTATTTTTTTGTATTACCTTATATGTTTCTAGCTGGGTCATATGTTGTCTTATCCTTTTTCCTAATTCAGGTGTTTGAGACACAATGTCTACCAAACGCTCAAGTTCCTTGGTTGCTTTTAGCACCTTTTTTTGTATCAACACCAATGGACATGGGGATGAAGACAACTCTTCCTCGTTGAGGGAATCATCAGGCGCACCATGGCCAGGTGTCTGCATATTTGAACAAAATTAACATTATTTCAATTATCTAAAGAACTAAAATACCTGAAGATAGAGCAAGGTTGGCACTTTACATGTTCTTCGGCTGGCCCCTTTCTATGATCATCCTGCCACATTATAAAATAATAAGAAGCATGAAATATATAAAAAAAAAATTGTTAAAGATAAAGAAACTAATATGAAACTGAAATTTTTATTTTTTTACCTGTCCTGGGGTTGTTCCTGTAATGCCACGATCAGTCTTCCACATTGCAATAAAATTAGAAATGTGAAAAATTGAAAACAATATCTAACTTGAAAACAAAAAATGAAAACTGAAATAATTTCTAAATTTACCTTTCTAATACATAAACTTTGTACAGTAAAGAGTACAAATTTACCATCAAATGACATTCGAGTTTAAAGAGAGTAAACAATAAATCAGAAATATTAAGACAGTGTCTTCTCTAAGTTTCTAGATCAACATACAACACAACAAGTTAGAGGTGCATTTGTAAGGAATGTGTGTGAGCCAAACATTGCGAGTTACAATTCTATGATTCTATGATCATTGGTCTCTGTTTTTTTGGTAGAGTAGAAGAGGCCTTGGATTGGTTGAGTATAATTAAAAGTAAGGGCTATAAGCCAAATATTTATACTTACACCTTGCTAGTAGACAATTTCTGCAAATTAGGTAGATTAGATGAGGTTAAAGAGATTTTCAGTGAAGCTTTAATGAGCGGAATAAAGCTAACTATAGTGACCTATAATGCATTGGTCAATGGATATTGCAAGGGAGGGAAATTGGATGAAGATTTCCTTCTCCTCGAAGAAATGAATGAGAATGACTGCATGCCTGACATAATTACATATAGTACCATAATTTATGGGCTAATAAAAGAGAACAATATCTTAGAGGCTTTGAAGTTGCATGATCAAATGGCATACAAGGGTTATGAACTATATATGAAGACAATGCTTTCTTATCTGTGGTGCCCTTGCCAGATCCTTATAACGAGTGGTTGCATTACTTGTGGGACGATTAACTTTCCCAGTCAATAGTTGGATCAACATGATCTTGGGTTGTGTGTTTTTAAAACTATGGTTACACCTAGGCCTCCAAAATTTTATTACATCATAATATATCGCTTTTCTATATGATTAAAATCCATTGGGCCCTTGGCTAGTGAGCACCAATTGTTCTAATTATAGTTAGCATGCATACACAATCATATGCACATAATTTTTTTTTTATGTAGGGCCATAGTTAAGGTTGCCAAAGAGTTATTTTGATGTTATGTTGAATTTTAATTTTGAAAATATAAAGATAAAAAAAAGTCGCAAGTACAAAATAGGTACATGATTTACAAGAAGTCTGTTGAAAACTAGCGAACCATTAGAATAATTGGCATAGAAGTTGTGTACAACCTGTCATATAGAGTATCATCCGTACCTGTCATGTGAATAATATAGAGAATTCAAGCAAGATCCCGATGCCTCTCTCAAAGGGTGGTGCAAAGGCAAAGAGGAAGTTAAAAGTCGTCTTGGTTGTGGGTTCACAATTGAAAAAACTGAAGGTTGCAATCACATTAGGTGTAAGTGTGGTAAACATATTTTCTAGGTATGTGTAGAGTCCTTTGACAATAGTAACAGTTGTTATAGCCATTTGCGCACTGTACATGGTGGTTACTAATTGAAAACTTTCTTACTTTTTCTTCATTCTATGTTGAGTTGATGATGTTTATGTTTGTTACGAGTTGTGATAGATATTTCAGTGCATGCATTTTGTTCCTCCACACAAGCTAAGGTTAGGTTAGTTGTGGTAGGTTAAACTGAGGTGAAGTGACATCAAAGGATAAGAAAATTCTAGTGCCGGAAGGGAGAAGGGGGTGCATAAAAAATATGGAATTCTATTGATAAAACTCAACCTTGATTGGTATGGGTTGTTGAGTAAGATGGCGAAAAGTAGATATTCTAAGTAATTTATAAAGTAGAACTTTCTTAATTACAAGGGTTAATCTCATTATGATTCAAGAGAACACAATAATTATTCAAACGAACGACCTTTTCCACAAAGCTTATGTCCCCAAATCTGCGTTGCTTTGAATCTCAAATGATTTTCTTGATTTGGAAGACAACCTGTGAAACATTTTCCAACTTTTGAAGGTTTTCTTGATTTGGAATACAACATGTGAAACTTTTCCCATATTTTGGGAATAGCTTGCAGGCAAAAAGATGAACATTAAAGGAAGCATAAATAGAAAAGAAGGGGTATGCCATGGGAATCATGTCAATAGTTACCTGATAGAGCAATATACCGATCAATATTATGTCACAATTAAAGTGGCAAGGAAAAACTTGAAATTCAAAAGTCTAATATAATATTATAAGGTTTCTTGAGACAATGGTCATATATTCTCTAAATTTTCCCTTACATGCATCATTAAATTATGAATATGGTGCTCAGCATGACAGTTTGGTAATTAATAATTATTTGTTCCATAGTTTCCATAGCCTTGGGTATTGCTTGGGAGTACTTGTGTCTAGTGTTTGAAAACTTGGACCAAGTTCACTCACACTACCATATTATCTTAGCCAATGGATTGTTTCAGAGGGCCAGTACCTACTCGGCTGAGTCGGACTGTTTTGGTACCAAACCACAAGGCATGACTTGGATGGTTTGGTACCAAACCGACCCAGCTCGGCTGAGTCCGTACCTTATTTTCAAATTCATTTTTTGATGGAATATGGGCATGTTATGTTATGCATAGGTCATTCTTTGACCTGTATTTTTATTGATATTTTAGAGCAGTTTTTCCTGGACAAAAATTTGGCCTTATTTCAGCCTCTTCCCAGCCCCTCCACTGACTTTTTCTTGTTTCTTCCAACATGCTTTAAATATGCCCAGAAAACCTGGCGTTTTAGAAGATCTATTTAATGTGACTATGGCATGTTTATTCTGAGAGATTTTGGCAGTTTCCTCCTCCACTATGTTGCTGGTACGAGCATGTCAATTACATGCCACAAATTCTGTTACTAGTTGGAGGTATTCTCGCCTATTATCTTGGGTTTCAGGCTATGCTTCAACCTGTTTGGCACATTTTTCTAGCATAAATTTGGCTGTTAGTAAGCCTACTAATTTAGAGTATGTATAGATTTGTGGGTTTATCTAGGATCAAAATTTCTGTGTGCAAGCAACGATTCGTCACATGTGTGGTTTGTTCAATGTTCCCACAACAAATTAGTATTTATTCTCACTGTAATTTTAGTGGAGTGTCTCTAGGTTTATACTCTGTAGATACTTGAAGGCCCAAGGGTAAATTTTTGAGGGAGGGTATTACCTTTTGTCATTCAAAAATTATATTTTCCTAATCCTTTTTAAGGGCCCTTCCCACTCTAGAGGCCATGTAGAGCCTCACTGGTTATATATATATATATATATATATATATATATAAGTAGACTTTGCATATTTTGTCTCTAATAGTTTGGAATCATGGTTTTGAATCTTCAAATTTCAAAATATGGTTTTTCATTAAAATTTAAATATTATCTGTATTTTTTAAGCAAACCAAGCAATTGAAATTAGATCAGTCTGAGTCATTCCAAGTCCTAGCTGACCCTTGACCGATTCTGAGGGTTCCTTCAGTAAGGGAGTAATTTTATTTTGTGCCATAGTTGACCCAACAGTTGGATACTTCTCCACAAGAGGGATCTTTCCTAGTGGAATCCAAATATTGTATCATTGTTCTAGACAAGAGTGGGGTGTAATAGTTGCCTAGACTCCTATCCCCTTTTCCGGCCCAAATTTCATAGTTGACAAAGAGAGGGTTGTGACCTTGATCTAACACCATAGAAGGTAAATTTAATACCAAGGGGAGCCACAATATAGCAACCAATCCTTTACTCTTTTTTTAATAACATAAATACAAAATATCTATGTTTTCTCTTTCCTTTTTCTAGCTTGTATCAAAAAATTTATCTTTAAAAGATAGAAAACCCTTAGGGTTTTAATTTTATATCTAATTTTTTTCTAAGGGAATTTATACCCTCTTATCTTCAACTAAATCACATTTCAAAAGGGTATTTTCAAGGTATTTTGTAGATCTAAAATTTATTCCAGTAGAATTTTACACTGATGCTGAAAAAAATCCCTCATTCAAAGGGCATAGTCAAGTATTTATCATTAATAACCCTATGTTTTCGTCTAACTCAAACATTCATTTGTTCCATCCATTTCATGAGTTGGGATGAACAATTTTCTTTGTTTGGTTAACACATGGGTTTTTTCTTTGGGTTGCATGAGGACATGCAATATATTCAGTTTGGGGGTATGTTGGGTCGTGAATACGACCACTTTTTAACACTTATTTCATCCATTTTTACTCTTCTTTATCATGTCATTTATTATAATTTATCATATAAATCCATCTTATAATGATTTATGCTCTTATGGATGAATATTATTTCTTCTCCTTTATTTTTAATAAACTGATGATTACTATCCATAATTTTATCAATGATGGTTTATTAATATATTTTGTAATATCACTCACCATTTTAGCCTCCAAGATATTTGCTAGATTGAAGATTTGATCTCCAAATCATCATCAAATATTCCAACTCAGAAATCCGCTGGAATAATAAGTGACCGTTTTGCGGTTGAGATTCTTAGCAAATGAAGAAGAATCTAGAAAATCTGGAACATGGGTTTTGTCCAGAACGGGCCCAATTAACTTTATTTAAAGAATGGTTTACCAAAATTCGACCTGTATTGAGAGAAATGCAAGGTTCTTTTGAGCACGATTTTCTTAGATTTGTTGTTGCGGCCGTCCTCCAAATCTCAGCTACAAAGCCAAATTTGCCTTGCTCTTGTTGAAAGATTGTTGGAAATATATTTTCTTATTGATCAATTAGTTGGGAACAATTCAATTTTGTTATGAGAGATCCTATTTACTATTTAATTTTTCCTCTCTTTGGTTATAAAAGGAGACATTTGTAAAAGAGAGGGGATGGATCATAGTTGTTGCTTTTGTGAATTGTAAACTTAATCAAAAGATGTGTTATTGAAAGCACGATTCCATTGTAATGTTGCTCCAGTTTAATGATTAATTGAAGTTGTTGTTCCATTCGCATCATCTGAAGTAGCTTGAGCAGTCCCTACTGGTGGTTAAAGGCCCGACCCCTGGCAGCGTGAACTGCACCTTTGTGTTATATTTCCAATTCCTGCAGCCTGTGATCGATTTGCTACATACATGTTACTGTGAGTTTATTTCATTAGTTGTTTGTCATTTTACTATCTTTATGTATTACGCGCTCTATTTATGAGTTAATTCATTATTGTATGATCTGAATATTATTTCTTACAGCGTGGGTTAATTGAGATAACATATTGCCTTACTTAGAACATCCTTGAATTCACGGAAGTGATATTGGTTCTATCTTACTTAATTCATAATCTCATGCTTAATAGTTTACTGTTTTATTATAATGGATTGCGTTGTCGTTCCTTCCCCATTTAACAAGAATCTTAATCCTCGAATTACTTATCTTGTTATGCTTCATTTTTTGGCATTTGATGTTCCATTCCATTTACTGTTTCATTTAACAATTGTTCATTTCAGAGTGCAGATACAAAGCTTCGCTATTCAGTTTTCTGTTCAATAGGATTTACCATATAATAGAGTTTTGTTGTTCAATTCCTTTAATTTCGGTTTGATGTCCATTTACATTGCTTTTCGTTTCATATTAATTAGTTTACAAGAGTTTTCCTTCATTTCGATTGCTTTAAGATCACCAACTGTAGAGGACACTGGTTATTGCTTCCAAGTTCCCAGATTTTTTATCTTGCATCGATTTCTAAGGGAAGGAGTTATTGCTACTGTATCCCTGATCAATGTTTTGCAGATTGGTTTAATTAAGATTTCAGAGCATTTGAGTTTATGTTGTTGTAGTTAGATTTCTTTTTCAAGCATCCATTTACTCTTGTATTTCGAACACTGTACTACATATTGCAAGGCATTACTCTTGATAAGTTGCTGCCTCAGACTGAGTACACTCTTGAAATAAAAAGTCGCTCCCAGATTGATAATTAAAGAGGGATAAATAGGCGTTAAAAAAGATACCTTTTATGCCTCGACACTCATCTACTTTCAACCACTTATCAAAGGGTAATTCAAGGAATTCTTGGTATCTATCACTCTCCTTTGGTGTTATAATAGCTAAATTTTTTTCTTTCTAGTCTACGTTTTTCTGCAGCTCATTTTATTACTTTAGACCAGTAAAATTAATAATTAACTCCTATCTTCATCTTAGACATCAATACTTAGCACTAGTCTACTTATATCTTGGGTGAAGTTTTTTGTGTGTAGATTAGGGAATTATTCCATAGCATTTAGTGAGAGTTGGCTTAAAGAGTGGGATTTGTGCCAAGGTGACATTTAGCACTTATCCCATATGGTACTGCCTTACTCCCTCAAGAAGACCTTGTCAAGATTGCTAAATTGGTGATAATGGTGAGTAGTACACACTTTGTGTTTGAATTTTAGCAAAGCAAGTTTCAAGCTAGGGGTGAATTTTGTTTCAGCATCAATTTAGGAAAGTTGTTAAGAGTGTTCCTCTCATATTTTGGAAACAAGTGGATTTCACATATAAAACACTATGATACTAGTAGGATCTATTATCACCAGTCACCACATATGGCATGATATTCCACTGGTGATTTTTGATACAATGGATTGGTTGCAGTATGCTATATATGGATTTTTTGCTAGATTGTGGTTACACACACCTTCATTCCTTTTTTGGATATGATGCTCACGCTTGATGGTGTTGTATAACATCATGGTCAAGGGGAATGTAATATTCCCAATTAGCATATAGCCTCATAATCCCAATTTGATGTTGCTGGCAGTTTTGGGGATAAGAGGGAGTTTTTCACCTTGTCTTTTCCTTTGAAACCCCTTCACTTGAACACAAAGTCATTTGTTAGAATTTTTTGAAGGTCATTTGCAAGCAGATTTTTGGGGTTTTACGGAGAATTTGAAGTGATCTAACAGGCTAGTTGTAATCTTTTGGCCTTAAGGTGATTTTCAGCTGGCAAAAGATTCAGTCAACTAACAATTCTTATTTTCTTAAAGTTCTTTATCTTAGGATATTTTCTTCAAGTGCTTGGGTGTCTTGGGAGTCCCATGGAGCCGTCTAGAACCAACATTCAACCATTTGAAGGAATTTAGAATGGGTTTTGATGGGTATAATAGGAAAAATAGAGGCTACAGCCCATGGCTGTGGTGCATAGCAGCTAACAGTGAGGTGATTATGCTTGTATTAACACAGATATCCACATTCAAAACCTCTTGAGTGGGTGTAGATGAGGCCAGGTGCAACTCCTGATTGGTTTTGATGGAATAGGGATGCCCCACATAGCATGGTCACTTAGCTCAAAAATAGCTATAATTTACTATAATCAGAATGTCCGAAAAAAATTGGGACTGCATTTTGATACATAAGATTTCACATTTAGTTTTTCCCTCAAATTCCCATCTTTGAATTTCTAGGTCAGTTTGGTTAAGGCTTGAAATTTTCTTCAAAACCATTATAAAAAATCTTAGACACCATTGGAAATTTGGGATAAATTTAGAGGGTTCTTGGGTAATATGTGAATGATACAATGATAATTACTCTGGGGGTATAAACCAGCTTGTATACTACGTGGTTGCGCTTTCTGAGACAACAGTCTAGTTGTTTGTCCCAATAAGACATCTGAAATCATGATATAGAGATGCAAAAAAAAAGGAAACAGGCATGCAACAAAGAGTGCGAGAGGCCTTGGAAATTGAGGTGAGGGATGTTCCTTAAAGGTTTTAACATTTTGGAGATGATGCAAACATCTCAAGTAATAGACAAACTAGTCTATGATTTTACCTGTCCACCAGTTGGTGCACAAAGCACCTTAGATTCATGTTGGAAGGAAAAAGAGTAGAAAAAAGGCAGAGAGAATTGTAGGTAGATGGTGGTATTTTTCTGATTTTCCTTAATTCCTCTTAAGGGAAACATATTCTATCAGCCTATGATGCAATTGATATTTGTGGTCTAACTTTTAAATATTCTTAACTATGAGCATTGAGAAGCTTAGCAATCCCTTTGGCAAACTAAAAACATTGATAGCATCTACGTCACATGGTTCACCGAAATTCAAACTTGAGGTTTAAAATTCAACGAACCTAAAGAAAATTCTTAGGTTTGATTAGGTTCTTCAAACCTCATGACCAAACCTCAAGTTGAATTTGAACTTGAAGGAAAAATTGGGTTTTTTTATCGGTTTTCTCACTTTTTATAAATAACAAAGTAAATTTTTGTTAACCCTAGATCCCTTGACTTAGAATCCTTTTTGCACTTTTTTGTTCACCCTTCACTCAACCAACTTGCCTCCATTTCCCATGTCACTGACCCTCTTTCCATTGTTGCTGACCCTTGATCCTGCTAACCTTATTCGACCATGTGATTGATTTATGCCAATTCTAGTCTTAATTCTCTTCTTTGTGGAATTCGACCATCCATTACCATTGCCAGATGAACCATAAACCTTCCAGGTTGATGGTTCACTACCCATAAAGACTTATTTTGTTTGTGATTTCCCACCCTTGTTGTGCCCAACGTCCAGGGGATATATGGCTCACAACTCAAGCTGTGGCCTATAGTCTATGCCACACCCACAACTCAAGCTATAGCTTGTAGCATGTTCCATGGACCATGGGGTTTGTATCTAGGACCAGTCACCACTCTAGTCAGACTCTATATATAATGAAAAATGTATACAGATGAGCCTCATCGCAAACTTCATCTGAACCTCATCAAAAAAAATTGAATTCAAACTTAACCTAATTGTTGTTAAACCAAACCTCATATTTGAACTATTTGACTTAGGATACCATAGAGAGGTTGATAACATTAAGGGGGTCTTGGATAGAAACTGAAGGGATCAACACCCTGAATCTTTTATTATAGGTATCAAGCCAGAGCTCGATTTTTAGTAATAATAAACAATTAAAGATGAGAGGGAAGCATAATCGGCCATATTCTTAAATGTAAACAAAATCATTTCTACAAAATGTTGAAAGCTAGATCAAAAGAAGAAATAGGTCCTATTGTAAGTCTAAACATAGTAAAAAAAATAACCAGTCTACGTAAAATCAAATAAAGGTCATTACCATTTTGTGGGTTGAAAATTTCCCCCCTGAACCAATTTATGTGAAAATGTCTAAATGTAGCTCCCTTTGACAGTAATGTTGCCCCCACTTCCGGCCTCTATTACTCTGCTGCCTCCATGGTATATGCTTTCATTCCAAATGCTGGATAATATAGAACTGAAAAATGATTACAGGTCCAGCGCGCGGAAGCTACATTAACCTATAAGAACTACATTCGCGTTGCTGGAAAGATTTAGCAATAAGAATTGCATTCGGGAAATATTGTTGGAAAAAAGGCGGTAAGAATTGATTTCAATTGATTAACTATGAATTAGTAAAATTAATTATAAATTACTAATTAGACTCTATGTTAATTGATTAATTAATTATTATTTTTTATGTTAGGGGCTTAGGGGTTAGGGGAATATGGGATTAGGGGTTAGAGGATTAGGGTTCAGGGGTTAGGCCATGCACCATGAGTTGATTTACATGTTACTATATTGGCCTACCATGGTGGTGCAGATTAGTTGGGTCCCACCAAATTCCCCATCATATTAGACCAAGGTACAAAGAAAGGAGACATGCTTGTGAGAGGTGTGATCAAAACATGCACTAAACCCATTTCCCAACCCATATTAACAATCATTTACCAATGTTGGCTCTCACTATTTTAGATAGGTTCAATTTTCTGCAACCTTGTTCCAACATGTGTAAGCTTGTCTAGTCCACTAATCATCTTATTTAGTGTAGGGTCCTTGCCATATATGAACCAAGAGGACTTCACCGTGTTGACCAATATCTTATAATTTTCATTCATAAAGGAGGTTTTTAAGTTATGACAAATAAAGTCAATATATTGTAGGTATTGGGGGGATATAATTGGGTGTATCGGTGGAGGGGGGTGGGGGGAGGGTTTAGAGGTATTAGGAAGTATACAATTAGGTATTTAATAAAAATAGGGAGCCTTAATAGGAAATATGTATTTTGGGAGATATTTATCAATATCTATCGAAATTGAGGGTATTATTTAAAATCCCATGAATGCATGTGCTATGTGACGAGTTTATAAGTGAAGGTATTGTGAGATGACTATATCAACCTACTCCTACAATTGATGTGGTTGACAATGAATGGTTATTTTCTCAAGAAGATGTTATTTGTTTCTTTATATTGTTATGTTTACAAATAATATAACTTGAATTCTTCATTAAATTTATTTTTTGTTGCCACCAATCCACATATTTGATCCTGAGACTTGCTAATAAAAGCTTCTCTTACGACACTATTTTGTATTTTTTTTGGTTTGTTAGCTATTCGAGACTTGTGGGACTTGAAACATTATTTTATATATATTTTTTGGTTTACTAGCTATCAGTGACTTGCGAGACTATATTGTTGTCTAATAAACTGCAACCCAGGGGATAAGCCATCAAAGTTATTTGGGGTTTGTACGGCTAGCTTTTAGTTGTCTAATCAAACATGACTCATGGGAATATAAGATATCAAAAGAATTTGAGATTCATAGCTATCCCAGGCCACACCAACCCTCAACGTGGATAGATTTTTTTTGTGTCTCTTCCTTGAATTTTAAACCTTAACAAAATCCTCAAAATCCAATTGCACAATAATTTTTTATTAATTACAACATTCTTTTAATAAAAAAGGAAAAGTGAGATATATATATATATATAATATTATAGTGATAATATTTATTTAGCTATATAAAAATGAAAATCACATGATATAATAGAAATTTTAACTATATATAAGTTCAAATTCAACTCATGACATTCATGTTCATATTCAACAACAATGAAATATAAGAAAAAAACATCATATCTAAAATATTTGATAAAATTCAGACGAAATTCATGTGTTTGTGTGAGGTTTCTAGTATATTCCATTATCCATTTGGATGAAGACGATCCAAATCGATTGATTTGGTCAAAGAATTCCATTTAGGGGAATGCACAAAAAAATTGGGTTGCAAGGCCTTTTTAGAATCAAATACCACACAACGACAAAGGTGGCGTTGGAAATATTTATGGAAACACTCTTTTCAACTCAAATGTAAAGTGATGTTATGGTTGACATTGAATAGTAAATTGCTAACATAGGAAAATCTACTCAAAGAGGATGGCCTGGTCCAAATCGTTATGCCTTATGCCATGTGGAGGAAAAATCCATCTCTCATACATTCATTTCATTTCCCTATATATAAAATGCTTGGATTATCACCTATTCAATTTGGCTCCAATGTTTTCTCGATAGAAAAAATAATCATTAAAGGAATTCACTCAAGATTGGGTATCATATTGTTCAATGTAATTTTACCAGGATTTCCCTACTATCTTGTGAACAATATTTGGTGGCGTGCAATCAAGCCATTTTCCATAACAAATATATACCACCTAAAGTGATGAGTGAGGATATCATAGAGAAAATAGTAAATGAATTTCTGGAAAAGCCAAAAGCAAAGAAGACCATGGGATTAGGGTTAGAAGAATAATGAGGATTAGGGTTCAGGGGTTAGGAAAATAATGAGTTAGTGGTTAAGGGGTTAGGGATTGGAGGCTTAGGGGTTAAGGGATTTAGGCGCATTTAGGGGTTAGGGAAATAATGAGTTAGTGTTTTCTCATGGTTTATTTCCCGAGCCTGTGGAAGCTTTACAAGTACCTGGGGCTAGTACTATCGGAGTGGTGCAAGTGGAAGGGTGTTTTGGGCTTATATCCGAACAGGAGGGGGAGGATTTCACAGAGTTTTAATTGCTTCCATAACTACCCCAAAACTGTCGACAAGCAGGGTTAAAAAAAAAAAATGAAAATTCATTAAGAAAAACTTTGAATACCCAAATCTGGTTTTCAGAGTGGACATACAAGTAGACTGGATGATGGCGGCCTTGGAGACCATACTGGTGGGCATAGCGAATGGAAAAATATTCTCTACTCAATTTATAGGTGATTGGATTGAAAAATATTGGGGAGAATATTTGGATAAGGAAGTGGAGGTGATAACTCTATCAAAGGGGTGGTTCATGATAAAGTTTGTGAACAAAGAGACCTAGATTAATGGGTCCTTGCACGCAATTGGGATTTTGGCATTGTGCTAATTCTCTTCAAGCGGTGGATGCCCATATTTGATGTGAAGTGGGAAAGAATGGATGAGATCCTAGTTTGGGTGCATCTATTGGCATCACCTCCGCACTTATAGACAATGGACATTTTCAGGGCCATTAGGAATAGTATGTGCACCTTTCTAGATGTGGATATGTCATTTTAGGTTACAAAATATTAGTTTTAGGGGGTTAAATGGGTTAGGGGTACCTAACATACCTAGCCTTGTCACTCCCTCCTTAGCACACCAACTAGAAATTGCTAACACACCCTATCACACACTCTTATTCATGTTGGTTGTTTCATAAAGGAAAGAAACATTGATGCAGGTTGTTTACCATTATTTGTAATCAAGAAAAATCCAACCAAATTACCTGACCCACCCGAACGCGTTTCCTTGGGCACCCTCACACAACCCGACTCGACCTGACCTGACCCGCTAGAACACTTTTCCTTGGGCACCCTCACATGACACGACTTGACCTGACCCGCCCGAACATGTTTCCTTAGGTTCCCTCTCACAACCCATTCTAACTCGCACGAACATGTTTCCTAAGGAGCCCTCACACGACCCCACCCGAACCGACACGACCCACCCGAGCACATTTCCTCGGGCACCTTCACATGGCACAACCTGACCAGACTCGACCTGAACTGAACGCGTTTCCTTGGGCGCCATCACATATTGACCCAACCCAACCCGACATGCCCAAACGTCGATTAAGCTGGCATGACGAGGGAGCAAACGGAAAATGGGTCACATGAACGTTCACAAGGCACACAGGCGGTCACAACTTATCCTTTTTGATACGGCCTCCCTCACACAATCCGACCCGAATGTGTTTCCTATCGTGCCCTCACACGTCACGACCTGACCCACCCAAACGAAGGCACGACAGAGAAAATTGAAAATGGATCGCACAAACGTGCAATACAAGGCACACGGGTGGTCACAACATAGCATTTTTGATACGGCCACCCTCACACGACCCGACCCACCCGAACACGTTTCCCTATGTTGGGTGTGGAGCCTGATTATCTTGTTTACTTTTTATCACAGCATTGGACCCCTGTACCTTAAAAGGGGCGGCAACACCGCCTGTAATTGATCGCTGTCGTGGGGGGTCCAGGGGGGGCGGCAGCGCTTTTTGGAGCCCCCCCCTGGTGGGGGCTTTCGGGGGCAGTGCCCCCGAAGCTAAAAACAGATGTAAAATTTCCTTGTAAAAGTATATTAATTTCTAGTCAATCTAGGTCGTTCATTAGGCAAATGATCTGACGGTAGAAGTTATGTTTAGATTAGGGTTTTTTGCCCTAGAAGGCAACCCCTCGCTTTTATGAGGGCATTGTATTGTGGCTGTGCATTGTATGTGTATTCTCAGAGCGAGAAACAGAGAGGGAGACTGTGAGAGAGAAGAGAGGATATTACAGCGGATCTGCTGTAGGTTTTGTCTCTTCATTTTTGCTGGATAATAGAAAGGAAGGACTGGCTGTTTGGGGTGGACGTAGCCCAAACTAGGTGAACCACGTATATCTGTGTCTCTCTAGTTTATGTGTTTTGTGTGCTTTTATTTTCCGCATATTTTATGTGTTGCATTGCTCTGTAATATTTAATTTTCTAACAACTAGTATCGGAGCCGAAGGTATATTTGGCTGATAAACTCACAGGAAAGAAGGGTTCCTAGTTCGAGTGGGAGCAATGGCGGATGATGGTAAGTTTAGGGTCGAGAAATTTAATGACCAAAACTTCCCACTGTGGAAGATGCAGATGGAAGATTATCTGTATCAGAAAGATCTATACCTACCATTGAGTGGAAAAACAAAGAAGCCAACGACCATGACAGACGCGGAATGGAACATTCTTGATAGAAAGGCACTCGGAACAGTATGGTTGTGTCTTGCGGCATCATTCGCCTTCAATATTTCGAAGGAAACAACAACAGAGGGTTTGATGCAGACGTTGGCGAAACTATATGAAAAACCCTCGGCCTCAAACAAGGTATTTCTTATGAAACGACTATTTAATATGAAGATGTCGGAAGGTGGATCTGTTGTAGACCATTTAAATGAATTTAATACAGTTACCAGTTAGTTAAGTTCTGTAGGGATAAACTTTGATGATGAAGTTATAGCTCTGTTATTCTTGTGCTCATTGCCAGAGAGTTGGAATGGTTTAATAATGGCCATTAGTAACTCTGTCTCTGGATCTAGTACTTTAAAGTTTGATGATTTTGTTGGTGCTATCCTTAGCGAGGAAATGCGACGGAAAAGCTCCGGTGAGACATCAGGTAATGCTTTGAGTGCAAAGTCTAGGGGAAGAAGAATGGAAAGAGGAAAGATCTCGGGATATCGCAGTAAATCAAGGAAAGGCAGATCCAAGTCCAGATCGGGGATAGTGTGCTGGAATTGTGGAAAGAAAGGACACCTAAAGAAAGACTGTAGATCTCAGAAGGGAAAATAAGGAGACACACAGCAAGAAAACAATCATGAAGCAAATGTGATAGGTGATGTGTTACAAGATGCTTTGATTCTTTCTTTCGAAAATGTTACTGATTCTTGGGTTGTAGATTCAGGGGCTTCATTCCATGCCACACTTGATAAGAAATATTTTCATGACTATGTTCAAGGAGATTTTGGAAAAGTTCGTTTGGGTGATGATAAACCCTGTAAAATTGTTGGAATGGGTAAAGTTCTTGTAAAACAACAGAATGGAAACCAATGGCTACTAAAGGAGGTAAGGCATGTTTCAGATCTGAAGAAAAATCTGATTTCAACAGGGCAGTTAGGCAGTGAAGGTTGTGTGACAACTTTCACAGATAAAACTTGGAAGGTCACCAAAGGAGCGCTGGTAATAGCAAAAGGTGAAAAGGTTGGTAAATTGTATTTATGCAATGGTATTTCTAACTCTGTTAATGCTTTAAATTCCAAAGGAGCAGATGCAGGATTATGGCATCATAGGCTCGGACACATGAGTGAGAAGGGAATGAAGATTCTTCACTCACGAAATTTGTTTCCAGGTTTGAAGAATGTTGATTTGGATTTCTGTGAAAATTGCATTTATGGAAAACAAAAGAGAGTCAGATTTCTCAGAGTTGGGAAAGAAAAGAAGAGTGAAAAATTGGAGCTTGTGCATACATATGTATGGGGACCTGCTCAGGTATCATCTCTCGGTGGCTCTTGCTATTATGTTACGTTTATTGATGATGCAACTAGAAAAACTTGGATTTATTGTATTCAAAATAAATCTGATGTATTTGATACTTTCAAGAAATGGAAAGCTTTGGTTGAGATTGAGACGGGAAAGAAGTTGAAGTGTCTCAGATCAGACAATGGAGGTGAATATTGTAGCAAAGAGTTTGATAGGTACTGTTCAGAGCATGGAATTCGTAGAGAGAAGACAGTTCCAAGAACACCACAAGAAAATGGTGTGTCAGAAAGGATGAACAGAACGATCATGGAGCGTGCAAGGTGCATGAGATTGCATGCAGGATTGCCTTTACAATTTTGGGCAGATGCTGTAGATACTGCTGTTTATCTAATAAACAGAGGGCCTTGAAGTTCCTTGGATGGTGGTATTCCAGAGGAAGCATGGACAGGTAAAAAGGTAAACTACTCTTTTTTAAAGCCTTTTGGTTGTGAGGCCTTTGTCCATATCAATAAAGAAAATAGAACAAAGCTTGAGGCAAAATCAAATAAATGTACCTTTATTGGATATGGTGCTAATGATTTTGGTTATCGCTTATATGATTATGAAAATCACAAAATCATTAGGAGCAGAGATGTAATATTCAATGAAAAGGTCTTGTATAAGAATCGGCTGCAGGAAAAGAAATAGGAAAAAGAAAGCAAGGAATACATGGTTCTTGATGAGATAACTGAAAAATTAAAGGTGCCTGAAAATAATAATAATCAAAAGTCACAGCAGCAGCAACCACCACAACAGCAACAGGCACCTCAAACACCTGAAAGTGGTGTTAGAAGATCTACCAGGATAAGTAGACCCCCTGAATGATACTTTCCTTCATTATATTATTTATTGTTGACTGATTCTGGTGAACCTGAATGTTATGAAGAAGCAATGCAGGTTGAAAGCAGGAAGAAGTGGGAGCTAGCCATGGAAGAAGAGATGGACTCCTTAATGCATAACCGGACTTGGGACTTAGTCGGGTTACCGCGAGTCAAAGCGCATTGCGAATAAATGGGTTTATGGGTGAAGGAAGAAGATGGAGGAAAACAGAGGTACAAAGCTAGACTTGTGGTGAAGGGGTTTGGACAGAAGAAAGGTATTGATTTTGATGAAATATTTTCTCCTGTTGTTAAAATGAATTCAATCAGAACTATTTGAAGTCTTGTAGCAGCGGAAGATTTACATCTTAAACAGTTAGATGTAAAGAAAACATTTCTCCATGGATATTTGGAGGAAGAGATATACATGCAGCAACCAGAAGGATATGAGGTAAAAGGAAAAGAAAAATTGGTGTGCAGGTTAAAGAAAAGCTTGTATGGCTTAAAACAGGCTCCAAGGCAGTGGTATCTAAAATTTGACAAGTCTATGTCTGAACAAGGTTATACTAGATGTCACTCTGATCATTGTGTTTATCTAAAAAGGTAAAATGATGGCAGCTATATTATATTTTTATTGTATGTAGATGACATGCTTGTTGCGAGGTCTAACATGTAGGAAATAAATGTGCTCAAAAGAAAATTGGCAAATTCATTTGCAATGAAGGATTTAGGGCTGCAAAACAAATCCTTGGTATGAGGATAATAGAGACGGGGGAAAAATCGCAAACTACCATTGTCTCGGAATAATTCACCATGAGAAGGTGTTGAAAAGATTTAATATGCAAAATGCAAAACCCGGTTAGTACACCTTTTGCTAGCATGCATTTCAAACTTAGTAAGGAGATGTGCCCTAAGACCCAAGAAGAAATGGACTATATGTCTAAAGTTCCATATGCATCAACAGTTGGAAGCTTAATGTATGCAATGGTTTGCACAAGGCCTGATATTGCACATGCAGTGGGAGTTGTAAGAAGGTACATGAACAATCCATGAAAATAACATTGGATGGCAGTGAAATGGATTCTCAGATATTTGAGAGGTACCACAAATCAAGCATTATTATTTGGTGGTTCAAACATTTCTCTACAAGGATATGTTGATGCAGATATGGCAGGTGACAGAGATAACATGAGGAGCACTACAGGATATGTATTTACTATAGGTGGAGCAACTGTCAGTTGGGTTTTAAAAATCTAAAGTGTTGTTTCACTTTCAACAACAGAAGCAAAGTATGTTGTTGCTACAAAGGCTAGTAAAGAAATGATTTGGTTACAAAGGTTTATGGATGAATTGGGTAAGAAGCATGATATGGGAACGTTATACAGTGATAGCCAAATTTCCATTCATCTTGCAAAGAACTTAGCATTTCATTCTAGGACTAAACACATACAGCTCAAGTACCATTTCATACGGTTAGTATTGGAAGACGGACAGTTGAAGATGGGAAAGATACACACTAGCCAGAATCCTAAAGATTTGCTAACAAAATTTGTAACCGGAGAGAAACTGAGCATATTCTCAGTTTCTATTGGTCTTCAAGGATGACGATGAAGATGAGAAACGCCGGGTCCAAAGAGGAGTCATTGTCCAGCAAATGAAGCAGCAGTGGAGTTGCTACAATCAGTCTCCAAGTGGGAGATTGTTGGGTGTGGAGCCTGATTATCTTGTTTACTTTGTATCACAGCATTTGACCCCTGTACCTTAAAAGGGGCGGCAATGCCACCCGTAATTGATCACTGCCATGGGGGGTCCAGGGGGGGGCGGCAACACTTTTCGGAGCCCCCCCTTGGCGGGGGCTTTCGGGGGCAGTGCCCCCGAAGCTAAAAACAGATGTAAAATTGCCTTGTAAAAGTATAGAAATTTCTAGTCAATTTGGGTCGTTCATTAGACAAATGATCTGACGGTAGAAGTTATGTTTAGATTAGGGTTTTTTTCCCTAGAAGGCAACCCCTCGCTTTTATGAGGGCATTGTATTGCGGCTGTGCATTGTATATATATTTTCGGAGCGAGAAACAGAGAGGGAGACTGTGAGAGAGAACAGAGGATATTACAGCAGATCTGTTGTAGGTTTTGTCTCTTCATTTTTGCTGGATAATATAAAGGAAGGACTGGCTGTTCGGGGTGGACGTAGCCCAAACTGGGTGAACCACGTATATCTGTGTCTCTTTGGTTTTATGTGTTTTTTGTGCTTTTATTTTCCGCATATTTTATGTGTTGCATTGCTCTGTAATATTTAATTTTCTAACACTCTAGGTTCCCTCAAATGACCTGACGCGACCCGACCTGTCTGAGTGCATTTCCCTGGGAGCCCTCACACAACCCGACCTGACCCTCCCCGACCTGCGATAAACACATTTCCTTGTGCGCCCTCACATGACCCGACCTGAATCAACCTGAACCAACATGGACCGATCAAACACGTTTCCTTGGGGCCCTCACACAACCTGACCCGACCCTACCCACCCAAACGTGTTTCCTCAGGTGCCCTCACACGACACAACCCGAGAAAACCTGCCCGAATGTGATTTCTTAAGCACCCTCACATGACTCGACCCGACTCGACCCGATCCACTTGAACGTGTTTCCTTGGGCGCGCTCACACGACACGACTCGACCCAACCCACCTAAATGTGTTTCCTTATGCGTCCTCACATGACACGACCCAATCGAACCCTACTCGACCCACCCGAATGTGTTTCCTTGGGCGCCCTCACATGACCCAATAGGACCCAACTCGGATGCGTTCCTTGGGTGCCCTCACTTGACCTGACCCGACCCGACCTCACACGACCCAAACTCACATGACCCAACCTGACACCGCGACCTGACATGACCCCACCCGACCTGACTGGACCCACCCGGACAAAGGAAATTGGGACGTGAAGCTTACAAAAAGGCTAAAGGGATGACATGCATGAACATAGGAGAGGGTAATAGAAAGTTCGAGCAAAAGGCTAGAGAGGGAGAGTTATTCAAGGTAGATAATAGCTAGAAGGCCAAGTCCTTAAGGTCAAGAGGCCTTCGCTAAGAATCTAAATCACAAATTTTATGACACATATTGCAACCTGCATCGAATGATATGCTCTAGCTAAAAGGGATGTTGATCTTAAATAACTTTGCATGGTCATGGTAATTAAAGCACATGAGAATATTGGAATGCATAATATTGATGAGACTGAGGGAGATCACATTACCATTATTTCGGGCACGCTATGCATGATTTAAGGGTGTTTCACTCTACTTGGAGTTGGGATGGATATTGTGCTACATGCCAATGCTCTTGTTGCACAAGGTTTCCATGGTGTTTGCTTCCTTAGGGAAGTGATTAGGGGTGTTTTTATATTACCATTATGATACAAAGTCTTTACCGTCAACGATGACTTGGTTATGTGCGAGGTTATATTGGTGTGGTACAAAAATTAAGTAACGTTGAAGGCAAAATGTCATGTTGAAGTGAATTTCCAAGGTGACACACACGTTAGTTAGTACTAGGTGAGTGGCATTCATGAATTGCAACTATTGAAAGTGTGATCTGTCACCATGTCAAAGCAAGTGGGGAGGGCCCACATTGGGCTACAATTTATGTGGTAATCACAAGACAAATATTGTAATGAAAAAATGGTAAATATTCTTCAATACACAGGGCATTATATTTTGAAAAAATTATAATAAAACTTCTAATTTATTCATTCATTAAATTTAATGATATATATATATATATATATATATATATATATATATATATATATATATATATATATTCATTTTTAATATTAAACATGTTATAAGTTAAAGAGAAATTAATAACAATTAAATATAACAAATATATTATTATTTTTGTTAGCTTCACCTAGCTAACATAGTAATAGGTAACATAATAATGGTCAATTAAATCACCATAGTAAACAAATAACAAATATATTATTATAATCCTATAAAAATTAATAAAATAAAATAAAAACATTACAAAATATCCACTGTTAAATTTACTGTCGTTGTTGTTTTGACGTTTAGTCTCACCGTTGCAATACCGACGTGCGGTATAACCGTCGCAATACCGATGGTTGTCCCCAATAGCGTCGCACTACCGACAAGTATCTCTACACATCACAGTAGCAACAATTCTCTCCAAATGTCACAATCTCGACTCGTGTCTTATAAACGTCGCAGTTCCGACCTCGTGTCTCAAAATGTCGTTATTCCGATGACGTACCTAAACATCGCAATACCGACGATTTCCCTATACGTCGCTATAGCAACGTTTGTTGGCGGGATTTAAAAAATTGAGAAAAATTGGGTAAATTTCCGACAATACGTCAAAAGTGTCAGAATTTTGAGCAAATGTACTTGTGATAATAAAACCAAATATATAATGCTTATAATAAAATCAATCAAAAATTGTTAAGCTTATTGTAAATGACTTGTGACAAATCAAGAGTATTCTGGAATTAAAATAAGGGTTTCAGTGCGACTTTGTAGTTCAAAGAGGAAACATTGGTTATGATTTCAAATACACCCCAGATATGATGAAGAGATTTCAATATTCAATCTCGTTACAAACCAACAAGAGATCACGAACTCTAATATTACCATTTGTATTGTTGCACATAAATCATATTATTGTTACATCAATTTAGGGTTTCAATGTCTTTAGATCTATTAAAATACACTCAGATATAGGGGATCTTAACAAAATCGAAGTACCCTCAGTTCTTGAACCTATGATATATCAATAGCTTCAAAAGGAACCTAACTAGATATTAATGATAAACCATTTTGAGATCCAGAATGCTTTAAACCCAAAATTTTATCAGTATCTAAGGAAAATTTTTAGGATAAATCATGTTTCCACTAAATCATATAAAATATATAACCACACTAGAGATAAAAATTGAACAAAAAAACTTATACAAAAGAAAAAAAGCATTGTTTCATGCACTTATGGTGATCACCTTCCATATCTAGAAGTTGAATAACCATAGTTCAATATATGAAGAAAATCTTCAAGGAAACAGACTATAGAAAAAAAAAATATCAAAAATCATAGATGCAATGGACACAGTTGATATGAAAACACTATGAATGTTGGGAAAAATACTGAGAGGGGGGGTGAATCAGTATTTAGAGCTGACTGAAAACTTTTTACTTTTTCTTTCTCTTAAACCATACACTACTTTACTAAACCCAACTCACGTATACACGTGGATATCCTTAAGAAGACTTGCATATGTCCAGAGATCTTATTATGCATTTAATTCTTTACTTAGACCATTGCATCATTCATTCATCAGATGTTTAGTAAGTAGTAAGCATGTGCAGTAATAACATAATAAACCATCACACATAAGCAACACACATGAACACCAGTATTTAAGGTGGAAACCCAATTCGGGAGAAAACCACCGCTGTTGTCGTCTTTGTCTTCAATATTTATTATAAAGAAAACTTCTTACAATTTTGTACTGGCACAGACTCATACCAGCACGTAGGCACCCACCTGCAGAAGGCTGCAACCTTCTCTCGTTCTCTAGCCACTACTGGAAGGGAGCTCCAACCCCCTGATCTCATTTACCAGCCTCTCCTGGAAGGGAGCTACTACCCCCTTCTCTCGTTTACCAGCCTCTCCTGGAAGGGAGATACTACCCCCTACTCTCGTTTACCAACCTCTCCTGGAAGGGAGCTACTATCCCCTGCTCTCGTTTACCAGCCTCTCCTGGAAGGGAGCTACTACCCCCTGCTCTCGTTTACCAGCCTCTCCTAGAAGGGAGCTACTACCCCCTGCTCTCATTTACCAACTACCACTGGAAGGGAGCTAAAACCCCCTCACTGAAGGCTTCGACCCTCAGCACCACTGCGGACCACGTTTCATAAATTTTCATACTGGATCCAACAGCTTCCACACAACATACCTTGTAGGCCACTTTTCATCATATTTTCAAACTAGACCCACTCCACACATTTAAGCTCAACATACATCAAACTGAAACTTATAACCCCATCAATTCATTCATTGAATCATCAACCAATCAACCAACAAATTGATCTTTAATCAACATAATCAGTAGCATAATCAACATTCAAACAACCCAAATCTGTATGAATACATCATTGACAGATAACAGTAAAACAGTAAAACAGATCATACATTTCATTCCACACACTTCAGCAAAACCCTAGATTCCATACGCGCTTTTACTTCACTGAACCTGCGTATATACGCTCTTTCACAGAGACAAACTGTTACACTGAAAACTGTCACCTTGACATTTTGCTGACTGTATGAGCTCATTAACACTCATACATGCCTCCTCTGCAAGTCTTACAACCTTTGTTCCTCATTCCATGCCCTGAAACTGGAGAAAAAACCCTAAAAAGCTCAAAAAACCTTGGGTACGCAGTTAATATGAAGCCTGCCTGCGTTTTTAGCTAGGGTACACAGGTAAGGTGAAGATAAACTACGTTCTAGAACGCATTTTTCCAGTGTTATAGGTGCGGTACCCCTGTAAAGTCAAAAATGCGCGAAATTAAACCAAAAAGTTGAATTTTGGTCAATTCTAGAAGGTTCTGGATGAGATTTTTTGGGGATGAGTACGCTTTGATAAGGTGCATGTATCCCACACCTTAAGGAACTAATCCCTTGATGTGAGGAGCCTATCCCTTTGAAGGAGGGTTCTATCCCTTTAATGGTGGAATCCTAACCTCCTCATCTGCTCTATAAAAGGAGGCATTGGGTAGCCTTTTGGGTTAAGTTCAAGAAGTTAAGCTTTTGGAGATTGAGATTTTGAGGATTGAAGAAGTTTTTTGGAGAAGATTTTTGAGCTGAAGTGCTGTTGAGATTTAGATTTCCTTCTGCTGAGCTTTTGAGAGGAAAGATCACATACCTCTTTATGCTTCTGGAGGAAGAGTGCAAGACTTATCAGAGTAGAGGAGATTCCTGCTTCGGACCCCGGGAAGGCCTTTCGAACATCAAGGCAAAGGTTGTAAGGTTCTTCTTTATATTTTAAGATTAATACAATCAAGTTCTGTTTTTCTCAATAAATTGTCGTTCGATTGTTTTAAGCTGTCGTTTGATCATTTATTTCATAGATTCCTTGATCACTATGATAGGTATGTTTTATGATTATTTGTTATACAGGTGCTATTGATATTTTCTTGTTTGTGATTGCAGATCAATGAAAGATGATACTTTCTTGCGACAAAAGGGCCCTTGTCGCGACGAAGGATTATTGATGCAACAGAAGCACTGCGACCGCAAATAAGCATTTGGATCTAAGGTAGGATCGACACCTTCATAGCATTTATTTGTAAAACGAATATATCTAGAGAAAGACAAACTTAGTTGTTCGTTTGTTGCTAGATTGTCTTCTGACACTAGGGAGATCGGTCTTGTCCGCAAGAACGATTTATCCGGCCAACAAATTGGCGACTCCGCTGGGGAAAGGAACTTGTTTTTTGGTTCTCTTTTGTTTTGATTTGAGGAAAATTTTTTCCTAGTTTTTGATTGACTGATATCTGCCTGGGTAGCTTAGTTTTTATCTGTTTTTAAAATTTTGAAATCTTTTGTGTTTTTCTTGAAGTTTTCAGGGGACCGCACTTTGTCTTCACACACAGTGCGGGCATCTCCGCACTTTCCTTAAGTAAACAGTGCGGGACCGCACCTGTTACTTCTGGGACCTGCGGACCTTGTTAAAAGTCTTGAAAAACTTAGATTTCTTCTTTTAGTTTAGTTTAGATTTAATTTAGGATTCTTAGCATCTACCCAGATCTGTATTTTTCTGTCAAAAAAGTCTTGTTTCTGAATTTCTTTCAGCATTCTTCATCTCATCAATCTCCATTAAGTTAATTGGGTGTTTTGAGTCTCTTTTTTGAGAAATTCTTAATTTGATTTCCTTTGTTCATTACTTGGAGGTTTGTCTCAGTCTTTTCACAATTTTGCATCTTTTTGCTTTTGTTTTTGCAAAAAGATGCAAAATTGTGTATGAGTGTTAATCGCCTTTGAGTGTTTTTTGATCTTTGGAACTCTCACCCGATTTTCTTGACTTCCACTTGATTGGTTCTTAGATTACATTAGAATCATCTTGTGTTTGAGAATTCTCTTGCATAGATCACACTTGCATAATTAGAATTCTCATTTTTAGAATATGTGCATAGATTACATTTGCATACTTTTCATGTGAATTGTGCATAGATTACAATTGCATAGTTTATATTCTGAAAAATCAATTGTAGATTTAGATTTTTTCTTTGATTTGAATTTAGATGTTTTTATGTTTGTTTTAAAAATAAAAATAAAAAATATTGTTTTGGGATTGATTTGCATTAGTTTTTCTTAATAAAATTAGTGCATTGGAGATTTTGTTATATTTTCTCTTAGTGATCAATCTTTGCATTGTTGGAAGTGGATGGAAACTCTTTCCTTACTTTAGGTAGGATTCATCGAATTGAAAAGATTACATTATCATATTCGATTGCATTCAGTTTTGGTTCGGGTCATAACACCATTGGTTTCATATCCATTTACCTTTTGAGTAATAACAGCCTAAATAACACAACGCTTAATTAAAATTCATCTAGTAATTTTTACATTTTTAGGGCTCTTATCACCAACATAGCTTAGGCTAGTATCTTGGAGTAGGGAGTAATTAACTCTCCAAGATAGCTAAAACAAACAAGTAGACAAATCTTGCGGTAGGAAGAATTCTAGTTGTTGCATGTATGCTCTGGGAAGCTCCTCTTAAAGGAGTTAAGCACGAGATCATATCTGAACCAGTGGGGTAATCAATCCTTCCTCATTGGGAACGATAGAAGATATACATGTATTAAAAATGGTAAACCTCAGATAGACCATTGTCGAGGAGCCAGGGGTCACTTGTCGGTAAACCTTGGATTCTTTCAAGGAGCCTTCAAGGGGATTGAGCTTTGTTACTCTGCCCTTGCGCGTGTGTCGGATCGTAGACTGTTCCCCCAGGTATATTTGTTTCAGTTGGTAACCTTAGTGACCATAATCTTTAGGATTCTTCCTTAAGGTGACGGTGGAGGGAAGATCCCACTGTACCTGGAGCAGACGTCGACTAGACTCACTTGGACTCTCTGGGGGGTTTTCTTCACTCGAGATGGTTTTGTGAAGAAACTTGTGCCAGTCTGTTTCATTAAGCAGGTTGTCGGGGTAACTGTTCCAACCGCCCTTTCTGTATTAAATTCTACGATGTTGGATTTCATCACCAACTAGTGTTTTTAGTACGGGAAGTTACTGTTTGTGTGTGGTTTGACTCCTAGATTTGATAGCGCGTGTTAATTTGTTTGGTTTTACTTTTAGAGACCATAGGTGTGAATTGTGAATTTTAATAGTTAGGTGTGAATTTTTAATTGTTAATTGTTAATTTTAATTTTAATTTGTTAATAAAATTCACTGAAGTTGAATAGAATGGCAACTGTTCCGGAATTTACCAACCAAGGAACCCCTCTTAACGAGAATCCTAGTACTTTTCCTTTCTTTGGAAATGTTGGTCCTCCTTATATGGCTACATTGTCATTACCTGGATTTACAATAGGTTTACCGATATGGTTATTTTCAACTTCGTTGGCCCCAAATACTCCAATTGTTCCACCTCAACTGGATGCTTCACCTCAACAGAATTCACCATCTCAACATCACCAACCTTCTGTTGACCCTTTACCTTCTTCACCTAATATTTCTTCCTCCATTTCTTCCTCTTCGCTTGGTAAAAGCCTTGACGCTAGTAACCAGGTGGCTAAGAAGAAGAAGAAAGGGAAGAAGAAGAAGAAGAAGAAGCAAGATAAGAAAGAAGTCAACCAACCAATCATGGATGTAAGTGTTAGTAATGTTGAGGAAACCTCCAACATGCATCGTAAACCCAAATACCCTTGCAGGCTTTGTAAGGGTGACCACTTCCTTGTCAATTGTCCTGGTATTCCAAAAGTCTTGGAAGTATGGTCAGAAAAATCTCATCAACTTTCCGTTGATCCATCAACCAGTGATAGTAAGGTTCCTGGGAAAAAGGGTAAAGTTAGGTTTCCTTGTAAGTTATGCAAAGGGAGTCATCAAACTCACATTTTCCCTCACATGGATGAAGCCTCCAAACAGTTGGAAAACCTTCCTGTTCCACAGCAAGAACTTCCAACTGGTTACCGTAAACTTTCTCCCAACCTACCGTCAACTGACGGAGTGATTGATCTAATTTCAAGTACAGTCGATCCCACTCTTCCATTGAAGAGTGAAACTCATATCACTCCGGTTGATGATCCATTAGTTGATCAAGTGGTCGATTCGATTTCACATTCGGTCGATCCCACTCTCCCTGTAGAGAGTGAACTTCATACTGCTCAGGTTCTTCTTGTTACATCAGATTCTTCTACGCCGGGGAGCATTTCTGTTTCTACGGTACCCCTCCAGAAATATGGGTCTTTTCCTTTGATTGGAATAGACTGGCAGAACCTCGTCTTCCTTCCTCCATCCCTTTCCAAATCATTGTGAAGTTTGGTGGTAGGGACATACACCGCACACAGGTAGATGAAGGTGCTTCTGTTAGTATTTTATCCTCAATTGCTTGGAAAGCTTTGGGTTCCCCTCAGCTTGTGCCTATTACGCAGAATCTGAAAGCTTTTAACAGAACCATTAGTGAACCTTTAGGGATCCTTCCTAAGTTTTCTATTACTTTGGAAGGTAAAACTGTTTGTATTGATCTTATGGTAGTTCGAGGCCCCTTGGATTTCAATTTACTCCTTGGGCGAGACTATGTTTATGTAATGAAAGCTGTCGTATCGACACTCTTTCGCGTGATGTCTTTCCCTCACAATGGCAATATTGTGACTGTAGACCAACTTTCATTCCCTAGTCTTCTTTCGACTACCAATAATCCGACATCCCTAAATGTTCCTGATTCTAAAGTGGTATCTACCCCGCCACGGGTTAATTATGTGGCAACTAGTCCCATGTTTTCAGTTACCGACGGAATCGAGCCTCTCAATTTAAGCTCGTCTTATTTTAACTTAGATCCAGTAATTGACATGGAAAACTCTATAGGATTATTTGAACGTGATGTTCTTATCCCTTTTGAGTCCCTTGACATGTGTTCCTTCCAAGGAATTGTTCTTCCTTCTGATGAAGACCTCTTGGAAGCCATGATCAAGGTTTGTCCATTGACATGTGTTTCTTCTAGTTGGAAGCCATGATCAGTCAGTGTGTGAGGAAAGTTCCTGTTACTGTGTCAACCTCGTTAAAAAATGAAACATGTAGTGTGAGGAGAGTTCCTTGTACTGTGTCAACCTCGTTAAAAAATGAATCAGTGAGAGTGAGGAGAGTTCCTTGTACTGTGTCAACCTCATTAAAAAATGAATCAGTGATGTGAGGAGAGTTCCTTGTACTGTGTCAACCTCATTAAAAAATGAATCAGTGACTGAGGAGAGTTCCTTGTACTGTGTCAACCTCGTTAAAAAATGAATCAGTGTGTTCTGAGGAGAGTTCCTTGTACTGTGTCAACCTCGTTAAAAAATCAATCAGTGAGTCTGAGGAGAGTTCCTTGTACTGTGTCAACCTCGTTAAAAAATGAATCAGTTAGTCGAGAGCATAGTTCTTTTTCTTGTGTCAAGCTCGTTTAAAAAATGAAACAAGCTTCTGTGAGGATAGTTCCTTTTCCTGTGCCAACCTCATTAAAAAATGAAACAGGTGTCTGGAGCAGAGTTCTTGTCTTGTGTCAAGCTCCTTAAAAAATGAAACATGTAGGTAGATTGTAGAGAGTAGATTGGTAGATTAAAATAGATAGTTTCTGAGGACAGTTCTTTTCCTGTGTCAACCTCATTAAAAAATGAATCAGTTGGTCTGAGGATAGTTCCTGTTACTGAAACAACCTCATTAAAAAATGAATCAGGTATGAGGACAGTTCTTTTCCTGTGTCAACCTCGTTAAAAAATGAATCAGTTGGTATGAGGATAGTTCCTGTTACTGATTCAACCTCATTAAAAAATGAATTAGGTCTGAGGACAGTTCTTTTCCTGTGTCAACCTCGTTAAAAAATGAATCAGTTAGTCATGAGGATAGTTCCTGTTACTGAATCAACCTCATTAAAAAATGAATCAGGTCTGAGGATAGTTCTTTTCCTGTGTCAACCTCATTAAAAAATGAATCAGTAAGTTATGTAGGTAGATTAGAAATAAGTAGTTAGCTGAGGATAGTTCCTTTTACTGTGTCAACCTCGTTAAAAAATGAAACACGTTGCCATGAGCATAGTTCTTTTCCTGTGTCAAGCTCGTTAAAAAATGAAACAAATCCTCCCTTAATTGAGTCGAGTCTTTGAATAGACCTCGTAAATGTTAAGTAGTATATTTAGGTTAGTTTTTGCATATTTTTTCTTACAGTTTTAGGTCGGGTCTTTCATATGATCTCGTAAATGAACCTTCATTCCATCCAACTATTTATTACTACTGTACTTAGTTGAATGAAATGAAGCTGGGGGGGCATGCACTCTAGCAGTTACGCTTAGGGGGCATCAAGCACAGTTTTCTCTCTGTTTCAAGCTTGTAAAAAAATGAAACCACTCTGAAGCACAGTTTACTATGTTTCAAGCTTTTGTAAAAACGAAACCTATCTTGAGTCAATTTCGGTTATTATTTTCAAGACTCGTTAAACTCATGAAAATCCCGAGATTATTTTTCTATATTTCATTCTCGTAAAACACATGAAAATGCCAAGTTCTTTCCGTCTTTTCCTGCTCGTTAATTAAATTGAAAGTCGGCCATATGAGTACATTTTTATCCCTTTTTCGAACTCGTTAAAACTTACAAAAAAGTGAAAACCATGAGTACATTTTTATCCCTTTTTCGAACTCGTTAAAACTTACCGAAAAAGCGAAACTATGGAGTTCTCTTTTAAGCCCTTTTCAGACTCTCTAAATATGAAAAGATTGCCGAGTACTTGATTATTCGAACTCGTTAAAGTAAATGAATGATCGTCCCTTCAGTATAAGTTTACCCCTTTTACGGACTGAAATGGACTATTTACGAAAAAGGTATACGTTGACTAAATATGGTCAATAGAGTTCTCTCCCGCATTATTTTATCCTTTTTTGGGTTCGAGAGACTAAATTTACGAAAAAGAACACCCATGGAGTTTTCTTAAGTTTTTCTTCTGACTCCCTAAAACTGAAAAACACCGAGTTTCTCCTATACTGGACTCGTTAAAACTTAACAGTAAAGGACCTATTTAATTTTTAACAGGAACGAACCACTCCTTCTTAGGGTTCGAATTTTAAACTAAGTTGGACTCATCCGAAGGATGAGCTTATAATCAAGCAAATGTTATCCTCCTCAAGCTTGTCAAAAATAAAGAGGTACTTGCCAGAAATGGTGGGGGAAAAGAGAGAAAAACGAACCTGTTTGTTACATTTTGATTTTTCAGAAAACCAGTTAACCACTCTTGAACACGACACTTTTTTGTCCACCTGGGTTGGGAAATCCTTTGCCTAACAGTTAATCAAACCACATTGAAATTTTTCAGCCGGTTTCTGGGTATTAGCTTTGGGTCAATTGTCACCAAGCCATCTGCAGTGTCATTATGTGTTCAAGAGGACAGTTTAGATAAACCATTCATCTGCAAAATATTTGTCATCCATTTTGACCATCCCTGAGTCAGTCCTTGCCAATATATTTTCAAAACTTGATCTATGATTTCGTGTTGTGGGCTTCCCTACGACGGATCACTTTCTATCGACGATAGCTCATTATCTAGGAAGTTGATCCAGAAATCGTCAGTACCTTGAAATCTGCATGCCTCAATGGCAGGTTTCTCGCCTTCGACGACAGGTTACATCATTGACCTTTGATCGAATGATTCCGTGAGATGTTCGACTTCAGCTCATTCATTCACATTTCATGGATTGTACTGGGTACTTTGAGAGCCATTGACATTACTGGTGGTTTCTCTCACACTTGTTAACAGTTCACATCATTGATTGGTAATCAAGTGGTTTCTACCATGTTCGACTTCAACACATTTAATCACATGGATAGAATCGTACTAGTTCGAGATGCGGAAATCAAGACCCTGGATCTAGTTTCCACCATCCAGGCTGCGAGGAATTTTGTTATCATTTATACAGTGGACTATTCATAAACAGATGGCTGCGTCCATACTGTGTATACATATGTCTATACTGTTGATGTATTCAAAATCATTCCTGTATCAGAACAATTTAAGTTAGTTCTAGTTAGTTTTTTATCTGAGTATGGGAATGCCTACCTCAGCGATGATATGATTACATATATATTTTTGCTTTGAATGTTTTTACAGGTTCCGACTGGGGTGTCCACAGGATGATCCTTGAAATGATAAAGTACTTCACTCTTCATATATGATAGACTTCATCTTCATCTATTCCAGACTTCGCACTTTAGGGGGCAATTTGTTACACAAAAAACTGTCACCTTGACATTTTGCTGACTGTATGAGCTCATTAACACTCATACATGCCTCCTCTGCAAGTCTTACAACCTTTGTTCCTCATTCCATGCCCTGAAACTGGAGAAAAAACCCTAAAAAGCTCAAAAAACCTTGGGTACGCAGTTAATATGAAGCCTGCCTGCGTTTTTAGCTAGGGTACGCAGGTAAGCTGAAGATAAACTGCGTTCTAGAACGCATTTTTCCAGTGTTATAGGTGCGGTACCCCTGTAAAGTCAAAAAAGCGCGAAATTAAACCAAAAAAGTTGATTTTTGGTCAATTCTGGAAGGTTCTGGATGAGATTTTTTGGGGATGAGTATGCTTTGGTAAGGTGTATGTATCCCACACCTTAAGGAACTAATCCCTTGATGTGAGGAGCCTATCCCTTTGAAGGAGGGTTCTATCCCTTTAAAGGTGGAATCCTAACCTCCTCATCTGCTCTATAAAAGGAGGCATTGGGTAGCCTTTTGGGTTAAGTTCAAGAAGTTAAGTTTTGATGGAGATTTTGGAGATTGAGGATTAGAGTTCAGCTTTATGTGTGATTGAGTTGAAGTGCTGTTTGAGATTTAGACTTCTTTCTGCTGAGCTTTTGAGAGGAAAGATCACATACCTCTTTATGCTTCTGGAGAAAGAGTGCAAGACTTATCAAAGTAGAGGAGATTCCTGCTTCGGACCCCGGGAAGGCCTTTCGAACATCAAGGCTAAGGTTGTAAGGTTCTTCTGTATATTTTAAGATTAATACAATCAAGTTCTTTTTTTCTCAATAAATTGTCGTTCGATTGTTTATTTCAATAAGCTGTCGTTTGATCGTTTATTTCATAGATTCCTTGATCACTATGATAGGTATGTTTTATAATTATTTGTTATACAGGTGCTATTGATATTTTCTTGTTTGTGATTGTAGATCAACGAACGATGATACTTTATTGTGACAAAAGGGCCCTTGTTACGACGAAGGATTATTGATGCATGGAAGCACTGCGACCGCAAATAAGCATTTGGATCTAAGGTAGGATCGACACCTTCATAGCATTTATTTGTAAAATGAATATACTTAGAGAAAGACAAACTTAGTTGTTCGTTTGTTGCTAGATTGTCTTCTGACACTAGGGAGATCGGTCTTGTCCGCAAGAACGATTTATCCGGCCAACACAAACCTGCATATAGATCTGCAACTATTCCAGAACTGACCTTTGATTTCATACGCGCTTTTGCTGAAACGAACCTGTGTATATACGCGCTTTCGTTGAGATGAACATGCATATAGATCTGTAACTTTTCAGAACTATGCAGCTCTTCAGAACAGATAACTCAGATCTCACCCTTTACTTCAGCAAAGATTCGCCAGATCACATATCTAAACATTCCATAACTTAGATCTAGAAAATACATAGTCATTTCAGATCTAAAGATCCCTCTTCATCATTTTCTTCATAGGTGCATTATTAATTCAGATCAATCAATAAACTATTACCCATTCCATGCAGATATACTTCAGAGTGAAGTATTCTTTAAAACCCAGACCTATGCACACTCTTGCACTATGATTTTCTTCTCCTTCTATAGATTTAGCCTTTATCAATACCATGAGTCAAAACCACTTAACCATTGATGGTATTCCTAGATGGAATCAAATAGATAATCCAGCGCTCAATACTATGGGCCAATACCATGGTCATGTCTCCTAGTTTTATAAATTTAGAGCGCAAATAGGCATACGCTACTTGGTACATACTTTGACACGTACATACGCTACTTTGCCTTTACAAACCCGCATATGCTTTGTGACATATCTTATTCATCTTCACTCTGGCACTTACTGGAATTTATTTCTTTGTTACTTTTGAACTGCTCTATAGATACATTAGATTTACATCATTAACAAATAGGTTGCTATCCAAAGACAACTCATCAAGTCAGTTTCCATCAAGGACAACTTCATCAAGTAGGTTGTCATCAAGGACAACACATTGCATCATATTGCCAACAATGAAATATCTGATACCACACCAAATCATGCAATACTGATCTAATATAGAGGTGTGACAAGTTAGGTTGATTGGGCCCTAACCAACCAGCTTGCACCCTCATTAAAATAAAGTTAAATCACGAAGTGAGATTGGGTATTAACATCATAGAGAAGGAATGAAAAATAAATATGTAATTAAGCTTTTTATTAAAAAAATTCAATATTCGATACATAAGGCTCGACGATCCAACACCCAACTGATCCAGAGTGATACCAAACTTAGATTAACAATACAACAATACCATAATATCACTATACTAACTCTATGTCGTAGCTCAAATTATATAGATATTTACATGAAAAATATGGCTTCGATAGATGTTTAGTCAATTTAGTGTCCTAAATTGTTTGCATTAATTATCAATCTGAAGTTTGTAAACTGATGAAGTGTGGTGCACTATATGTGCTTAAGCAACCTATTCCTTACTTCGTTGTTTTGTGTTTTATGTTGTTTTTAGGGGGGTTTATGTTCTTTGGTATCTAAGAATGGTTAATCTAAAACTATGGAAAGATTTAATTAAATCTAATGAATTTTAGATGGAAGAAAATGAAGTGTTCCTTAAACTAATCTAATTTTTATAAGAACAAACCAAAAATTGCGGGCTAGTTAAGACCTAATTTGGAAAACAAAGTATCTATCTCATTTGTTTGTTAGTCCTAATCCATGGATCTATTTCTAAAACTAAGACTGAGAATTATAATGCCTATCTTAAATGAAAATAGAAAATGAAACAACTATTGTACCTATGGTTACTTCAACATTCAATTATTAGGCATGACCTTATTGAGATGGAGTTAAGTAATTGTTTGTAATTTAGCCTACAAATGTCCTAGAACAGAAAGCAAATAATGTAATGAAAACTTCTAAGGTATGTTTAGTTACTTCCAATATTCAATTGTGAAGAGTGATCTTCTTGAGATAGTGTTAGATAACCAATTACACCTATTGAACTAGAAAACTAAGTAAAATCTGCAAAAGGATAACTCATAAATTGCATGTCATTAATCATTCAACCATCCCAACTTGAAACATGATCAGATCAATTTCTTTTAGAATGATTTTAGGAATATTAGTGTTTGTAATTAAGTGAGGGTTTTGAAAGGAAAAGCATGTAATATTTAACTAAAATCAACTATTAAATGTACAATTGACTTTTCTACAACATTCAAATGTAAAGTGTTTAGCCTCTTGAGATGCTTTAGGAGAAATCAATTATGCCTTAGTCTTTTGAAATCAAATGACAATGTGCAAGGTAAATTCAACCACTGTATGTGTGAGATATTTAACCATTTAGTCTAGGATTAGAATATTGAAAATGGCTTTTATAAACATCTTTGTTGACACAGTAATTGACAATTCTGTTCTAAAGGAAATAAAGGACAAAACAGTAAAACTAAACAATTGTGGTTTCTTAACACTTCAATCCTTAATTCAGTTTGAACAGAGTTTCTATTTCCATGAAATATCTTAGAAGAGTAAGTCTGCACAATTGTGGTTTATCACTAAGCTATCTATTGAAAACTAAAATGAATCATAAGCCTACTTAGAAACAGAATTGTTGAAATAGAGTAAATGAAATTTAGCTAAAAACATAAATGAAAAACCTCCTTTAGAAGCAGGGGCCCTTTGCAACTAATGTGGCTGGACTGCTAGCTTGTTAAACGCACTCAAACACTCATTTGCAATATGAACCTTGTGTTATGATTAAAATGAATACTGATTACAGAGTATTAGCAAAAAGCCTGAGTTTACACTTGAAATCTGAATTGTACTTTCGGTTCTATGCAACTAATATTTAAAGGGAAATTACATAACTAAATATGAGTTAAACTAGATACATGTGGCTACTCGAATTGCAATTGAAATAGGATTGTTGGACACTTGATTTTCTTCGAAGAGAAAATCAAGATTCCTAGTGCTTCATGTAACGTACTTTGACTCTATCTTTGACCATGATTTTAGTCTTACTTTTCTGTTGATCTAGACTGAGTGAGTAGGATAGAATCCATGTAGGCATCATTCTAGAAACACCCATGTGGCCCAATTCCTCAGTTGACACCCGGAACCTGCTAAACCATGAGAGTGGCTACGGAACACATAGTTAGTTGCAAAACAGACTGCATTTTGTAGCTAAATTGCAAAAACTTATCCAAATAGCAAGAGCATGAAAATATAATATGACAATCATTTTAATGCATCCTTAAGAAAAAACCTAGCATTCTTAATTGATTGGGTTCTATGTGATGGAAAGAGGTGAGAAAACTGTCAAAAAGAGGGCAATCCTAAGGTTCAACATACCCCCACTGCAAAATCATTGCATGTCCTCATGCAATTTTCCAAAATTGTGAGTTCTTCTTCCCTACTGCATTTGCTCAGATACCTCAGCTAGGACATCCAACCTTCTTATTTTGTTCTTGTTTGAATTCAATGTCATTCTGGGCCTTTTCATAAGAATCTTGAACTTGAGGTTAATGATTGCTCGGTTTAATAGCTTGTTCTTCTTCTTCAATTTCCTATTTTTCTTATACCACAGTCCTAGATGCAGCATGGTATTATCATGAATTTCCTTGTCCAAATTTTTTTGTTCCTTCAAAGTCTCATTCTCCTGCTTGATGTGTCTATTCAATATCTCTAATTCATAAATATCTTGCTTAAGAGCATCAATTAGAGCTTCTTCTGGATTGACAGGTGGTTTTGGGTTCATTGAGGCACTTCTTCTCTCCAATGATTCTACATAATCATATATATGTTGTTGAACTGGATCTCTACCAGGAGATCCTCTGTTGGGGCCTTCTTCAAGATGAAAAACAGGAGAGTTTTGAGGACTGTGCACAGGAGAGATATTAACAGGTGATGGTACTAGGGTTTCCTCTTCTATATTTATAATCTCTGTCACTCTTGATAATGTCTTCTTCATGGTGCCTCGAAGTCTAGAGCTCCTTCTTAGTTTTGGAGGACTTTCATTCCCCTCATTTGTAACCTCACTCTCTTTCTTTTTCTTTCCTCGTATCTTGATTTGTTTCCTGATTTCTGTCAGTTCCTCAGAAATTAGCTTTTCATCATTCTTCTGTAGTGAAGTTTCAGGTCTGTTTTCAACAATTATATCAGTTTTCTTTCTTCTACTTCTCCTGACATTATCTTCCTTGTTTGGTGACTCTGGTGGTTCTTGAAAATGATTCCTAACAAGGAAGTCCTCCCAAGTGTCTCCTATGCTCCTTAAGTGAAACTCAATCAATATTTTCACCAAACCATGATGATGCATGGTGGTCTCTATGAATTGTATTCTCTTTTGTACATTTGAGGCCATCCTTCTTAAACTATTTAGCAGAAAGAAAGGAAGATTGATTTCACCATTTTCCAGAAAAATTATCAATAAACGGATATGGTAAACATACATGGTTCCAAATCTTCCTTCACAAGTTATGATTTTTTGTAAAATAAAGAGCGTATTTCTCCATTTGCTTTTAAGAGCTGTACTGGGGATTCCTTTTCTAAAAACTGAGACATCCATACCTGGATTTTTGAGTATCAACTTCCAAGATTCACTATGGAACTCTTTGTTCTTGAACCATATTTCTCCATGCCTTGAAAGTTATGTAGCCTCAACCAAGAATGACTCTGTCACTACAAATTTAAAGTCCCCAATTTCTACTTCAATTCCATAAAAATATCGGGCAAAGGATTTTGTAATTTCCTTATGAAAACCATTGAATTTTTCTGTGAACCTCAACCATCCAGCTTGTTGTAGAAATTCTTTGACCTCTGGGTATCCTTCCATATACTTTAATCCTACTGATTCTGATCTAACAATTAACCCCATCCTTCTACTGTGCAGAGTTCTTTCAACCTTCAGAATTACCCCTATATTTTATGGGAATGAATTAGTTGTAGGACTGATGGAGATGAGTTAGTTGTGGATCTGATGAAGGGTTATGGAGATTTGTAGAAAATAAATAGATGGTAGGGTCTTGGAGAAACGTAGACAAGTATGTCACGTCATGATCATGACCGTTAGTCATCAATCAAAGGTATTAATGATGGACCATTATGAAACTTTATACAAAGGATATGGCTGATATATAGTATGATGAGCATTGCAATCAATTCGAATGATGAGTTGCCAAGGAGACATATGAATTTTCATATTATACATGTTTCATGTTTTTAACCTTGCTATTAAAAATAAATTTTTACACTTTACCTTAGAACGTAACCTTTTTGTTTGTTGTTTTCTTTGATTTTGATCCTTAGGTACTCTTTGTAGCATGGTGGTCTTCAAAAACATAATCCTTTAATCCCTTTCAATCATCATGTCAGAATTGTTGAAGTGGTTGCAGAATCAAATTAGTTGCAGAAAATAATCAGCTGTAGAATGTAATTTTTGGAGTATGGAACATGAATATGGAATGGAATGAGTGAAAAATATGGAATGAAAGTGAAATATGACTTATGGAATGAATGTGAAAATGAAATGAAAGTGGAATGAGATGGAATGAAACTAAAAAATGATAGTGGAGTGTGAAAAATGAAATGAATTTGCAGATTATGAACTGCAAATATGAGTGTATTTTTTGTGTCACTACTTATTATAGAAAAGAAAATGGAAAATATAGGATGTCATAAATCTTTGATTTTCACCCTGTGTTTTCTGCATAAGTATGCCAATCATTGATTGGTTTTCATACTTATACACTTCTTCTTTTTTTGTATATTTTGTTTTTATGAAATGTAGGAAAAATAAAAGCTAAGTTTGTGAAGAAGAAGAATTCTTCTTCACTAACTCCATATCAATATTATCTTGAAATTTCTTGACAAAATCTTCTTTTGAAAGTGGTTTATGATATGCTTTCAACCTATGACCATTCACAAGAAGAGGTACATTTTCTTCATCTATTTTCCTCATCTTCACTGCTCCATTATCAAAGACTTTTTCAATCTCATATGGCCCAAGCCAATGAGTCTGAAACTTTCCTTGAAAATCCTTGAATTTTGAATCGAACAAGAGTGCCCAAGCCCCTGCTTGAAACTTTTTCTCTTTGATATACTTATCATGCCATTAACCCTTTGTTTATGGACTATATTGGTTCTTTGAACTGCATTTTGTCTGATTTCATCTAGCTCATTGAGTTTCTCTTGTCTATGCTTCTGATAAATTAAGTCCCAATTGGACTGCCATCTTGAAAGTTATGATCTAAAACTCTATAGGGAACAGGACTTGTTTTCCATAAACAAGTGCATAGGGAGTATGTCATGTTGTGTTCCTCCATGTCAATCTGTAGGCCCATAAGGCTTCAGGAAGCCTATCTGCCTAATCTCTTCTATGTAGATGAACAGTCTTAGTGAGAATTCCTTCAATCACCTTATTGGTAGATTCAACTTGACCCTTTTCTTGTGGATGATAAGGAGTAGACTTTCTGTGCTTGATATTGTAATATTCCACGAGCCTTTTCAACACCTTTGATGTAAATTGAGTGCCCTGATCTATTACAATTTCTCTTGGAACACCAAAACGAGTGAAGATATCCTCAAAAAGAAAATTAACTACAGATCCTTCATTAGAAAAAGGTAATGCTTTAGCCTCTACCCATTTAGTGACATAATCAGTGCATACCAAAATATACTTCTTTTTTTAGATGGAGGATTAATAGGTCCAACAAAATCCAAGGCCCTTTTTTTCAAAAGTTTCAATGAGTACTTGAGGTTGCAATGGCATTTAATTCTAAGGATAAGGTTTCCATACCCTTTGGCAACTGTCACACCTTTTGACATATTCTTTGGCATCTCTGAAGATGGATGGCCAATAATATCCTAAATGAAGGATTTTATAATTTGTCCTCTTGTCAGCAAAATTTCCACCACAAGGTTCATCATGACATGCTTTAAGAATTTCAAGCATTTCATCTACTCGAACACACCTTCTGATAATGAGATATGGACCTGTCTTATACAATTCATTAGTAATCCATAAGTATCTTGCACTTAATTGAATTATTTTTCTTTTCTCTCTAGAAAGCAAATGTGAAGGTAATTTTCCTGTAACTAAGTAATTGGCAATATCTACAAACCAAGGGGTCTGAGTAGTTACTGTAAAAAGATATCCATCAGGAAATTTATCTTCAACTGGAGTGTCATCTTTGATATTTTGAATTCTAGACAGGAAATCAGCAACTGTGTTTTGTTTTCCAGGCCTGTCTAGAACAGTACTGTTGAATTCTTGCAAGAGTAATAACCATCTTGTAAATCTTCCATTAGTAATAGATTTATTCATTAAATACCTAATTTCAGAGTGATCTGTATGGACAAAGGTTTCATAACCTATTATGTAATGTCTGAATTTGTTGATAACATGAACAACAACTAAGAATTCATTTTCAGTTACAATGTAATTAAACTATGTGGGAGTCAAAATCTTGCTTGTGTAATAGATGGCATAGGGGATCAAGTATTTTTGTCCTAACACAACTCCTAGATTTTTGTTTGAAGCATCTGCTGAAATGTGAAAAGGTAGTTTCTAGTTTGGCCCTCTTAAGATCGGTGCTCCAGAAATTTTTTCTTTTAAAGTCTCAAATGCTAACTGGCAGTCAGGATTCCAACTAAATTCACAATCTTTGGTGAGTAGTTTGAAGAGTGGGGATCATTATTTTAGTGAAATTTTCTATAAATCTTCTATAATACCCTGTGAATCTTAGAAAAATTCTAACATCCTTTTGGCAACTTGGAATTGATAGCTTGGAGATGACTTCAACTTTAGATTTATCAACTTTAATTCCATCTCCTGAAATGTGATGTCCTAAAACAATCCCTTCAGTAAACATCATGAAACATTTTTCAAGGCTTAGTGAGAGGTTTTCTTCCTTACATATTTTAAGAACCTTTTCCAAATTTTCTAAAGCCTTTTCAAATGTATTGCCATAAACTATAAAGTCATCCATATACACCTCTACACAATCATGTATTAGATTAGAAAAAATTCCTAGTGCTGCCCTTTGGAATGTTGAAGGTGCATTGCACAATCCAAAAGGAAGTACTCGGTACACATAAGTCCCCCATGGACAGGTGAATGTGGTTTTATCCTGATCTTCAAGTGAAACCTGAATTCGATTGTTACCACTCAAACCATCCAGGAATTAGAAATACTTCTTACCTGCTAATGTATCTAACACTTGCTCTATAAAGGGAAAATGAAAATGATATTTTAGGGTAGCTTTATTCAATTCTCAATAATAAATGCATACCATCCATTTACTATTCTTTTTGCGCACAATCAATAAAGGAGAAACCCACTGACTGTCTGAATTTGGATAAATGAAGTTTACATTTAACAACTTTTGCATCTCCTCTTTCACAATCTCCCTAAGATTTGGATTCATCCTTCTTTGAGGTTGTCTGATAGGTTTGCAATTTTCCTCAATGTAAATGTGATGTATACAGGTCTTAGGACTAATTCCTTTCATGTCAGTGTATTCCCATGCATATGCAGATGAATGTTGTTGTAATGTTTTGATTAGCTTTTCTTGTTGTAATTTCTCCAAGTTATTGTTTATGTTCAAAGTTTTCCCTAGAAATATTTCAACTGTAGAGCTACTAAATTCTTCCATGGAGTAAAGAGACATCTGCCTAGATGAAAAATATTCAATATTGGATATTTCTTGAAATCGATCATGTTCATATTCTAGAGGTGATTCATAATTTTCTATTGTATTTAAGATTTGACTATTTTTACTAATGGTTGAAATAGTAAAGAGAGATATATCATCTTCATCATCAATCCATTCTTTTTCATCTATCTCTGTGATTTTTCTTGTTGGAGGATACAAAGTGAATTTCTTAGTTGAGTTACCATCAGAAATATACATGTCACCAAACCTACAGTTAATGAAAGCATCAGTTGTAGCCAACCAAGGTCTTCCTAGTATGAGTGGGTGTCCTCCTAGATTTTTCTTAGGGGTTAAAATCATAAAATCAATAGGGTATTCCCAAGAATCTAAGGAAACTGAGATATCTTCTAACACACCATCTGGCTTGATTACAGATCTATCTGCTAGTTGCAGTAATGTAGTTGTATAAAGAACATTAGGAAGCTTGAGTTGTTCCATGGTCTATTTGTTCATGATGTTTATTGTTGCTCCTAAATCAATCAATGTATTTGGAATTTCAACTCCATTGATATGTGTTTTTACAACTGGACTTCCGGGATCTAAATACTTTTGAATGGAAATTTCGCCCATCATTATGTATGTTATTTTTCCTACAAGCTGGATTCTTTTTATTTCTTTTGTTTTTCTTCTCAGTTTCTTCATACTCAACTCCTTTATTGTTTTAGCTAAAATTGGAATTTCCTTGATGGCTTGTAACAAAGGAATTTTGATACAAACATTTTTCAATTCATCTAGAAAACCATAATTAGGCAACATAATATGCTTTTCTACCCCTCTTTAAAATTGTAATCTTTCAAGAAAAGGAGGTGTAGAAGTAGACACTGATGGTTGCTCTATGATAGGAGTTGAATTTATTTGTTCTTTTTTTTTTCATTTTCAGAATTTTTGTGTTGAAGAGATCTTACTTCTTCAAAACTTTTATTGGGTTGTATAGAATATTCCTCAGAATTGTCTTGTTCTTGAAGGACTACAAAAGACTTCTTCTTTTCTAATATCCTACCAGATCTTAGTTAGACATCATTATGATCTAGAGGAGTAATCATGTAGGTTGGAAATTGTTGTCCTTATATCATATAAGTACTCTGAGGATTTTTATTGTTGGGGTTTGGAAATGTTTGGGCAGGTAGCTGATTTGGTATCTGAGGGAATGGTAGTGAGAGTTGTGGATTTTGGTTTTGGTTTTGGATTTGAGGTTGTTGAATTTGTTGAGGAATCTTTTGGGGAGGATAATTTGGATATGATGGAGGATATTGATAGTACTGAGAGAATATTCCATAGGGATTTTGCATTCCTTGAGCCCAAGGTTGAGATTGAGATTGAGGTTAAGGCCAAGGTTGTTGCCAAGAATTCTAGTTTGGTGGAGGCTGAGTACGAATTTGGTTGTTAAACCCTTGAGTTTGTGGCCCTTGCCATGGCCTTCTAGAGACAAAACAAAGAGATTATGTAGGATTTGATGTTGTTTCTTCTCGAAAAATAGCCTTAAGACCAGGAATTGAAGGAAAAATCTTAGTCTCATGACTTTCTAAACAAATCACACAGGTCTCTATGACTTTTGCATCAAGAGGACATTCTCTTAAAGCATGCTTCTTTCTGCACTTTTGACAGAAAATAGCTAAAGCATCAGTCTTGGCTTTCTGCTTGTTTTGTAACTTCAGGGTGTATAGCTTCTCACTAAGACTCCCTAAAATGTCTATTTTAAATTCATCAAGAATGTTTCCAATTTATGCTCTACTCACTATTTTAGTTGCATATCTATTTACCCTAGCAAGAACAGGATCTCTTGGACCTTTCTCGGTTTTTGATTTTCCTCTTGAGAGATGAATACATAATTCTTCTATGTCAGGTAATGGAAGTTGAGAGATATCTCCCTTCCCCATCATGTTAAGGATATCTATCCATTCATACCTAATGGTTTTCAAAAAAAGAGTTTTTAAAGTTTCTTGATCTAAATTATCCATTTTTTCTCTTTTTATGTTGTATTTGAATCTTTCAAGTAAATCTTCCAAATTTTCATCCTCTTTTTGCATCATTTTAAATACTTCCTCCTTGTGATTAATAGGTATGCAATAATCGAAATACCTTTCTAGAAATGCTTGCTTCATATCATTCCATGACCTAATAGACCCAGTGACTAGACTCATGAACCATTTTAGAGTTGTTCTTTTCAATGTTGAAGGAAACCATTTGATTTTTTGAGCATCTTGTAAATAATCATAAGTTCTGCACAAGACTTAAAATTCAAATAAAAAGGTTTCAAGGTCTTCACTTTTCAATCCATGAAAGTTTGGGAGGACATAAGGTGAGATATTTTTCATGGTAGCATTTGTATCCTCATCAACTATAGGGAATCCAAAAGAACTTTCAATTACCTTATTTCTTCTACCTCCTCCTGCATTTCCTCTACCTCTTCCTCTATCTCCTCCTCTACCTCTACCTTCTCCAAATAATAGATTTTCTCCATTAAAAATTTCTCCTTCTCCCTATCCTCCTTCTCCTCTTCCTGCCATGATAGATTCTTCAGAGCTAATATAAGATTCAATCTGCAGTGTGAATTGCTCCTCTGGTTCCTCTATCAATGGTATGTTGAAGAAAGGTTCTTCTTATTCCTCTCCACTAGGGATTTCTAACTCTTTAGCTAGAATGTGTTCCCATGTAGAAGTGAAAAATGTTACTCCTTATGTTGGAGACCTATGATCTTCTTCCTCTAAGACTGCCTCAGTGGATGAAGTAGGAGATCCTCCTAATTGGATTTATGACCTTAGAACTTCGGGAAGTCTATGGCTAATGAAATATGGAATATGGGTTTGAGATGGAGGTGTATCACTTCTTAGTCTTGGTGGAGTGAGTGGTGTTGTAGGGATTAAGCTCTTGCCTCTAGCTATAAATCTTCCCCTAGAGTCTCTTTCTCTACGCATATCATTTTTTTTTGGATGTAAGAAATAAGGCTACCTAATTACACTTCCCCGGAAACGGCGCCAAAATGTTTAGTCAATTTAGTGTCCTAAATTATTTTCATTAATTATCAATCCGAGGTTTGTAAACTGATGAAGTGTGGTGCACTATATGTGCTTAAGAAACCTATTCCTTACTTCGTTGTTTTGTGTTTTATTTTGTTTTTAGGGGGGTTTTGTTCTTTGATATCTAAGAATGGTTAATTTAAAACTATGGAAAGATTTAAGTAAATCTAATGAATTTTAGAAGGAATAAAAGGAAGTGTTCCTTAAACTAATCTAATTTTCAGAAGAACAAACCAAAAACTGTGGGCTAGTTAAGACCTAATTTGGAAAACAAAGTATCTATCTCATATGTTTGCTAGTCCTAATCCATGGATCTATTTCTAAAACTAAGATTGATAGTTATAATGCCTATCTTAAATTAAAGTAGAAAATGAAACAATTATTGTACCTCTGGTTACTTCAACATTCAATTATTATGCATGACCTTATTGACATGGAGTTAAATAATTGTTTGTACTTTAGCCTGCTAATGTCCTAGAACAGAAAGCGAAGAATGTAATGAAAAATTCTAAGTTATGTTTAGTTACTTCCAATATTCAATTGTGAACAGTGATCTTCTTAAGATAGTGTTAGATAACCAATTACACCAGTTGAACTAGAAAATTAAGTAAAATCTGCAAAATGGTAACTCAGAAATTGCATTTCATTAATCATTCAACCATCCCAACTTGAAACATGGTTAGATAAATTTCTTTTAGAATGATTTTTAGGAATATTAGTGTTTTCAATTAAGTGAGGTTTTTGAAAGGAGAAGCATGTCATATTTAACTAAAATCAACTAATGTACAATTGACTTTTCTGCAACATTCAAATGTAAAGTGTTTAGCCTCTTGAGATGCTTTAGGAGAAATCAATTATGCCTTAGTCTTTGGAAATAAAATGACAATGTGAAAGGTAAATTCAATCACTGTATGTGTGAGATATTTAACCATTTAGTGTAGGATTATCATATTAAAAATGGCTTTTATAAACATCTTTGTTGACACGTTAATTGACAATTTAGTTCTAAAGGAAATAAAGGACCAAACAGTAAAACTAAACAACTGTGGTTTCTTAACACTTCAATCCTTAATTCAGTTTGAAAACAGAGTTTCTATTTCCATGAAATATCTTAGAAGAGTAAGTCTGCAAAATTGTGGTTTATCACTAAGCTATCTATTGAAACTGAAATGAAGCATAAGCCTACTTAGAAACAGAATTGCTGAAACAGAGTAAATTAAATTTAGCTAAAAAAATAAATGAAAAACCTCCTTCGGAAGCAAGGGCCCTCTGCAACTGATGTGGCTGGACTGCTAGATTGTTAAATGCACTCAAACACTCATTTGCAACATGAACCTTGTGTTATGATTAAAATGAAGACTGATTACAGAGTATCAGCAAAAACCCTGAGTTTACACTTGAAATCTGAACTGTAATTTCGGTTCTATGCAACCAATATTTAAAGGGAAATTACATAACTAAATATGAGTTAAACTAGCTACAGATGGCTACTCGAATTGCAATTGAAATAGGACTGTTGGACTCTTGATTTGCTTCAAGGAGAAAATCAAGAGTCCTACTGTTTCATGTAACGTACTTTGACTCTATCTTTGACCATAAGTTTAGGCTCGCTTTTATATTGATCTATACCGAGTGGGTAGGATAGAATCCATGTAGCCATCATTCTAGAAACACCCATGTGGCCCAATTCCTCAGTTGACACTAGTCTTGCTAAACCATGAGAGTGGCTACGAAACACACAATTAGCTATCGAACATGCTGCATTCTGTAGCTAAATTGAAAAAACTTATCCAAATAGCAAGAGCATGAAAATATAATATGGCAATCATTTTAATGCATCCTTAAGACAAAACCTAGCATTATTCATTGATTGGGATCTATGATTTTATGGAAAAGTGATGGAAAGAGGTGAGAAAAACTGTCAAAAAGAGTGTAATCCTGAGGTTCAAAAATAGATCTAACCATATAAAAAATAAGGTAAGAGGTGAATCATAACATCCTACCAACAATAGAGTTCAGGTACAACCATTATCCAATCAAGGAGATTTGATCTTGTTGTGTGTAAATTTCTTTGGAAAACTGTTGCTTGTTCCTCGACCTCTCTATTGAATACATGGGATAATAGGTGTGTCTTCCACTAATATTGTTCAAAATATATCTTAACAACAACTTCAAATGGTTAAATGGAACTTGACTAGATCTATTATCCAACACGCCTTTGATTGCGGTCGAGGGACCCATGACTGGTGCAGGAATCCAGAGATATGTGCAAGTGCTCCAAAATGAGTAGCACTTCACATTGGTTAATGGTGTATAAATATTATAAAATGTAGAATATAATAAATGAAACCATTTCAACTTGTTTAAAGATTAATATACCAGCTTTTGATGATAAGAAACTCAAACTCACATCCTCAACATCACACCAAAATGGTATGGGGATTACTGAGTAAAAGCATCAAAATTTAGTAAAATGGGAAATGGTGAGTATATTATGTAGGAAAAAATAAGCCATTTTCAAAACTTGACATCCACCCAACCCGACTTATTTTTGTGTCTTCACACAAATGGGATCATTCAACCTTTGCAAGAAAGAGACTTTGAAACTCCACTTCATCACCTTTTAATATGAATATTACTTTCAGGACTTGCATCCTAGGTTTTCTTCAACTTCCTTTTAAGATTCTTGACCTTATTTTTCATGTAGGTTTCCTGCATTCTCCATTTCCTGATTTTCCCTTTTATATATTTTATCTCCCTCATCAACTCTTCATTCCTAGTCTTCAATGTTAAATTTTGAGATTTCACGTAACGATCCAAAATCTCTATTTCCTCGAATTTTATTTTTAGAGCTTGAATGTTTTTTTAATATTTTGTTTTATTCATCGAAAGCATGAGTGGAACTAAATATTTTTCACTTTATCGGTTTCACCCCCAAAGCTATTACTAGAATAATCTAAAGCAGTTGTTGCATCTACAAGAATAGAAAAAAATCCCTTTTTCATGTACGAGTTCTTTGCCAAACATTGAGCCTTTTTCATTGACTTTGCATTTAACATCCTTGTACACACAAATTTCCTTCATATACCCTCTTTGATAAAAGAATCTAACAAAGAGATAGAAACTCATGTCCTCCTAGTCTATGAACCCCTAGAGAGTCAATTTACTAGAATTTCTGCTCCATACCTTACTGGAATGGGTAAACTTCCAGAAACTCATTCATTTTATTCTGAATGCCATAAGGAGTGGAATATTGATAATCTTAGCATGGGGAAAATCAGACAAGTGATTGATCAAATGATGACTGAGTATAAGCTCATGTGTGTTAGAGGAAAATCTAAAGTCGAAGCATGTAAAATTATGATTCAATGCTTCATTGGAACTTTGGCAAGAGGGTGGGAAGTTGAGACTTCTCCAACCTTGATTAAAAATATGGAAGAAGCAATTTTGAAGGATGAAAATGGAGATATTATTTTCCATCATGATGGCACTCCCACAAATAACATGATTGGAGCCATAACCTCCATGATTTAGGAACATTGGTGCGGCACTGAAGTTGTTGTCTCAAACAAAAATGAAATTATTTTGATGAATTTAAAATGTATGAAAATGAGCTGGTATGAAGATTTCCATCGAGATTGGATGCAGTGGATCTTCTTGGTAAAAGATCCCAAAAATCTTCTATGGAAACAAGTATATCTTGCAGCTTTGCCTTCCAAGTTGGTAGATATCATTAAAATGCAAGAATATTTTCAGTTGCCTTTCGAAGTTTACACTTGGGGAGAGATTTATTCAGTTATTACAAAGGTGCTAATAACTCTATGTACTAGTTCAAAGATGAATAAATCTTTAGAAAAGATGTCTAGACTGCCAGACAGAAAATCTTTTTGCATTAAATATGGCATCACTATTGATGATCCCCTAGTAAAAAAAAGGAAGTCTAAAAGAAAGGCTAAGTAGGCTCAAAAGAGAGAAAAATTTACCAGCAGAAATAATAATAGGAGAATTTCCTCCAAGACATTAAAAAGGAAGGGATATTATAAGTATGTCCCTAATACACATTACTATCAACCATCAGACATACATTTAAAAACTCAAAAGAAAGAAAACTTGAACCAACTGATATGTTGGTTATGTGGTAAACCTATCCACACAGCAAATAGATATCTTGATGGAGAAGAGTCAAATAAAAACAGAGGCAGAAAATCTCAGCCTCCTAATAAAGGCAAGACAGTTGTAAAAACTGAAGATAAATACAGAAAGTGTGGATTTCAAGAAAATGATAAGGGAGCAAATTCCATAGCATGGCTTTGCAATGCAATCTGTCCATTCTGGATTGTGTGTCCCAGAAATTTTATTGAGGTTTGGAAGATTTCAATCTTCTTTTTACTCAATACCAAACCATTTTGTTTGACCAGCTTTATAAAGATCTTGATGTGCTTAAAGTGGTCCTGAAGATTTTTTGAAAATATAAGAATGTCATCTACATAAACAAGCAACCAATCTGCATAAGGTTTGAATATAGAATCCATAACCTTCTGGAACTTTGAGCGAGCATGCTTGAGGCCGAACGACATGACATTCCATTTGTAATGTCCAGCAGGAATGCTGAAAGAAGTTTTGAACTTATCTTTCTCAGCAACTGCAACCTGCCAGAAACCAGACTTTAGATCAAACTTTGAAAATATATTTGCACCAGAAATCCTTCCCAATAGATCTCCTTTGTGAGGGATAGGATAAGTATCATCAGCAAGAAGAGAATTCAGAGGCTTGTAATTTATTACAAGTCTTGGGATTCCTCTGATTTGTTCGGATCTCTTATTGACATAGAGCCCATAACAATTCCATGGGCTATTGGATTTTCTAATCATCTTTCTACTTAATAGCTGATTTATTTCCTTTTCACAAAGATCCTTGTATTCTTTATTCATTGGAATGGCTTTGGATTTACAGGGCCTGCCTGTTTATTCAGACTTGTAGGGCAACTCTACATAATGTTGTTTCCGATGTCAAAAGGCATTAGGTTATTCTTAACAGCATTATGTTTCTATGACTGACTTTAATTCAGAGATTTTTCTCTGAATTTCAGGAGATTTCAACTGTTCTTCTATATGAATTGTAGACTTAAGGTCCTTGAGCTCTGTGAGTTTTGACTCGGCCTTCTTAAGTTCCTGCATAGCCTGTACCATGGTAGAGACCCTGGGATTAGAAATGTAGGGCATATCTATTCTCTTAGATTTCCCATCTGAAGTAGGTACAGTTATGAAATAACCAGCTCTGTTATTTTTCAATCTGATGGAACCATGGGGTTCAACTGCTACTAGGAAAACATTTCCTAAGATGCAATCAACAGGAATATCTCCAACTGCAAACTTTAATTTGATGCAGTGAGTATCAAAGAAGACAACAGCTTTGGGAACTTCATATTGTAAGGTTTTCTCACCTAACCCTATTATTTTCCTGGAGGCTGAAATCCAGTGTTTGGAGGGGATGGCCTTTTTATTAAAAATATTCACATCTGCACCAGAATCTAAAAGTGCAGTGAGGGAAAACATTTCACCTTTGATACAAACATTTATCTAGACATGATGCTATTGATATTTTATGGCTAGAACACGCATCTCTCAGAATCCTATTGTCGGATCCTTTTTCCCTTCAAGAATTTCAACATTTGATTCAGTAAATGGTGCATTGTGTAAAGTATAATTTGTGCAGCGGCCTGAAATAGGTTGTGCCATTTCCTATTTTCCTTTCTCTAGTGTAGCAACTTGGGATTTTAAAACATAAATTTTTTATTTAAGCATATGAATTTCTCTACTCACCTCCCCCAAAGTGAGTGAGTGAACTTTGTTCTGTCGCTGATCCCACTGGTAGGCCATGGTATTTTTTTCATAAGAAGCTTCGAGAAAGAGAGGCTTCTTACTGGCACTTTTGCTGGATGATGATGTTTGTGACATAAATGTCTCCAACAATCTGTTTTTTAGATCTCCTTCTTCCATGGCACGGATTTGTGAAAAAATATTTAGCTCATCTTCATCTGTTTGTGCCATAAGAACTTTTTGTTTAGAACTAAAATCTTCTGCAAGGTTATCATCAGATGAAGAGTCAAATTCATCATCAGAAGAACATCCACATTGACAATTTTCATAATCTGAACAAGAACAATGCAAGTGAGCTTGTAGTTCTTCAACCAAAAAACTAGAAGAAGAAGATTCACTACATGAATCAGAAGAGTAATCATGTAACTGTTGTTGTTGAATAAACAGGCGAGGACAGTTTTCTGCCTTATGGTGTGAAGATCCACACTTGTTGCATTTATCTTCAATTTTTACAACTGTCTTGCCTTTATTAGGAGGCTGAGATTTTCTGCCTCTGTTTTTCTTTGACTCTTCTCCATCAGGACATCTATTTACTGTGTGGCCAGATTTACCACATAACCAACATATGAGTTGGTTCAACTTTTCTTTCTTTTGAGTTTTTAAATGTATGTCTGATGGTTGATAGTATTGTGTATTAGGGACATACTTATAATATCCCTTCCTTTTTGATGTCTTGGAGGAAATTCTCCTCTTATTATTTCTGCTGGTAAATTTTTCTCTCTTTTGAGCCTTCTTAGCCTTTCTTTTAGACTTCCTCCTTTTTACTAGGGGATCATCAATAGTGATGCCATATTTACTGCAAAAAGATTTGTTGTCAGGCATTCTAGACATCTTTTCTAAAGATTTATTCATCTTTGAACTGGTACATAGAGTTATTAGCGCCTTTGTAATAACTGAATAAATCTCTCCCCAAGTGTAAAATTCAAAAGACAACTGAAAATATTATTGCAGTTTAATGATATCTACCAACTTGGAAGGAAAAGCTGCAAGATATACTTGTTTCCATAGAAGATTTTTGAGATCTTTTACCAGGAAGATCCGTTGCATCCAATCTCAATGGAAATCTTCATACTGGCTCATTTTCATACATTTTAAATTCATCAAAATAATTTCATTTTTGTCTGAGACAACAGCCTCAGTGCCACACCAATGTTCCTCAATCATGGAGGTTATGGCTCCAATCATGTTATTTGTGGGAGTGCCATCAAGATGGAAAATAATATCTCCATTTTAATCCTTCAAAATTTATTCTTCCATCTTTTTAATCAAGGCTGGAGAAGTCTCAACTTCCCACCATCTTGCCAAAGTTCCAGTGAAGCGTTGAATCATAATTTTACATGCTTCGACTTCAGATTTTCCTTTGACACACATGAGCTTATACTCGGTCATCATTTGATCAATCACTTGTCTGATTTGCCCCATGCTAAGATTATCAATATTCCACTCCTTATGGCATTCAGGATAAAATGAATGAGTTTCTGGAAGTTTACCCATTCCACTAAGGTCTAGAGCAGAATATCTAGTAAATTGACTCTCTAGGGGTTCATAGACTAGGAGGACCTGAGTTTCTGGCTCTTTGTCAGATTATTTTATTAAAGAGGCAAGGGTGATTATTTCTGATGGTCTCTGAGAGGACTGTCCAACTTCTTTTGGAAAAATATGGGGAAACTTGTCAATGGGATTGACAGGGTTCTGAATATGTACATGTCTTTTGTGCAGAAAGAAAGCTGGGATTGGCTTGTCTGTCTTAGAGGGGTTCAGCTTGTCAAACTTATCAGAAAGATTAGTTATAAGACCTCTAGTAGAATAGGCTTCACTCATTATTCTACTTTCTACTTCTTCCATTCTACTCAAAGACTCTTTGGAGTAAGACTTAATTAAAGAAGAATCAAACTGTACATTATTCAAGGCACTATTTACATCATTCACAGAAAATTGTAATCTATCTTATGCCTTTGGTGGCGCACAAGCTTCCTGATCATCGACCCACAATCTTGGTTCCAAGTTACAGTCATCATATGATAAAGAAATTGGATGATTTTTATCGAAAAATATATTCACACTTCTCAACGTCCCTCAAGTTGTCCTTCAGGCTAGTACTGACATCAATGCCTTGGATTGCACGTTCTTTTTCATATTTTTTTACTTCGACTTAGGAACCTCTAATTCTTCTTTAGCATTGGTTTTCTTACTCTAAGTGCACTTTGAATTAGAAACCCCCAGCTCACCCTTATGACTACTCTTCTTATTTTGGATAGACTTCAATTTATAATCTTGAATCTTCACTCTAAACCCCTCCTTCGATTGTTCTTGGATGTTAATTATTGGCCTAGGGTTCCCACGCTAATGGGATGTGAGGAAATCATTCCATAACGAACCCTTTTTTTAAATTCTTTAGTGAGAAGAATTTTAGTGAACCCATAATGGCATAATTTATAAGCCACGTGGATTTCTGAAACCTTTTGAACCCGCCTGGAGCAAAAAGTATGAAAAATTCATATGCTGACAATATTCAAAATGTAACAGGATTTGTATATGATAGAATAACGTTAACGAATGACGCCCCTCAGTAGTCAATAACTTCTGAAGCATGGAGAAAAGGTCCTTCCATTTTCCAGCCATGTAGCTTTGAGGAACCTCCTTCTTCTAGTTGACTTTATAATTTGATTTCAAAATAAATCATCATCATCGTTTTGGAAAATGACTGCTCAGAAATTTCAAATGCAAGTATACTAATGGTAACTATTTTACCATTAAATCCTTCTAAAAAAGCCCTGGTGATGATCGTATCAAAGGCATCAAATTTGTATAGAAAGGGGAGTCATATTGCCTCTTGTAAAATTAGGAGGCTCGACTCATACTCAGAAGTTTCCTTGAGCTCCTTAATAGACCAAGGTTCCATTCTCATAGGTGCCATGGCACTCCTTTCTATTGCTACAACAATCCACCCTGCATGCACACTACCGCACTGGAATTCAACCTTACAAATGTAACTCTTAAACCCTCACTACAGGTGCACAATTCAAGCAAAGAGAACAATACAAGTTACAGTGCATGTTGGGCTATCCATATTTATAAAACCACAATTACCACTCATTAAGACCAACCACTATTCAAGACTTTCAAATCTCCAACGAGAATGATGATGGATACATGTTCAGATTATTGGCACGTATTATAGCCAAGGATAACAAATATGAGTGTGGGTTTCAAGAAAATGATAAGGGAGCAATGATTACAAAGAAATCACCAATGTTTTCGGAGGAGAGCAAAAACAATAGATGATTGACACTTCGATCATGAGACAATGCTTAGAAATTTTTCATAATAATAATAATAGGAAAGTTGATAAGGCATGGATCTTATCATATTACCCCAACGTTATTGAATATGATAGATGGGATAGAGTAGTTTCTTTGTTAAGAAATAAAAGTTGACAAAGATTTATAATAAGTTGATCATGCCATTCATTTATGCATTGTTAAGGTTCTATATTAAAGATAACCACAAATACCAATAATGAAGGTATACTTGTCTCATTTTGAGAATAAAATTAGCATATACAAAAACCGAAGTAATTTATAACCGTATTCATCAAAACCAATTATTTTTCACAAAAAATAATTGATCGCGGTAGGTATGTACAAAATAAACAAGAGTAAAGATTCCTACCCTAATAAGTATTATTGCACTCTTTCCGAGAAGAAATAAATTTTGTGTACTTTAACTGCTCAAAATATGATAATGGTTGATTAGTTGTCCCGAAGAAAAAAACTATATTCTTGTGTTGGATCACAATGAACACAAGACGTTTTTTTCTTTGCAATACACAATTTAATGCCAGGAGTTGCCAATATGATGCTCATATATAATAGGGAGCTTAAAAAGATTGTAAAACCCATAAGTAGAAGGACTTAAGAAAAGGGAATAAGGGTGGATTTTTTTAAGAATGAGAGGGAATATAATATTAGGAGCATTCATAGGGGAAGACATAATATTGATAGGGGATAAGAATTAAAAATGATAGAAAAAGAGGTAAAATGGAAGAAGAGACTCGAAATAAAATTTATAAGAATGGGAAGGACATGCAATAGGGAATAATAGAAGAATAAAAGGGAATACAAAAGAGGGAAAAGAACAAAAATATGACCAAACAAAGTGCCCAAATTTGAAGTAATAATTTATATGTCAATAATGTTTTAACCTATAGAAATAAAAGTATTTTCAGCAGGAACTTATGTTGATTGCATAAAAAATAAGACTAATCATCTTCCTTGAACTTTGGTAAGGGCCAAGCTTCTACTGATTGCTTTTGCTCCCACTAGAATCACCTGTAGAGACCTGCTTCTTCTTAAAGACATATTATAAATGTATAATAATTCAATAAACATTCCCATTTTATTACAAAGAAGAGAATCTACCCACCCGTAACTTGGTTTTCAAGCAAACACCTTGAATAACTATGCTAGAAAGTTGGTTTTCACAGTTACACAATTATTATTATTATTATTATTATTGTTTCTGTTTTCAGGTTCTTTTTCTCTCCTTTTTTTAATCAATTTTTTCCATTATTATTATTATTAAGGAAAAGAGACTACAAGATACTAGCAGTAGTTCGAATATATGTTTTTCTTACCATTTTCAAGTTTGTATGTTGCTCAACCTTTCTGATAAACTATTCCTTGGTAATGGGTTGTTGATATAGCTTGAGTCTATGCCCATTTACTGGGAAAATAGTCCCATGCTCATCATTTAATTTCAACAAATCCATTATCCAATTATTTAACTACCTCATATGGTCCCAACCAGCATGTATGTAATTTCCCCTTAAAATTTTTAAATTTTGAATCGTAGAGGAGTACCCAATCACCTGGCTAAAACTGCTTATTCTTAATTAGTTTATCTTACCACTTTTTGCACCGCTGCTAGATCAAGATAGTCTGTTGAATTTCATCTCTCCTCATCTCATATAATTCAATAAAATACATGATACACGGTTGTTTTCCTTCTGAGAGATCTGATCCAAGTTGGACCATAGTTCTGAAAATCATTATCTAAAACTCTATTGGAAATATGACCTGATTTCCATATACAAGTTCATAAGGTGTATGATTGGTACTGTTTCTACAAGTAGTCTAATATGCCCACAAAGCCTCAAGCAGCTTGACTGCCCAATCCTTTCTATGGATGCACATTGTCTTTGTCAGGATGAACTCTATCACTTTTTTTATGGAGTCCACCTGGCCATGGATGATATGGAGATGACTTCTGACACTTGATCCCGTATTAATCTATGATTCCATTCACCATATTATAGGTAAAATGTGATCCATGTTCAGTAACAATCTCTTTAGGAACACCAAATCTAGTAAATATTTCATCAGATAAGAAATCAATAAGAAAATTTTTAGTAGTGAAAGGAAAAACTATAGCCTCTACCCAATTTGTCACAAAAAAAATACAAACTAAAATATACCTCTTATTTAATGATGTAGGTGCAATAGGTACAATGAAATAAATAGCCCATTTTTCAAAGGGCTCAATCATCACCTATGGACATAATGGAATTTCATCTTCTTGTACTAGTCGACCCATCCACTGGAAACTATCACATCGGATAACATATTGTGTGGCATATTTAAAAAGAGACAACCAAAATTAACTTTCATGAAGAACTTTATATTATGTTCGCTTGTTAGAAAAGTGGCCCCACAAGGTTCATCATGGGTTGCTCTCAAAATATCAAACACATCTTCCTCTCTTAGACATCTGCAAGTGATCAAATCAGGTCTAGTGTATAAAATTTCTCCTTGAATCCGCGAATATGAAGCACTATTTCTAACAATTATCTAAGGCTCTTTAGCATATAGGTGTTGTGGTGTTTTCCATGTAACAAGAGAATTTGTTATATCTACAAACCAAGGTGAGTTAGTTAACACAAAAAATAAATGTTCATCGAGAAATGAATCATCTACAAGAATAACTTGACTAGGATTGTCTAATCTAGACAGATAATTAGCCACAACATTTGATTTTCTGGGTATATCAATAATTGTAATTTTAAATTCTTGCATTAATAACAACCACCTAGTAACTCTACCACTAGTTAAAGGTGTTTTCATCACATTTTTATTGCAAAGTGATCAGTATGAACAAATACTTCATAGCCTATTATATAGTGTTTGAATTTACTAATGCCAAAGACTACAACTAAAAATTCCTTTTAAGTTATTGTATAGTTTAATTCAGAAAGTGATCAAATTTTCCTAGCGAAATAAATAACATAAGATGGATGATTTTCTTCCTATCCTAAAGTTGCACAAAACTACAATATCCAATGAATCAAAGGAGATATGAAAATGAAGGGACCAATTACGCCCCCGTAGGACATGTTCCTTTACTAATTTCTCCTTTAATTCCTTGGAAGCTCATTGGTAAGCATCAATCCAAGAGAAATTAACATCTTTAGCCAATAACCAAAAAAGGGGTGAAGTTATCATAGAAAAGTGCTTGATGAATCTTTGGTATTATCTTGCATGACTAGAAAACCTCTCACTTCCCTTTGATATTTGGGCACTGGTAGGTGGATAATAGCCCCAACCTATGCATGGTCTGCCTCTATACCCTTGCTGGAAATCAAGATAAAGAACTACCCCAACTTTACACATCAATATACACTTCTTATTTCTTAAAGTGAGGTAGGCTTCTTGGCATCTAACCAATAATTTCTTCAAATTTTGAAGGGCATCATAAAAGGAATTGCCAAATATGGGGAAATCATCCATGTAAACCTCTATGTAATTGAGATCAACAAAGATAACTAATATTGCTCACTGAAAGGTGGAAAGGGAATTTTGTAATCCAAATGGAAGCACTCGATAAGCAAATGTTCCCCATGTACATGTAAAATTAGTCTTTTCTTGATATTTGGATGCAATCCATATCTGGTTATACCCACTGAAGCCATCCAAAAATGAGAAGTACTTTTTTCTTACTAGGAAATCCAGTGCCTGATCGATGAAGGGGAGTGTAAATCAATATTCCAGAGTGGATCAATTTAATTCTCAATCACCAATAAATATTCACCATCTCCCATCCTTTTTCGGGACAACAACCAATGGGGAGACCCATCAACTATAAAAAAATTGAGTAAATAATGTCGACATCAAAGAGAATTTTAAGCTCTCCTTTAACAATATCCCATAGTGTGGGGTTCATTCTGCATTGGGGTTGTCAGATAGGTCAAATTCCTTCCTAGATATAAATATGGTGAGTACATGTATTAGGAGGGATACCCTTCTTGTCCTCATAGCTCTAGGTGAATGGACCTAAATGATCTCGCAAAATGTCTATCAACTTTCCATGTTGATATGGTTCAAGTTTAGGATCAATATATAGATATTTTCCTTAGGCCCACCTCAACGAGTGCGAGATCAGGATCATGAGTATTTGTGGCAGTTTTTATGCTCTATAGAGGTGACAAGGTTTATAAATCACAATAAGATTGGACTAAAAACATGTTGAAATAATTCAGTGTTCTACACAATTTCCAAGTTGATAAGGAAAACATGGGTCTGACTCTCCTCACTACTTTCTGTATACTGATGTACCTAGTCTATGATGAAAAGTGGCTTAGTTTCCTCGTCACTGCTACTATCATCTAACCATAGGGTATCACGAATATCCTGTATGGACCTAGCAGGTGGGTATAAGGTGACTTTATTCCTTGATTCCTCATGTGAAATAAACATATCACCAAAGTGAAAACATATGTAAGAATCAGTCGTGGTTAGCCATGGTTTCCCAAAAATAAAAGGGTGTCCCCCAATAGGGTTCTTAGGTTGAAGGACAATAAATTGCACAGGGTACTCCCATGAATCAATCCAAATAATCACATCATCCAATACTCCTTCTAGCTCGATTTTAGATCGATCAACAAGTTAAAGAACAGTAAGGGTAGGATGAATATGAGTCAACTCAAGTTGCTACATGGTTTGTAAGGTAATCACATTGATGGTTGCCCTAAGGTCAATTAGGACATTAGGGACAATGATGCCACATATTTGGACAGAGACAACTCAGTTTATAAGGTCAATATATTTATCAATACAAGTACGCCCTACCATGAACTTGGCTTCCTTACTAACAAATTAGATAGTTTTGGGTTCAACTATTTTCTTACTTTGCTTCTTAAGATAAATTTCTCATATGTTTTTTGCTAAATTGAAATCTATTTCAAAGCTTGTAGCAGAGAAAATTTTATACAAATGTTCCTTAGCTGTGAAGCTAGGTTAAACTCAAGAGTAGGTTCAAATTTATACAAAGCTAAGGTCTCCAGATAGGGAGGCCATTTTGGAGAAAAAGGTAAATATTTTGAGTGTATAGGAGTAGGTTGTGGGGCAACATCATCTTTTGAATGTTGAGTCTCCTCCTCGTGTATTTCTTTGATGATAATCGTTGGTTTTTTTTTTTTTTCGTGTCTCTACAACCCTTCACAATATCAGTCATAGGTCATGGACCCCAATTAGTGTAATATGATAAGAGGGGAAAGGATGTGGTTCTATATGAAGAATCTGTTGTAACGAGTTATTATTCAAATTGGGCACTACTTGAACTGGTAATTGAGGTGGTCTAAATGGTGATAGAAAATGTAATGGGGCTAGCATAACCTGCATCTGTTGCGGCAGAGAAGTCGGTAATGAAGGTTGTGATGGTGGAAAACATGTATACATTGTATATTATGAGGAATGTGACGACATAAGGTATGAAAAATGACGTTGTGAGGGCTCCCTCCATCCTTATTTCCAAGGTGGAGGTTTTCCAAACTATTAATGATAACTTTGTTTCCACGATGGAGGATAATTCTAGTTTTGATAAGAGTGGTGTGGTGGACCATGAAAATTAGGCAAATAAGGTGCAGGTTCAATATTCATACCTATAATTACCTGTTGCCAAGGATTTCACACTACAATAACATGCAACAGTTCAGGCATCGAATAATCCTCTTGCATCATTGAGTTAAAGCTAGGTATAGAAGGAAACTCCTCCATAGGACGTTTATATTTATAAATGACACAAATTTTAGAAACATGAACATCTACAAGGCGTTCACACAATGGACACTTCTTTCTACACTTTGGACAAAAAATAGACAATGCAACTTCTTATTCTACTAATTTCCTTTGAATTTTAGACGTATCTTCCTACATACTCAATTTATTTAATATTTCAGTTCTCATATCATCTATTCTATGTTCAAGTTCAAGTAATCTAGCATCAATTGATCCAAATTTAGTATTTCTAAAATAATTGCCTCTTACTTCCCTACCAGATCTAGATTGATTGTGTGAATATTTCCTGCATAAGTCACAAATATGATCAAACGTTAGTTTATAAATATCTCCATGTCCTAATAAATTTAAAATTTTCATTAATTCATCCAAATTACCATACAGAAACAAGGTTCTGATAGTACCAGCATCTAATCTATGCTTGGATATTCAGAGAATATAATGGAATCTCTTGAGATAATATTGTAAAATTTTGTCCTATCGTTGTGTTATTGTAAAAAATTAAGCTTGTATTTCAAGAATATTGCAATATTATTGATACCTACCTAGAAAACTACTTTTCATCTTATCCCAGGTACATATTTTGTTTCTCCCTAGCCCCATAAACCAACACAAGGCCAATTCTTTAAGGGTAACAGAGAACAACTTAAGTTTCTGGGCATCTAAATAATAGTCCTAGCTTCTACATAGTACATCAAATTCAAAAAGAAAGGCATCATGTTCTTCATGTACCTTACCATATAATTGAGGGAGTACTAATGGTGGAATATTATTAATTTTCACAATTGCATCAAGGGTTAGAATTCACAATCCAAATGTTAGTTCTCCCTGTTGATTGTTATGCACATTTTTTTCTCCAACCCCTTCGCTTATGCCATCTTCTTTCCTCCAAGAAATTTTTTCTCTATAATATGATAAGGTTGACCATGTTTTGAATATGATTTCCCAACTAAAAAAGTTACTTTCTTCCCCGCTACTCATTGAGATATTCTTGAATCATTGTTTCTGTCTAGATGTAAGGTAGTTTTTTTTTTTTTCTTCAAGCATGCCTAGAGTTGTTACCTACAACAAGCCCACTATGAGAAATTAAACTTTCCAAATTATCATTCGTACCTTTACCTTTCTTAATATTAGGACCTCTACCCCTCTTAGTCATCCATGTTTTAAAAAAAAAACAAAATAAAAAAAAAAAACCAATTGTTCTGTAAAAACTACTTGTTGATCTGTAAAAATTCTAATCAGATCAATGTTGTAGCTATTTTAAAAAAGTATACCTCAAAAGATGCAATTTACCCTCCCAACAAAACAAACATAGAATCATACCTATTGGAAAAAAATATTACATAAATCAAATCTACTGCAAAATAAATTAGTCATAACTTTACCAAGATCTCTCCAAGAAACTCCTTGTGTTTGAGATAATGCCTCCATTATTGTGCTTACTTAGTTTGGATTGGGTTGTTGAGGAAGTTGAGAGATTCTCTCAACTTCTCTCTCTAAGATTAGCATTAGTTTAACTATATATATTTGATGTATCTCTGATTATTAAAGATAGAAAATAATTATTTATGTGTTATTCCTGTGCGTTTCTGCTCTCTCATAATTTCTAACATGGTATCGAAGCCTCTACTGGCTTAAATCCCTCACGGGATAGCCAGGAAGATGTGAGAGCAATACCGCTGCTGTAGGAGAGTAGATGGTTCAGTTTTTTGTGTGTTTGTTATTTTAATTGTTGTGTGAAGGTATTTTTTTTTATTTATCCTCTTGATAACCAGATATAGTGTGGTATGAGGGTGAGCATGAGCAGAAAGAAAAAGGGTAGCACGAGAAGGCCAGGGCCATGCTTGCGTTGAAATTAATTATTATAGCAAAGTTGTTTTAAATTTCCATTTGAATTCACTTACATTGTGGTGTTTGATTGATTGAAATCGTGTGAAAGCCTGTAGTTAATTCCAGAAGTTTTGAATCAAATGTATAGTGGAAACCTCTGTTGAAATCATGGCGCAGTAGAATTCGATCTCCAGAAGCGGGACTCCTGACGTTGAGGAGGAATTTCAGGACCTGGTAGACGCCATTAAATTATTCCAGCAACTCTCGGGGATCAACATCATCACATTTTATGCGCCTGTTCCAGACGCTCGGTTTCGGCAAACAGTGCAGCGTTGTTTTCTGCCGTCTTGATAGGGATCACGGCTGCGGTGGTTGTTGCAGCAATTTTAGGCGATTACTCTAAGAATATCACTCGCATGAATTTGCGGTGGACTGGTGGGCGTTGAGGATTCTGCTCTACGAGATGCTGTACAGTTACACGCCCTTCAAGGGGTCAATATGAAGGAAACGTTCTACAATATCCTAGTCAAGAAACCCCAAAAATATTCCTATATTTCACCTCTTAGACTAAACTCTGCTTCTCGGGTTAATTTTATGGTGATGGCTGATAGATTGTCTGCACTGCTTGACAACCTCCTTTCTTCGATTCTCTCTAAACTCCCAATTGCAGATGCAATCAGATGTTCAATTCTCTCTAAATGATGGCGCTTCCTTTACACAGAAATTTCCAAAGTTTCTTCATCATCTGAGTTGACCCAACTGTGTTGTTGGTCAACTATATGGGTAGATATAGGGATATATTTTGGCCTTGAACGCTTAGAGAGAAGTCTTTGCTTTGTGTACGGATGTGCTATCGACAGGGCTAAGGTTTATGCTTTAGCCAATGCAAATGTGGCTGAATAAAGACAACCTCTGTTATTCGTTGCTTTGAAAGTTATTTTTTTGACTGCATTGCAAATATCGGAAGCCCAATGTGATCCAAACTCCAAAGTGGATTTCAAAAGAAACGATTTTTGAACTGCCTCCTCTGCGTTCCAGTACGAGGGTGCAGTAAAAGAAGATGGGAGAGGAGCCAATGTGTGGGATACATATTCTCATAAATTTGATGGAGTGTGTAGCTTGTTAATATTTTTTGTTATGAGATTTGTATATTAGAGAACCAATTATTGAACAAATTAGCAATATTTAAATTAGTCATTCTTGACATTCTACAGGGACGAGAGAACAATTGGCTAATTTGATTGTGTGAATTTGTTATATGCTGATCTTGTTGTGCTACGGGCCAAGGAGCATCAGTTACAGGTTACAGTATGAGATCCATTTGTGTGAAGCAGGTCAAGTTGTTAGATTAGCTCTTGAACGCATTCAGTATTCAGACCATTTGCCTAGCCACTGATGGATAGCCGAAAGCGAAATATCCGACAGATGGTGATTGGTCCATAGGATGGTTCATCACTTGTCAGCTCTTATCGCGGAAGCCACGATGAGCCGATTTGTCAATACTGTTGATCTTGCAAAGTTCATTATTGCTGGTCAGAAACAAATGTATTTTAAATGGGTTGAATGGTAGCTCGAAAATGGTGGAGAAAAGAGCGTTTTCTATGAGATCTCAGAGTGGGTACAAATGTTAATGAAGCCAGGGCAGACAAATGTTTGTATTAAATTAGTGTGTTCTCCATTTCTGTAATGTAGGCATTAAGGGGGGGTGTTTGAGATAATGCCTCCATTATTGTGCTTACTTAGTTTGGATTGGGTTGTTGAGGAAGTTGAGAGATTCTCTCAACTTCTCTCTCTAAGATTAGCATTAGTTTAACTATATATATTTGATGTATCTCTGATTATTAAAGATAGAAAATAATTATTTATGTGTTATTCCTGTGCGTTTCTGCTCTCTCATAATTTCTAACAGAAATGACACAAAAATGTTGGGTGTAGTATTAATTTCAAATTGAGACTCATAATATTTGAGGCACAACACTAGAAATTCCAAATATATCCTAGAAATTATGCAAAAAAATACTCCTTCTCTACACCACACATTAGCAATCATATAGGTCCAATAACAATGCCTTCAATCCCTAATTTTGTTCCTACGCTAACCTTGGAAACTTTATTAGCATAAAAAAATAAATGATCACTTAGGGTCATATTCACTCCACTTTTCAAATAATGATCAAACTAAACTTAGGAAATACCTCTTTAAATAAATAAAGTGCTTCAAAACCTTTAATGACTTAAAGTAATGCCAAATAAACCATTCAAAAATACTAGAAATATTCCTGCACTATACTAGATCCTCTACTCCACTTTTTGCATGCAAAATAGATATATTGTGTTATCTCATTTCTAGTGTGTCAAGCATATGTGCAAACACTTGTTGTGCATAAAGAAAATAAAATTGTGAAACATACAAAACAATAGATCGGGAAACTCTATTCAATGTAAAATAGTTGTCCATAAGTAAAAATATATCTCTCGAAATGAAAGTCAATCATTTAAAGAACCAATAATTTAAATATCACTTTGAATCATAAATCAACCTACCAACAAGTCTTCCTGCACTAAAAAATTAACAATATCATAAGTGCTTAGTACGCATTTGTACCAACTAATCATACAAACCCTGGGATTAACAGTGAAAAATGTTTAGAATCAGTATCAAATACATTCGATATGAATAAATCCTCAATTCCGTAGTCCATGTACATTCACTGTTATCAATCCAAAATACTTCCAAAAACTTTGTTTATAATACAAATAAACTATAGGAAAGAAATAAGTCTACATATATGGAAGTGCAAAATATAGTTTAATGGTCAATATAAAGAATTATACCTTTATATAAAAAAATACCTCCCAAACAACTTTCATGAACTTAAAAAATTGTCATTACCATAAGATTTTTAACCGACACACATATCATTCTCTAGTTCAAGAATATTTCTCGATATACAATGCTTATAATAAAATAAATCAACAACGATTAAGCTTATTGTAAATAACTTGTGATATATCATGGAGTATTTTGGAAATACATTAAGGAATTTAGTGAAAATTTGTAGTTCAAAGAGGAAATAGACGTTATGATTTCAAGTACACCCCAAATGTGATAAAGAGAGTTAAGTATTCTATCTCGTTGCAAACCAACAAGAGATCATGAGATCTAAGATTACCCTATGTATTGTTCCTCATAACATGGATTATTGTTACACCGTTTTAGTGCTTTAATGGCTTCATATCTTTTCAACTACACTTGGAGATAGGGGGTCTTAAAAAAATAGAAGTATCCTCAACTCTTGAGTCTATGATGGCTCAAGAGCTTTAGAAGGAACTTAACTCAATATTAATGATAAAACACTGTAACATCTATAATGTTTAAACCAAAAATTTTATCAGTATCTAAGGAACAATGTCACGCTAAATCATTGTTGCTACTGAATCATATAAAAAATATAGCCACACCAGAGATAAAACTTTCAAAACACAACTTATACAAAAGAAACAAAGCAATGTTTCATGCACTTATGGTGATCACCTTCTAGATCTAGATGTTGAATAACCATAGTTCAATATATGAAGCAAATCTTTAAGGAAACAAATTATAGAAAATAAATATATCAAAACACATAGATGCAATGCACACAGTTGATATGAAAACACTATGAAATATCTGATACCACATCAAACCACGCAATATTGATCTAACATATGGGTGTGACAAGATGGGTTGGTTGGGCCCTAATCAACCAGCTCACAGCTTCGTTAAAATAAAGTTAAACCACAAAGAAAGATATGGTATTAACATAACAAAGAAGGAATGAAAAAGAAACTTGACATTAAGCTTTTTTATTAACAAAAGTTCAATCTTAGATACATAAGGGCTCAGTGATCTAACACCGAGCTAATCCCGAATGACACCAATCTTAGACTAACAATATAAAAATACCATAATATCTCTGACCTAACTATATACCATAGCTTAGATTATGTAGATATTTACATGAAAAATATGGGTTCGATAGAGCCAACCATATATAAAATAAGGTAAGAGTAGAATCATAACAACCTACCAACAATAAAGTTCAGATATAGCCATTATCCAATCAAGGAGATATGATCTTCCTGCGTGCAAATTTCTTTGGAATTTTTTCATGTTCCTCGGCCTCTTTGTTGAATACAGGGGAGAATAGATACGCCTTCCACTAATCGTGTTCCAAATATATCTTAACAACAACTTAAAACTTTCGGCTAGCTCTTAACTAGCTGTATTGACTAACTATCCAACGTTCCTTTTATTATGGTGCAAGGGACCCATGACTAGTGCAAGAATCCAAAAAATTCCAAAAACTTTGTTTATAATACAAATAAACTATAGGAAAGAAATACGTCTACATATATGGAAGTGCAAAATATAGTTTAATGGTCAATATAAAGAATTATACCTTTATATAAAAAAAATACCTCCCAAACAACTTTCATGAACTTAAAAAATTGTCATTACCATAAGATTTTTAACCGACACACATATCATTCTCTAGTTCAAGAATATTTCTCAATATACAATGCTTATAATAAAATAAATCAACAACGATTAAGCTTTTTGTAAATGACTTGTGATATATCATGGAGTATTTTGGAAATACATTAAGGAATTTAGTGAAAATTTGTAGTTCAAAGAGGAAATAGACGTTATGATTTCAAGTACACCCCAAATGTGATAAAGAGAGTTAAGTATTCTATCTCGTTGCAAACCAACAAGAGATCATGAGATCTAAGATTACCCTATGTATTGTTCCTCATAACCTGGATTATTGTTACACCGTTTTAGTGCTTTAATGGCTTCATATCATTTCAACTACACTTGGAGATAGGGGGTCTTAAAAAAATAGAAGTATCCTCAACTCTTGAGTCTATGATGGCTCAAGAGCTTTAGAAGGAACCTAACTCAATATTAATGATAAAACACTGTAACATCCATAATGTTTAAACCAAAAATTTTATCAGTATCTAAGGAACAATGTCAGGCTAAATCATTGTTGCTACTGAATCATATAAAAAATATAGCCACACCAGAGATAAAACTTTCAAAACACAACTTATACAAAAGAAACAAAGCAATGTTTCATGCACTTATGGTGATCACCTTCTAGATCTAGATGTTGAATAACCATAGTTCAATATATGAAGCAAATCTTTAAGGAAACAAATTATAGAAAATAAATATATCAAAACACATAGATGCAATGCACACAGTTGATATGAAAACACTATGAAATATCGGATACCACATCAAACCACGCAATATTGATCTAACATATGGGTGTGACAAGATGGGTTGGTTGGGCCCTAATCAACCAGCTCACAGCTTCGTTAAAATAAAGTTAAACCACAGAGAGAGATATGGTATTAACATAACAAAGAAGGAATGAAAAAGAAACTTGACATTAAGCTTTTTTATTAACAAAAGTTCAATCTTAGATACATAAGGGCTCGGTGATCTAACACCGAGCTAATCCCGAATGACACCAATCTTAGACTAACAATATAAAAATACCATAATATCTCTGACCTAACTATATACCATAGCTTAGATTATGTACATATTTACATGAAAAATATGGCTTCGATAGATCCAACCATATATAAAATAAGGTAAGAGTAGAATCATAACAACCTACCAACAATAAAGTTCAAATATAGCCATTATCAAATCAAGGAGATATGATCTTCCTGTGTGCAAATTTCTTTGGAATTTTTTCATGTTCCTCGACCTCTTTGTTGAATACAGGGGAGAATAGATACGCCTTCCACTAATCGTGTTCCAAATATATCTTAACAACAACTTAAAACTTTCGGCTAGCTCTTAACTAGCTGTATTGACTAACTATCCAACGTTCCTTTTATTATGGTGCAAGGGACCCATGACTAGTGCAAGAATCCCTAGATATGTGCAAGTGCTCCAAAATGAGTGCAAGTGTTGCATTTCACATTGGTTAGTGGTTTATAAGGATTATGGACCTTAGAATACAATAAATGAAATCATGTTGGCTTGTTTAAATATTAACCTACCAACTATTGATGATAAGCAACTCGAAATCACATCGTCAAGATCACACCAAAATGTATGGAAATTACTAAGTAAAATCCTTAAAATTTGGTAAAACAAGGGAGTGGTGAGGGTATTATATAGGGTAAAAATAGGTCATTATCAAAACCTAACACATGGATAATTTTCGGTGTGTTAGCCACCTATAAAATTTGTTATATCAAAAGGTGGCTAAGACTTTTTGAGCGTTCAAGGAACAAATTTTATTACTAAAAATTGTTGGCTCTTGAAGACTCTTGAAGGCCTCATGCCTATCCTCTGTCCGAACTTCACTGCTGTTCCCATTTTACACTTAGAAATCCTACTGATTTCCAAGACAGATTACTGCTGCAAGCACCATTTCCCTTTTCCCCTTCTTCCAAAACTAACTTTCATTTTCTCCCCTTTCTCCATAAAACTCCTCTATTTTCATGATTCCTTTTCTCCCTTTCGTGAAAATCCTCTTTACATGGTTGAAAACTCCTTTTTTACCTTATCGGAACCCCTCTAACCCTTTGAAAATCATTCAAAAACCATAAAATCACATTTTTTATGGTGTGGACTTAAGCCCTCTCGGGCTAAGTCTTAAGCCCCTTTCTTCATAAGCCTTCGGTCTTATTATCTCCCATGTGCCCCACGGCCCCCCAATCGGGCGCCAAGCCATTTTTTAATTATTTCTGCCCAAAGTTTAAAACCTTTGGTTATATATTAAGACTTGTCGGTTTTATTATATTATAATTTTCCGCCAGTGTAAAATATCAGTCAACCCCCACCATTGATCTGATCTGCAGATCGACGGAGCAGATTCCGTCTCCCCGGTGCTCCCCACATTCCACTCACCTGTCCAAAAACCACGTGGTATTCATCGCATCGCCTTTGGGCGAGGGCAATTTTTTCCCGATTGGCAGCGATTCCATTCAACGGTTGACATGCGTCCTGGGCACTGTTCATAAAACCGCCGTCCATCGCGCGTTAACGTTCGGACATGGACCCCACGCGATATTGACATCTATCATTCGATCTGGGGCGGGTCATCCAATGGCTATCGCTCACCGAAGATGCCCGACAGTTAACCAAGCTACGGTGTGGCATCCAATTAATTTCTGCCGTCGATCAGATCTGCAGATTGACGGTTCATATTTCATCACCCACTTCCGTCGCCCAGTCAACATTTCTCGTTTTGACTTTCCATTTTCCGCTCCCGACCATCGATCTCTGCGCGATCGACGGCTCTGATTTAAAAAAATCTTCTGCCTTCTCTATCACTTCTCCCAATCAATCCTGACCATTGGATGATGCCATCCAACGACCACACTTCCTCCACATGTCCTCTGTAGCAATAAACCTATATATGCAGAATTTTCTAATAGTTTTTGTATTGTGCAGGGTTTCTATGGTTTTTTCTCCATAACTCAGGAAATTTCAAAGTCGGAGGGTGACGATCCTCCCGCCCCCAATTCAGCAAAGAAAATCCTTCGCAGGATCGAGATTCACGTTTCATCAGTGTTTCTTCAGGCATTGATGCCATTCGACCCCTGCGTAGCCCTGCACACTAGCAGAAAAACATGAATCAAGCACAGTCAGAGAGTATCAGTGACGAAGGCCAAAATTTATCAGAACAGAGGATTAAAGATATATTTCGCGGGGATCATGGCTAAGAATGTTTATCAAAAGCCTAATCCCCGATTAAAAACACAGTTAAAGAAGAAAATCTAAAGTGTTTTAGCGACAGAAAGCCTCCACCGCCACATCTGAGGCAAATTGATTCCTCCCAGCTACCAAAATGCCACCTGTGCCTCAAAGTATTCAATCAGAGGCCGAAGTTATTGATCAAATGAAGATATTCACCTCAGCGCAGCCAGAGAGTTACTTCTGCAGGGAAAATTAATGCAAAAGATATCTGCAGAGTAAACCCGACACCACACAGAGCCTCAAAGGTCAACAAAAGCTCCCACTGAGCTTAAATATTTATGTAAAACATTTAATACAGAGTGCACCCATGTAAGTTTCTTCATTGAGCCCCTCAAAGGCCAAGAAGCCATAGAGTCTGTATTAATTGTAATTGGAGATCTTTTATCAGATCTCACCTCCTCATTCTTCTATATATACTACTGTAGAAGATGAGTGAGGGGTTGATTGCAGAACTTTGATATACATTTGAGCTTAAATTTCTGATTGTAAATAGTGTTCACTGGCTCTTGGAGCTCTACTTGTGATAGATAGGTTAGGCTGAGATGTGTAGATGGTTGCTAAACTAAAGCACTGGACTTAAAGCTGTAACTAGTTTGGAGCATCAATACAAGCTGATTTATGGGATCCTTGTCTATGTTGACGGTGATGTTTCTCTAATTGTAACTTGTTATTTTGTTTCTGTTTTCACTGTGCTTCATATTCTCTTATAAATAACAACATGCATAGAGTTAGGATCCACTGTACAGCAGTAGCCTTCTCTGACTGAAAATCTTTATATATATGTTTTCTTCCAATCTATGTTATTTAGGAATGATTTAATTCAGTTTAAGCATAGGAATGTTGGTGTTCCCTCGTCTTATTGCCTTAGCTGAATGTTATTCTTAAATTTTATTTTCAGTATATGTTTTGTGAAGATTAACTGAGGAAGATATGGTGAGCCCTGGTCCCAGTTTTATCCCCACAACTATCTGGATTTTTCCCTTGGAATGTGTTAAAAGCTGGCTAGTTTAAAAGTACTTACCAGATCTTAGGCCATTCTGTGTTACCTTTGTGTTTGTCTTGAAAGTAACCAAGTAAAGCAGAGCTAGGAGAGGATTTGTGGTGAGCCTGGTCCGCTAGTTTCTTCTCCAAAAGATGCCTTCAAGTTTCCCTTTTGTTTTAAAGTGTTTTCTATTGAAAGTGTATCAAAGGCTGGCTAGTTTAAAAGTACTTACCAGATCCTAGTTTTCTTTTATGTTTTTCTTGAGTCTATGTCAAAGGCTGGCTAGTTTATAAGTACTTACCAGATCCTGGGCTGCTCCTTGTTCTGCATCTGTTTATTTCCCTTCTAATTGTATCATTTCATTCCATAAATCAAACTTCAAAGAGATCCTTAGACATAGATGACTTGCCCCATGGACCACTATTGCCTCTTGCTGTTCCAATTAAACCTTATTATGACTCCATAGCCCAATGGACTAAAACCTGAAATTATCTATCTTTTTGGTCGAAGCTTACTCTGATTGCTTGCAACTTCTCACCTTTGAAACTCTTTGCATTTGGGACTTTCCACCTCAAACAGTAATCATGCTCAACCATCCAAAAAAAATAAACAAACCCTTGGCCTTCATAACTAGCCTAATATCATAACCCCAAAATTCAAAGACAAATCCATCTTTGCACTTATTGGAGAGATCCCTCTCCGAATTCAATAGGGCTAGATCCTAGAATCCCAAAGTGGTTGAAACGATGTTGTTTCTGTGATTGGACTTTGCTGATCTTGCTAATTACAGATTCCTAACATTTTTGGGGACTCCGCTGGGGATTTTGAGTCTTTTTCATTTTAAATACTGCTAAGACTCAGAGTACCTATGATCTCTTTAGATTGGTATATGGTGGTGGACCATTAAACATTTTACCTCCTTAGGAGCTAAAAATCTTCCACCTGGTGACTCCACACTCTGAAACTCCCAGAAGACCAAATGACTCAACTGGTAGAAGACCCTGAACTAATTGACCAGACACAGTGACCTCTTTCTTGATTTACAAATATGATTCCAAGAATACAACGAAGATATGCCCCAATAAGTAGAGATCATATCCCTAGGTTTCCACATAAGATGCCCTAGGTGAAATGGGATGACAACCTGCGTTTTTTTCAAGGTGAAAAGTTTGATGACCCTCTATTACATCTCATCAAATTTCATATACATGTATGGAGGTTGAAATTTGAATGGCATGAAGACTGCCTAATGAAAATTTTCATGTTAACATTAGAAGGAAAAGCTAGGGATTGGTATGAATACTTAAGACCTAGTAGTTAGTTTTCTTTAAGAGACCTTGAATATGTGTTCTATGAGAACTATAAAGAAAACACTACATCATTATCATTGGGTGCAATATATTATGATCCATCACAAAACATCACCCAACACATTATAGATAATGAGGAAGCTTTGGAAGAGATGCATCTTGAAGATATTTTAACAGCCATTCATGAGTTTAATCTCCTATTGAAAAATTTTAAGAACATAGATGAATCAGTTGAGGAAGAGATGATCCAAGAAATTAAGAACATCCCTCAAGATATCCCTGAAAACTCAGATATTGATTCATCATCCCTTATAGTTGAGGCTCAAGAATACATCCAGCCTCAAAATTAGTCTTCGCAAGAGACAGAGAACTATTGTACTCCTGTTCAAAGGAAGGTAGAAACATCCTTCCCTTTGACAGAAAAAGAGATAGATCAGACTATTTATAAACAGTCAATCTTTGAAACTTTTTGCAAAACAAACACTCTTGCCCATTCACATAGAGAACTTTTTTGTATAGATTTAGAAAGTTCTTTTGTGGATCAGAATGAAGAAGGACCTACTGATATCCCAATATGTTTGATTGATGAAAATGTTTATTCTAATAAATTTTCAAATTTCAATCAGTCTTATGATGATGATGATTTCCAAGAAGAAACTAATCATGCAGGGCAACCAGCATTTGATTGGTGTTATGAATTTCACCATCATCAGCTTGAAAGCCGCAATCATCCTTTTCGATCCATCATAAAAAGCTTTCACTTTATTGGGAATCAGCAGCCTTTCAACTCAGAAGGTGAAGAGAAGAGTAATGAAGAAATTTTTGAGCAAGAGGAAACCATTGAATACACCCCCACTCAAGAATATAATAATCTCTTCACAGAGTTCAGCCCACTGAATCCAAGCATACCAGGGCTACAAGAGGACAACACTACCAAATATGATGAGTCCTCCAGTTCAGATGATGATGAAGAAGAGGGAGAGAAAAAAATACAATACTATCCTGCTGTGGATATACCATCTTCCCAATAAGAGACTTCTCCCTTCATTAATGTGAATCTGCCATTCAAAGAACCTGAATTTATATTAGAAGAAAGCATATGTTTAGAGAAAGAAAATATTTCACTGTTTGCTATTGTGCAGGTTAAAGATGACGATACTTCCAAGCTACATACTGAAGAGATAGTCCTCAAAGCTGATATCTTGGAAGTAGATAATCTACCAATTGTGGAGGACCAAAAAGAATAAAATCTTCATCTTTTCTTTGTTGATCCTATGGAAGAGTGTGTGGAATTCCCAACTAGCTCAAATTATCAAGCAGTGATCCTTTGCAAGAGCCAGAGACATGAAAAGTTGTCACCTTCTGTGATAGCCTTGATATTGAAGGTTAATCTTCAATATGTTCTATGGATACCTCTGACAAGCAGCCAGAGTTTCTACTTCTTCTTGACATTACTCAGCTGGCTGCATTGCCATTTTTGTATCATATGATAAATGTAAATACTCCATGATTAGAATAGGTTAGATAGGAATGTCAATAAAGCTCAGTTCTGAGCATGTAGATTAGTTGTTGTTTTCTTCTTTGAAGAAAAATCAAAGATTCAAAAATACAAAAACAAAGAAAAGAAAGAAAAGAGGGCAGATTGTCAAAACAAGAAAGGTATAGCCCCATACCAAAAAGAGAAACAAATTCTGAAAGTGTGCAAGATTAAATGCCACTCCTACAAAACACACTTCTAGTTAGTCAAACAGCCTAATATTGACTAATTATTTTTAAATTTTCTGTTGATAGGATAGTGAATTCGATTTGCCAAACTATTTAAACTTGGCTTATCAGTAGATAGTTTAGGATAGAAATCAAAGGTTCAAACATGTTCAAAATCTAAACCTAAGTTTCCAAATAGAGATGGCTCAAATCTTTTTTATTTTCTGAGTCAAAAAAGATGTAAATCTGGTTCTAATTAGCTCAAAATCTGAACCAGAGAACAAAAAAGGGACAGCTCAAGGCAAAAGTCAAAACAGAGCTGTTAAAAACATGAAGGAAGTGCTTTCAAATTTCCAATCTCAAGCCTTCCATTTTTTGTTTTAAATTGAGTGCAAAATAATGTCTATGTGCAGTTTGTTCTTATGCCATAGACCAGCATCAAGCTAGACTGTTCAATCCTGACTTGAGTGCTTTTCAATTTCTATTGTACAATTTAGAGAATAAAGTCTATTGGACAGTTTAATCCCAACCGACAGTAGATTAGGTAGAGAATCATATGGGCTCAACTGTTTAATCTAGGTCCATGGAGAAATAAGGAGTAGAAATAGATTAGATTTGCTGCTTTCAGAAGGATAAAATGTTGTAAAAGAGTTTGCCAATCCAAGTGCACTCTAATGAAGAAAAAATGTTAGATCAGTAGGATTGGGTAGGTAGAAGCTTGTATTGATAAAGGTCCATTATTTTTATGGTTGCTAATATGTTTTCAGAGAAAGTCATCTCAGCAAAGGAAGGGAAGCCCCATGGATCAGGCACAGTTCAGCCTCCTAGAGAGCATAATGGATGTGGCACAGGTCAGCTTCCCAGAGAATGCAGGTCTGAAGTTCTTGATGCCTTCAAGAAGGCACCATCCCCAAGTGGAGCCACTGTTAGCCACCTATAAAATTTGTTATATCAAAAGGTGGCTAAGACTTTTTGAGCCTTCAAGGAAAAAATTTTATTACTAAAAATTGTTGGCTCTTGAAGACCCTTGAAGGCCTCATGCCTATCCTCTATCCGAACTTCACTGTTGTTCCCATTTTACACTTAGAAATCCTGCTGATTTCCAAGACAGATTACTGCTGCAAGCACCATTTCCCTTTTCCCCTTCTTCCAAAAATAACTTTCATTTGCTCCCCTTTCTCCATAAAACTCCTCTTTTCATGATTCCTTTTCTCCTTTTCGTGAAAATCCTCTTTACATGGTTGAAAACTCCTTATTTGCCTTATCGGAACCCCTCTAACCCTTTGAAAATCATTCAAAAACCATAAAATCACATTTTTATGGTGTGGACTTAAGCCCCCTCGGGCTAAGTCTTAAGCCCCTTTCTTCATAAGCCTTCGGTCTTATTATCTCCCATGTGCCCCACGGCCCCGCAATCGAGTGCCAAGCCATTTTTTAATTATTTCCGCCCAAAGTTTAAAACCTTTGGTTATATATTAAAACTCGTCGATTTTATTACATTATAATTTTCCGCCAGTGTAAAATATCAGTCAACCCCCACCATCGATCTGATTTGCAGATCGACGGAGCAGAGTCCGTCTCCCCGGTGGTCCCCGAATTCCACTCACCTATCCAAAACCATGCGGTATTCATCGCACCGCCTTTGGGCGAGGGTGGTTTTTTCCCGATTGGTAGCGATTCCATTCAACGGTCGACATGTGTCCTGGGCACTGTTCATAAAACCGCCATCCATCGCGCGTTAACGTTCGGACGTGGACCCCACACGATATTGACATCCATCGTCCGATCTAGAGCGGATCATCCAACGGCTATCGCTCACTGAAGATGCCCGACAGTTAACCGGGCTACGACACAGCATCCAATTAATTTCCGCTGTCGATATGATCTGCAGATCGACGGTTCATATTTCATTGCCCACTTCCGTCACCCAGTCAACATTTCTCGTTTTGACTTTCCATTTTCCGCTCCCGACCGTCAATCTCTGCGCGATCGACGACTCTGATTTAAACAAATCTTCTGCCTTCTCTATCACTTCTCCTGATCAATCCTGACCATTGGATGATGCCATCCAACGGCCACACTTCCTCCACATGTCCTCCGCAACAATAAACCTATATATGCAGGATTTTCTAATAGTTTTTGTATTTTTCAGGGTTTCTATGGTTTTTTCGCCATAACTCAGGAAATTTCAAAGGCGGAGGGTGACGATCCTCCTGCACCCAATTTAGCAAAGAAAATCCTTCGTAGGATCGAGATTCATGTTTCATCAGTGTTTCTTCAGGCATTGATGCCATTCGACCCCTGCGCAGCCCTACACACCAGCAGAAAAACATGAATCAAGCACAGTCAGAGAGTATCAGTGACGAAGGCCAAAATTGATCAGAACAGAGGATTAAAGACAGATTTCGCGGGGATCACGGCTAAGAATGTTTATCAAAAGCCTAATCCCCGATTAAAAACACAGTTAAAGAAGAAAATATAAAGTGTTTTAGCAACAGAAATCCTCCACCGCCACATCTGAGGCAAATTGATTCCTCCCAGCTACCAAAATGCCACCTGTGCCTCAAAGTATTCAATCAGAGGCTGAATTTATTGATCAAATGAAGATATTCGCCTTAGCGTAGCCAGAGAGTTACTTCTGCAGGGAAAATTAATGCAAAAGATATTTGCAGAGTAACCCTGACGCCACACAAAGCCTCAAAGGTCAACAAAAGCTCCCACCGAGCTTACATATTTATGTAAAACATTTAATATAGAGTGCACCCATGTAAGTTTCTTCATTGATCCCCTCAAAGGCCAAGAAGTCATTAAGTCTGTATTAATTGTAATTGGAGATATTTTATCAGATCTCACCTCCTCATTCTTCTATATATACTACTGCAGAAGATGAGTGAGGGGTTGGTTGCAGAACTTTGATATACACTTGAGCTTAAATTTCTGATTGTAAATAGTGTTCACTGGCTCTTGGAGCTCTGCTTGTGATCGATAGGTTAGGCTGAGATGTGTAGATGGTTGCTAAACTAAAGCACTGGACTTAAATTTGTAACTGGTTTGGAGCATCAATACAAGCTGATTTATGGGATCCTGGTCTATGTTGACGGTGATGTTTCTCTAATTGTAACTTGTTATTTTGTTTCTATTTTCACTGTGTTTCATATTCCCTATAAAGAAAAACATGCATAGAGTTAGGATCTACTATACAACAGTAACCTTCTCTGACTGAAAATATTTATATATATGTTTTCTTCCAATCGGTGTTATTTAGGAATGATTTAATTCAATTTAAGCATAGGAATGTTGGCGTTCCCTCGTCTTATTGCCTTAGCTGAATGTTATTCTTAAATGTTATTTTCAGTATATGTTTTGTGAAGATTAACTGAGGAAGATATGGTGAGCCCTGGTCCCAGTTTTATCCCCACAACTATCTGGATTTTTCCCTTGGAATGTGTTAAAATCTGGCTAGTTTAAAAGTACTTACCAAATCTTAGGCCATTCTGTGTTACCTTTGTGTTTGTCTTGAAAGTAACCAAGTAAAGCAGAGCTAGGAGAGGATTTGTGGTGAGCCCGACCCGCTAGTTTCTTCTACAAAAGTTGCCTTCAAGTTTCCCTTTTGTTTTAAAGTGTTTTCTATTGAAAGTGTATCAAAGGCTAGCTAGTTTAAAAGTACTTACCAGATCCTAGTTTGCTTTTATGTTTTTCTTGAGTCTGTGTCAAAGGTTAGCTAGTTTAGAAGTACTTACCAGATCCTGGGCTGCTCCTTGTTTTTCATCTGTTTATTTCCCTTCTAATTGTATCATTTCATTCCATAAATCAAACTTCAAAGAGATCCTTAGACATAGATGACTTGCCCCATGGACCACTCTTGCCTCTTGCTGTTCCAATTAAACTCTATTATGACTCCATAGCCCAATGGACTAAAACCTGCATTTATATATATTTTTGGCCGAAGCTTACTCTGATTTCTTGCAACTTCTCACCTTTGAAACTCTTTGCATTTGTGACTTTCCACCTCAAACAGTAATCATGCTCAACCATCCAAAAAAAACAAACAAACCCTTGGCCTTCATAACTAGCCTAATATCATAACCCCAAACTTCAAAGACAAATCCATCTTTGCACTTATTGGAGAGATCCCTCTTCGAATTCAGGAGGGCTAGATCCTAGAATCCCAAAGTGGTTGAAATGATGTTGTTTCTGTGATTGGACTTTGCCGATCTTGCTAATTACAGATTCCTAACACGGTGTTGTCTCTCTCTGGGCATGACAGAGAAATATGGTTCAAAAGTAACTGCATAGTTTCCCATGGAAATAATTCGAGTAGGTCTAATCTCACTGTGGATCTTGTTTTAGATCTTATTCAGTCTCTTCATTAATTCTTCTACATTTTCAGATGAATTTTTCTTTACTGTCGAATATTCTATGAGATAGTATTGAAAATCCTTTTTCTCGATCCACTAAGCACAAAATGTCCTTTAAGAATCATCCCAAGGGTGTAATGAGTTAGCAGGAATAGTATGGAACCATTTTCGCATGTCCCCCTTGAGGGCCTTTACGAATAATCTCATGAAAAAATCCTTGTTGGTGAAATCTTGGAACGTGTTGATATGTTCTTCAACGATCCATTCCTTTTCGCCACTGAACCAAGGTAGAAACTTTAAGTAGTTTTTAGGCATGTCAAGTAGCACCCAAGGAAAATTTAATGTGGCATATCATGCAACCACATAGGCCAATAGTTGATTAGGTTGGTTAGGTTGATTCCAAGGTTGACCTTGTTGTTAGCGTAAATTCTTAATGCAAGTGTACGAAAGGAGATCACTTTAGTTGTGTCTGAAAAACAACCCTAAAAATAGAAATGGCTGCTTAACTTCTTTAGATCTGCAATCAATAGTTAGAACAAATGCTGCAAAAAACCATATCTATGCAGTAAAAGAAGTTAAACAGTAAAAAGAAATAGTAATTAATCCATGCATCCAACAGACAAGACAATATTTAAAGAATTTTCAATATATTATAACACTTGGTGAAGGGAACAAATAATAGTGTTACCGGCCCCCCTCAATGGGATGGGTTCTTGGTTGTCCTCAATGCTTCAGTTCCAGAAATTCTCTCTCTCAATTGTGCAGAAAACCAAGAATGTGTTGAACCCTATGGGAGATCAAGAAGCAAAAGAAAATAGTAGCAGCAATGAGAATGATCAAAGCATGACAATTAAAGTGGTCAAAGTGAAGAATGGATGGAAAAGCCTCCTATTTATAACAAAATATTGATTATCCTTGATAATGATGAAAAATAAAATATTATTAACCAAGATCTAGATCTAACTGCTTGGAATATTTTATTAAATTTTGTTGGAGGGAAAAGGTATTTAAATTGGTTAAATATATTTATTTAGAAATAATAAATAAATAAATGATTTATTTATCATTTCAAGAATGTTGTTAAGGAATAATTAACAAAAAATGATTTTTTTAATTATTTCTAGGTGATTTAGTCATATTTAACAAGGAATAATAACTAAATAATGATTTAATTAATTATTCCTAGAGAAAAATAAGATAAATAATTATTTCTCATAATTGGGTTAAATATGACCAGGAATATTATTTAAACATTGGTTTAATTAATTATTCCTAGAGGAAAATCAAATAAATAAGGATTTATTTAATTATTCCTCATAGGGTTTCTTGTTTTAACCATAAATCTCTTAATAAAATATGGGTTATTAAATTATTTCATATAGTGAAAGAAATTTTACTATGGTAAAATTGGTCTTACATGGTGTACTTCGATCCATCTAATTGTAAATGGTTAGATGACCAAATTTTGGTCATAACAGGTTCCCCCCCCAACATGCGAGCATTAGGAGCTAATCGTATGACCGAAGTACGTTGTAAGAACACAATAAATAGACATCCAAGGGGAGTTAGAGAGAGAGAGAGATACATAGATGGAGGGAAGCGATAGAACACAATGACTAAAGAGGAGAGACCTAAAAATGATATAAGTCTCCTTTGATGCTTGGATACCTGTTCTCAATGAGGTGGGGGAGGCATACCTATGCCCGCCGAGATGACAAAGTACAAAGAATAATAGTACGCCCAGCAAAATGAAAATGATCAATAAATTACATGATATATGGTACATGACATGCTGGCATAAAATGGGCTATAAAAAAATATAATGGATCCCAGATACATACTGCGCCTTGAGAAACATGAGCCAGGACTGGATAAAATGATATTCGAGTACATGATACATAATAACAACCAAAGAAGCCTTGCTAAACAGGAAAGAGCTCTGAAAATATGAATGTATCATCTAAATGATGCATGCATTCTATGGGCGCTGCAAGCAGCTAAAACCAAACCCATAAAATTTTCAGAGTTTCATATGAGGTTATAGCATAATCTAAGGTCATCCAGGCATGTGGGGGGATACCTGAAGGGCCACCACCTCATGAGGTCTTAAACATCTCACACACACTTGGGAATTACTGGTATAATCTTCTTGATCACCAGACCATCAAGTATACGAATCTCAACCATGCAAATAATGAGTTGAGGACGAGCAGATGAGAAACAACTAAGTCAAAGGGAAATTATGATTCCCTTTGCCTGATCCAACGCACCAAACAAGAATGTAAGCTGGAACCAAGGTACATCACCCTCTAGACCCGTCTTTTGGAATAAATATGTTGATGTTGACAAAAGGAGGTCTGCCTTAGGTGAGGCAATGATTAATCCTAATCTAAGGCACGAGGGATCATAGTAAAGTGACTAATGGACTGACACCAGGGATGATGATGGAATAGGGGATACTGAGTAGCAGACGAATGAATTCCCTTGTTAGAACATAAAAAGCATGGATGACCTAGTAACGACTGACTCGAATCCTGAGGGGATAGGGAATAGTATGACTGGAGGACAAAATGGGAGACACACGAGAGATTCAAGGAAAATATGGATGGAATATTGTAATATAGGGAAAACAGACTCGGGAAAGACTCCATGAATGAAATGATGACTCAACTCGGATGCTATGAAAAAGGGTGACTCAATGGTGTTGCCACACAGAATAGGCCCAGTGGGGACCATAAAAACATGAGAAAAAATGGTTACTCATGATGAAAATCGACACACACGTTGACAAGTATGAAGGAAAAGTGGTGCCCCAAGAACAAGTAGCACATGTGAGGAAATTTTGTTTTAAGAGGCGGCAAAGTGACCCTTCTTGGAAACATGGCTTCCTGGTGAAGTGTCAAATTACCAAAAACAAAGGAAAACCCATTATAGTGCTCGGTGAGAGCTTTCCAATGGTGCTAACAGTTCGTCAAACCGAGCTACGATTTGGTCGCAATTGGTGAAGTAAAATTTAGGGGTTTTTCTTTAATAGGGAAATTTCCCTCCAATTTGATTCATTTTCTAATTGAGTTGTGGTGAATTTGGAGAGGAGGAGAAAGGCCCTAAATCGTGTGGTGATTGTAGCGAACAAACCGACAATTGGAATCAGGATCTGTTAGTGGTAGGTAGGTGTCCTAACCTTACTCTACATTTTAATCCATTTATTATTTCAGATTAGGTGCCTAGGGCTCAGTAAGAGACCCCTACCTCTCCTCACAGCCGGCTCGCACTATCCTGGTCTTGAAGTGCGACTTGGCTCGCAGTTTTCAAGGAGAAAAACTGCGAGCTTGCAGCTACAGGGATGGAAAATGAAAATTGTAGCTGGAGGTGAGGTTTGGTTAGCTTATTGAGTGAGAACTGAGACTTGAATGCTTATGATGTAGTTGTCCTTCTCTAAACTAACAAACATGATGTTGTTATGCAGATATGGCAGAATTGAGGATCAACTGGTGTGGGAGATATTTGGATGCTCTTCAGGCCGCGATCTAGGGGGATTATGTGGTACGAGGAGCACTTTCTAGATATGGATTTCTCAAGTTGGTTGAGAACCCATTGATGAGGGTGGGTGAGCCCTTACTATCAAGGATAGTGAGCTATTGGGATATGGACCAGGAGGCCTTCATGGTGCAGGGGCACAGGATTGATCTTACCATCTAGGACATCTATTTTTTGACTGGACTCACACCACTGGCGGTGGTGGGAAACATACATCCAGTGTTACTGTGTGGGTGGAATATATCAGAGCTCATGGGGCGCCATCATAGACCGGATGCTCGTGCTAAGAGCACGACCATTTTGATCAAGGATCTAGAGTGGCTAGAGACATGGGCTATCGTCGCAGCAGTACTATAGATCCTGGGAAACCAGGCGCTCCATCACATCACTCAGGGCATATGATGTTGGTAGAGAGTGTTTTTAGTGAGACCTACTATGGGTGGGCCCAGATGATGTTATCGTCGATGAAACAGAAGTTGTCACTCTGCAAGCGACAGGTGAATCATGACTCTACTTTTGGTGTTGTAATGTGTTCGTTCTTCTTTGATAAGATCCCCTAAGATCCCCACACTTCGAACTCATGTGAAAATCCGAGATGGGGGCCCATAGGGGCCCAGGATGTGCCGTTGGGGGCAATTGATATGGAGAGGAGGAGGCGAGGGAGTTAGACCAGCGTTCCGACTTTAGGTTTTCGCACACTATGATCAGATGTCATTATACATAGACGACTATCCATATAGTGGCATGAACTTTCAAGGGGACCCTAGCTTTCCACTTCCGCCAGCTCGAGCATGGGGACTGGATGGTAAGTGAAAGCTGCTATATATTATGGTACATTTAAAATTTTTAAGATATGTATGTGGTACTGATTCATGACTTTTGGTATGCAGATATAGCACTGATAAAGCCGACAGGGTATATGGGACGACCCACAGTACCTGGGGTTGCAGGATCTAGTGGAGCGAGAGGAGACCAAAGACATGACTATGAGGCTCTGTTGGAGGATGTCCATCGCAGGTGTGAGCTAATGTTGACCAGTGTATCAGAGCATGGGTGGCATGATCTTGAGGACCAGTACATCGAGGGATGCATAGGGCTACCCTCAGAGTGTTGAGGGGTCATGCAGTGCATGGCGATGGCCAGGCGGGCAGTTCAGGATATGCAAGCTGGTGGAGCTGAGCCATTGGCTTGGGACCCTCCAGATAGTGATTAGATGTAGGGGCATGTGTTTCCCCCAATTTCGATTTCTGTAACATGTTGTGGGCATGTCATATGTATTTATAGTAGTGGAATCCAAACATTTTATGATTTTATCAGTACATAATATGGATATGCATATTTTTATATATGACGAGTATATGGTTCGCCATTTGTTTTATTATTGTCTTATGTTAAATGCATGTGATAAGTGCCAATCTAGAATATTGTTCGTAATGATATCTACATAGTGATCCTGGGCTTTAGGTACATGACTGAATGTAATGGATTCAAATTCACACATTAAGAGCTTCACTCGTAAATATCTTCTAAAAATGACATGGTTATTCACACGATATACGCCATTCAATTGCATGAAAATCATCAAGGAATCTAAAAAAACATGAAGATGAAGGATTCAATGAGCAAGGGCATCGACTAAAAAACATATCAATGCATCATATTCTACCTGGTTATTGGTGGCATATCCAATGCATACGCCATTGGAGAGGATCATTGAATGCAAGGGGGTAAAAATGGCCCAAGTTGCCGAGGCTAGATGCCGGGAGAAGTGACTTGCACCATCGGCATGGCCGATATACGGTGTGGATGATGGATTCATATGAAAGGCGCCACAAGACAAAAAATGAGATTATGGTGGAAAATGAAAGCTACCTAAATGCATGATAGAAATAAAACATGCATGTCAATAAGAGATGTTATGGGTAAAATTTCTTGAGGTAAAGTGCATTGCGAGGGTTAGGAAGGAGTTGGCCTTCGAAATCATCTAGAAGGTATGCCCCCTTTCCAAAATCCTTACTAATGATGTAAGGTTCTAGCCATAATGAGTCAAACTTCCCATGACTAAGGACATCATGAGTTTGGTCATACACTAGAACAATATTGCCTTCGTGGAAGGTACGAGGGTGGAATTTTTGGTCATATTGAGCTTTGGTGCACTTCTTGGCCACTTCAATGGTTTGCAATGCAACATGACCGTCTTTAGAAGCATGCTTAAGCATGATAAGTATTTTTTCTAAAGGTTAGGTGTCAGGGAGAAGTTCGACAACTAGGTGAAGGGAGGGGATTTCACACTCGATTAGTAAGAGTAAACTCGGTGGCATTTTGAACAGAATTTCTATAGGCCCACAAAGTTGGGAAGAGCATAAGGTGCTAGTTGGTTTTTTTCTTGTTTGCCATCCGTTGAAGCATAGTTTTAAGGATTTTATTGACCGCTTCAACTTGTCCATTACCTTGGGTATAATAAGACAATGAATATTGGTGCTCAAAGCCAAATAGAGAGGATAGCTCATGCCATATCTCATATTTGAAATGCCATCCATGGTCAGAGACCAATTTTTTCGAAACCATGAATCAAGCGATAACATGGTTAAAGAAAAAGATAGTTGTGGTAGGTTCCATGTTGTTGAACATTGGCATGGCCTCATCCCATTTAGTTAAATAGTCGACCGCCACAATGATATACTTGTGGTTACCAACAGATGGAGGTCGACACTCCATAAAGTCAATGGCCCACTTATATAAGGTATCGAATGATATGACAGGATGGAGGGGGGCAGGTGGAGCTCATGCCTTTGGGCCGAATAGTTGACAATTGGAACAATTTTTGACTACTTCAATACAATCACTAAAGAGAGAAGGCCAAAAATATCGAGCGTGCAAGATGGCCAAACCGGAGAGGTGACCACCACAAGTGCCTCTATGGAAGGAATTAAGGACTTTTTCAACTTCAGCGTGCGTGAGAGAATAATGAAGGACAAAATCAACATCGCGAAGATACATATTGTGATCAATGAGAAGGTAGTGGGGGGCTTGGTGTCGTATGCGTCGTCGCGCATCACGATCAAGATGGGAAGCGAAATTCTAGGTTAAAAAATAAGTAAGGATGTATTCATATCGAGGATCATCTGAGGTAATGGAAAACAAGTGCTCATCGGGTAAATCGTCATTAACTAGCAGATCATGTGTACTAGTAGGTAATTCAGAAATGATTTCAATGAGGGCTAAACCTTTTTACTCTTGGGTGTGACAAATTCAAGATCGAACTCTTGGAGGATAGCGATCCAATGAGCATATTTCCCATTAATGATCCATCAACCCAATAGGAAAACCATGGGGTTGGAATTGGTCATGACCTTGGTGGAATGCGTAAGGATATAATGATGAAGTTTTTGGGCCGAGAACACCACAGCTAGTGCAAACTTCTCTTCATGCGAGTAGGACACAGGGGTCCCACAAGATTCTTACTAACATAATAGATAACATGTTCTTTTCCGGTGTCATCTTCTTGAATGAGGACCACAAAGAATGAGTGGGTGGAGGCTGAGATATACAGGATGAAGTCCCTCTCACAGTTAGGAGGACTAATCAAGGGAGCAGAAATGAGAGAATTCTTAAGGGCATCAAAAGACTATTGAGCATAGTCATCCAAAACAAATGGAATCTTAGATCGAAGGAGTCTTAGAAACACATGCACAGTGGTGGAAAAGTCAGGGATGAACTTCCAAAGGAAGTTGGCTTTTCCTTGGAGGATTTGTAAGTAGCGCAAGGTATGAGGAATGGGAAGCTAAAGAATGGCTTGAAATTTGAGGGGATCAAGCTTTATACCATCTTTGGACATAATGAAGCCCAAGAGACAACTGACAGGAACATAAAAGACACACTTCAACAGGTTCAAGCGGATATTATACTTGCAACATTGGAGAAAAATAGTACGTAAATCATGAATGTGTTGCGCCCAAAGCCTAGAATGAGTAGTGAGGTCTTCAAGGTAAGAAAGGATAATATGAGAAAATTCATGGAAGAAGTATGACATGGCCTGTTGGAAGGTGGCTCTTACATTCTTTAGACCAAAATGCATGACCCTATAAGAAAATTTTTCCCATAGACTAATGAATGCAGTTTTTAACTTATCAGCACGGTGGATAGTAATATAGTTAAAACCAGAGAAAAAATCCATAAAGGATAGAACCTCATGCCCCGCACACTCATCAATGATATGGTCAAAAAATTGTGTTGGGAAGTTGTCTTTGGGACAATATTTGTTCAGGTAGCAAAATTCAATGTAGACACGAATGGTGCCTTGTTTCTTGAGAATGGGAACCAGATTGGAAACCCATGTGGTCTATTCAATGGGATAGATAAAACCAACATGCTTGAGCTATCGATTTCTTCTTTCATAGACTCTCGTTTGGAAGGGTTGATGGGTCTCAACTTTTGATGGACATGATTGGCAGCGGGCTATGTATCGATATGGTGTTTGACAATGGCGGGATCAAGTCCGAGCATATCTGAATAAGACTAGGCGAAAACATCACAAAATTATTTGAATAGATTGGTGTAAGCCTCAATTTCTTATGGGGTGAAACGTGCCCCCAAGGTAATGTTTTCTTCTACCCATGGTTTATCGGAAATGTTGATTTTAATGGTAGCAAATATTTTGCCATGTTTTCTTATTCGAAAGAATCTAGTGCAAGAATGGGATCTCTAAACCAATTGAATTCATCATGAATGAAGTCTTTAGACTCCACATCATACTGGTCATGGGACTGTTATGGAAGGAAGTACGAAGGGTGGTCCATATCATCCTAAGGAAAATCAGGGGTGGTCATGGCTTCCATAATGTCTTCATCATAATGGAAGATGGGAGCACTAGCGGAAGGAAGACCACATGATGCGACGAGGCTACCTGGTGCATATTCATGAGAAATATGGTTCACATACGCATCGCTACATAGGGTATACGAAGAGATAGTAGACGAAACATCTACCAATGTTGAGACCAAGGTGTTCGACGAGGGAGGTTCGACAGAAGAAAAATGGGAAGCCCCAGAGGGGTCTTCCACCGTGGATCTCATGGATGACGAAAGATAGAGAATAGCGACCAAAGTGTCCGTGATCTCTACATCGGGGGGAGATATCACAATGGGTGTAGAAATGTCCTTCAGTTCTGCTGAAGCAGAACTCACAAGTAGAGGAGTAGATGATCCACTACGAGCGGCCTCTATTTCGTGAATTTCCTCAAGGGTATCGTGAAAGCCATCGAGATGGGGAAAATGATGATAATAATCACCATAAAGGTCACACAAATCACAATGGTGTTTCGTGTGCAAAGATTTGAGTTTCTTAGCTGAATCAGGTAAGGTAACATGGACCTCCGGGATGTCATATTCAGGAAACGTTTCATTGACCACAGGTTTGAGACAAGGAAGTTTAGGACAGTTATGGGTGGCATGACCAACAAAATCACACAAAGCGCACAGAGGTGATGACTTTGGAGGCTTAGGAGGATTTGGAGCTGTTTGGGAGCCCTTATCCTTATGTTCCTTATTTTTGGCTTTTCCCCCTCACCAGATGCTTTTGCAACGGGAGTAGGTTCCTTCTGAGGTGGTTGTGGCACTGAAGAAAAGGGAAGAGTCATGGTGACTGGTTCAACTGGGGTCAAAGCAGTATAAGGTTTGAGTTGACCAAGTGGAGTTTTTGCTAGGGGATTAATGTACCAAACTGGGATCCTTAGGGCCAAATTGGGTAGACTCAACGTAGCCATAACATGCACCGAAAATAATCCAGAGGGGGGAGCCAAAAACGATATCTAACTGGAAGGGTAATGGCCAGGTGAAATGGATCCCAAATGATTAAGGCTTGGGGGAACTTTTCCTGGTTAAAAAATATTGGGAGAGAAACTAGAAAAAGGAGAAGGTCCTTGAGGAGGTCCCGAAGGCTGTGTTGAGTGAACAACAAGAGGTTGCAAACGTGTTGGTTGTTGGCTAGTTGAACCAGGTTGTTTTTTTCTAGCCCGAGACGCTTGAAAAATGTAATCACTCAATGAGCTGGGCTCAGCGATAAGAGGCGAGGGACCAAGGAATGAACCAAGTAAGGTGGAATATTTATAGACTCCTGGTGAAACACTAGTGAGAGGTGTGACTGATTGTTTATCAGCCACCAAAGATATGATGGGCTCACGGGAGGTATGATACTTTGGTTCATAATATGTCAAATGATCAATAGTGACGATATTTACATTATGGGGAAAGCACATTTTACGGTGAACTATAGATGTGAAAGCTAACATCTGATAGGTATAGCTACGACCCAAGAGGATATTATAATCCAAGGGGACATCAATGACTTCTATGTCAATACAAACAGTCTTTCCCATAAGTGTGATAGGACCATTGCGGAACATGCCAAGGGGTTGAGAAGGATGACTGTCCCACTAATCCAGGTGGATATTGGTGGCCACCCGCCTATTCCACTTGGGGTCCCACCATTGTCTCTTTCAATTTTTCAGTTTCAGCATGACTTACTATTTTTAGCAGTTTTTCGGGTCCTGAACTTCCGGAGCCGTTTTGAGGCCCTAAACGACGTTTTTTGGGAAAATCAGGAGAAAAATGGGTGCATGGATCGATGTTTCTCACATCAAAATTTGTAGTCCTCGGATAGATATTTCTAAAGAGGTATGGTGTGGGTCAAACAGAGATTGTATGCAAAAGTTACGTCCCTGAGAAGTTGAAACACCAATTTACCCAAATAGGGCCCACAGTTTTGGTGCTTCATCTCCTAGGGTTAGGGTTTTGGATTTTTAGGGTTTTCCATTGTTTCTAAATAGTAAATTTTAATATTCCCAATTAGCCCAAGCTAATGGGAATCTTCAATTTTGCTTTACTTTTATGTTTCATGAATAAATGTGTAAAGGAGGATTATAAAAACTCCTAAAACAAAAAATAAATCAATGCCACATGTGAACAAAGCTAAATCTGGGCTATTTCAAATAAACAACCTTATGTGTGAAAGGGACTTGATCATTTGACTGGGTCAACCATGACCAAATCAGTAGTGCCGTCTAGAAGGATTGATCTTCATTGGGACACAACACAGTTTTATTTGGAGGAGGCTCATGTGAAAAGAACTATTCCATTGAAGATGGTTTAGGGTTTTGCAAGCTCTCAACTTATGAAAGGAAGAGGAGGACAACATGAGAAGGTTGTTGATGACCATATTATTTTCTGAAGATTTTTTCTGTTTAGACATTTCTTATTCTCTTGTTTCTTAGCAGAGAATAGTGATGTTTAGCACTGGGTGTTCCTGATCGGGAATCCCATCCCCTTCCTTGAGAGGCCTCTTGGAGGAGTATTTCATTTCTTGTCCACTATCAGGAATTTGGCCAAGTTATTCTTCCAACTACAATGTAGATCCTATTGAGGGTTTGGTTGTCTTTGTAAGATGCAGCAAGTGGAGGCTAGATCTACTCAGATCTAGGGCATTCTAGGGCCTCTTTTCAGTGAGAAAGCCTTCTATCCCATTGGCAAGAGAGTATTGGATAATTGGAGCACTGATTTCGGATCTTGGCTTGAGGCCACATATGTTCTAGAGCCTACAGCCCAATTTTCATTCCAGTACTGCGTTATTTTCAAGTGTACAGTTGCAGGGTGTTTTGGCACACTTTTTGGAGGAGAGATCTCTAGTGTTGGGAATCTGCTCTTCATTGTGGTGATCCATGGATTTTAGATCTAATCCATGTCATATTCAGATCTGATCTGAATATTGTTGTATTTGCTTCAGAATTTCTGAATCATTCTGCAGATCTGCTGCATATTATCTCAAATACTTCACTTTTTGTTGAAAACCCCAAGGGGCATTTGAAGAGGATCCTTTCTAGTGTACATATCTGATATAGATAGAACTTTTTGTACACATATCTACTCTAGATCTGAAGTGTAATCTACAGCTATTATCAGCCAATAAAATAATGTTGTCAAGCTTGTTCAGTCATATTCTATTGTTGCAGCACCTCATTTTTGAGGTTTTCCTCATGTAAAGTCTCTATTTTCTGTTCTATAACTCATGGGCTTCAATATAACTCTGATTTGTTGTTGTAAATGTAAATATTGAGCCTCCATATTGGCCTCCTACTTTTACTTTTCTGAACTGCGTTATTTCTGTGCAATATTGTTTCGATTGTTGCATGTTCTCGTTTGGGATATTACAAGTGGTATCAGAGCATCATCTTGGCACAGCCTGTGCATTCTGAGAAGCCAATATGTCTTTTCATGAAAATAAAATACTGAAGAAGAATATTGATTACATTGAAGACACGGAAGACAAGGGTAAACCCCTTTATCTGGAAGAATGAAAGGGAAAGAGTTCTCAAAAACTCTGTTCCAAAATATGTATGAGCTTAAGGGAGAAATCAAAGAAATGAAGAGGGCAAGACATGAAGGTCCCTCAAGAATATCTTTACATGAAGAAAGCCCTAGTTCTTCATCTTATGTGTGCAATCACTCAGCTACACATTCAGATCTACAACTTTATTCTATGCCCATATTTACTGCAAGAGGGATGAAGGAAGAAGATGCACCAAAGGAGGAGACTTTGAGTGATTATCTTCAGGAGTATGAATCTAAATCTTGGAAAATCAAGGGGCACTTGAGCTTCCAAGAGTTCTTCCAGCTCAAAGAAGAAATAAGATGCATCAAGTATAATAGAATAAGAAGAGGTAGATTCTTTCTGCCAAATTTTGATGGATCCTCCACATGCACAGTCAAGGATTGGATAGATCAGCTAGACTCATATTTGGATCTACATCAAATTTAAGAAAAGGAAGCCCTTAAGGTAGCAACACTGCATCTTAAAGTTAAAGCTTATGCTTGGTGGTTAAATGAATTCTTTTCATTGAAGAATTCAAATATATCTACTTATGAAAGATTCACTAGGAGGTTAGTGAAAAGATTTGATGTAAAGCAAACTGAAACATCTTTGATTGATCTAGCAAAGCATGAGCATGCAAAACCCTTGCATGAGTTGGAAATATTTGTTATGCCAACTCCACTTCATATTTTTGTTGAGGGGGATAAAAATATGTGTGATACTTTTCCAGGGCAAGATACCCATTGCATGAAGAGATTTCTTCTTAAAGGGAAGTCAGGGAGATTCCTCTTTCAAGGGAAGACCAAGATCTAAGGTCTCTCATTGATAATTAGGTATTCTAAAATATTGAAGAGGAGAAATAACAAGAGGGAAGTAACAACGCTGTCACTTCAGAAGAAGAACCATCACCACATGGGGATGGACATGAATTTATTGCTTCAAGGGAAGGAGATTTTGAATCTTTGCAAGTGGTCCCCAAGGAGCATCATGTGACAGTCTTATTGAGCAATAACACCTTGCTCCAAGTAGGAGGATTAAGGATGGATCAACATCCAATGATGAGGAGCATGCACCCTTTTTTATTTCAAGGGGTTTCTATTCATGAGAAGGAGACTGATATATGCAGCAAGGAGAGGGACAAATCATTCCACTCATTCATACAGTCTACTTCAGAGCTTGATGTCTCTTTACATGGAGGCATTCCACCAGGGAGACCCCTTGATGGGAAGAAGAATAAAGTGTTCTCTCAACTATGTGCAGCAGTGACATATTTGGCTAAGGAGGGAGCCTTTAATGGATCTACCACTGCGTTGAGATCTATTGATGGATTCCAAGAAGAGCTAAGAAATTTTCTAAAATTGACTTTGCTATCTTCCACTCATCTAGTTGCGCTGGAAAAGAAGAATTCAGAGATCTATGGTGACATTAGTAGGATGTCAAATGGCCACTCCATAGTCTTGGGGCAGCAAATTATATCTCTACACATAAGGAATATTTCTAAAGATGACAAGAGGGTATCAACACTCTTGTCTGCATGGGCCAAACTATGGAAATTTTGGAAGAAAGAGACCTTTCAAAGGGAGGTTGACTTCCATGAACTCCAATATTGTCTTGAGCAAGATAAGATGCAAGAGAGGTAGCAATGGTGGAGCTACAACACTCCAACATGTGACTTTGGCATTGAGCATGTCAAAGAGGAGAATGATGAAGTGATAGCTACTTCATTTCAGAATTTTACACAACGTTGTCATTGTTGGGAATCCTAGATCCATGTTGGCAGTCTCAACTCTTGGTAGAATATTCCAAGAACCTCTTCACATGTAGGTTCTTGATGAGAAAATGGGAGATAGGAGGTATAGAGTGGTTGATGGAGTCATTTACTTTCATGATCATATCTATTTGACTAAATAATCAAGGCTAAAAGATAAACTACTATATGCGGCCTATGAGATCTTGCTTTCTACCCCCACTGACTTCATTAGAACACACCATATTATCTTGAATGGATTCATGTGGGAAGGCTTTGAAGAATAACTATATCAGCATTGTCAAAGATGCATGAAATTTGTGGAGTTGGAGTAGAAACATGACTCTAAGGAAGAGTTAAATCAGTCCTCTCTTTCTTTCTTTGAGGAAGAGGATAGATCTATGCACCAATCCATTGATATGAGGAGGATTGTTTGTGAAGAACATGCTCTTGTTACACATGTTTTATACTCTGATTTTATACATTCTTTCACCATGTTTATGCAGTCCATGACTCCAAGGAGGAATATTATATCTTGTAAGCCTCATGGCCAATATTGGGCCAACAAAATTTCTAAATTTGGCCACTCCCTTGGAGTAAAAAGGGAGATTTTGCAACATGATGGGTACTTCCCCAAGGCACCAAATATATCTCACACTTTCAGCTATGGTGAGATGGTATGGGCAGCAAGTAGGTGGTGGGAAAACAACTTACCATATATAGATCTAATGTAGGCAGGAGATGCCCTGCGCTAGTTCCACATGTGGGACTATGACCAACCTTCATATGCACAAATTTATGTTTGTATGTACATTGTTTTGATCCCCTATATTGATGATGTACATGTAATTTTTATGGGGATGTATGGAGGAAGGAGGGAAGGTATGCATGTGCCCTATGGAATGGCTACTCCCCATATACTTTATGTTCCATATTTCAGGGAGAGCATTGGGAAAACCATGTTTGTTTCATGTGATCAATTGTCTCCTTATGGGATGAGCTATTTGCATCTCATGAGAACCTTGGAGGAACAAGTCATGGATGGAAGGTTTGGTGAACACCTGGCCTATGGAGGAAGCTTAAATCATGGTTGTGTCACAAATGGAGGAGGAGATGAGTTGCATCACTCACCTTACCAATTTCTTGAGGAAAAGCAACATTTTGGAAGGGAGGACTGTAATATTCCCAATTAGCCAAGCTAATGGGAATATTCAATTTTGTTTTACTTTTATGTTTCATCAATAAATGTGTAAAGGAGGATTATAAAAACTCCTAAAACAGCAAATAAATCAATGCCACATGTGAACAAAGCTAAATCTGGGCTATTTCAAATAAACACCCTTATGTGTGAAAGGGACTGGATCATTTGACTGGGTCAACCATGACCAAATGAACAACGTTGTCTAGAAGGAGTGATATTCATTGGGACACAACGCATTTTTAGTTGGAGGAGGCTCATGTGAAAAGAGCTATTCCATTGAATATGGTTTAGGGTTTTGCAAGCTCTCAACTTATAAAAGGAAGAGGAGGACATCATGAGAAGGTTGTTGATGACCATATTATTTTCTGAAGATTTTGTCTGTTTAGACATTTCTTATTATCTTGGCTGTCTATCAGAGAATAGTGTTGTTTAGCACTCGATGTTCCTGATCGGGAATCCCACCTCCTTCCTTGAGAGGCCTCTTAGAGGAGTTTTGAATTTCTTGTCCACTATCAGGCATTTGGCCAAGCTCTTCTTCCAACTACAATGCAGATCGTGTTGAGGGTTTGGTTGTATTGTAAGCTGCAGCAAGTGGAGGCTAGATCTACTCAGATATAGGCCATTCTAGTTCCTCTTTTCAGTGGGAAAGCCTTCTATCCCATTGGCAAGAGAGTATTGGATGATTGGAGCACTGATTTCAGATCTTGGCTTGAGGCCACATATGTTCTAGAGCCTACAACGTAGTTTCATTCCAGTACTATGTTATTTGCAAGTGTACAGTTGCAGGGTGTTTTGGCACACTTTTTGGAGGAGAGATCTCTAGTGTTGGGAATCTTCCTTTCACTATGGTGATCCATGTATTTTAGATCTAATCCTTGTCATATTCAGATCTGATCTGAATACGGTTGTATTTTCTTCATAATTTCTGAATCATTCTGCAGATGTGCTGCATAAGATCTCAGAACTACTCCATGTACTTCACTTTTTGCTGAAAACCACAAGGGGCATTTGAAGAGGAGCCTTTCTAGTGTACAGATCTGATATAGATCTAAATTTTTGTACACAGATCTACTCTATATATGAAGTGTAATCTACAGTTGTTATCAACTAATAAAATAATGCTTGCAAGCTTGTTTAGTCATATTCTATGGTTGCAGCACCTCATTTTGAGGTTTTCCTCATGTAATTTCTTCTATTTTCTGTTCTATAACTCATGGGCTTCAATATAACTCTGATTTGATGTTTTAAATGTAAATATTGAGCCTCCATATTGGCCTCCTTATTTTACTTTGCTGAACTGCGTTATTTCTGTGCAATATTGTTTAGTATTGCTGCATGTTCCCATTTGGGATATTACATAAATAGGCCCTCAAGCCTCATTGTAACACAGTTAAGAGGCTTGTAGCCACCATATCTCTTCTTAGAGATAAGCTACCAATGCCCTAGCTAGTTTATTTCCATTCTATCTCTAAGCAAATTTCAGTTCTTTGATATTAATGAAATGAAGTGTTATTCTGCTGCATCTTTGTATTTGTGGTTATATGTGTATTCCGTTGCGTTCCTAGATAAATCCGGATCAGTGGTATCAGAGTGGTCTGCTTTTTCTAGATCCTTCTTTGCATGTCCCCAACAAGGTCGAGGTATAAGGAGTTAGTGCTCGATCTGGTGGAACTTTTGCAAGATCAGCCTCGCAAACCTCGACGGCTGCCCATGGGGGACGAAAAGAAAGATGAGGGAGCAGGAGATCCTATCAAAATATTGCTCGAGGAGGCCCTCGAAAAACAAAGGAACGCGATGATGGATAATTTTTCCCATATCCTTCAACAACTACCCACCGGCAGCGCATCTGCATCCAACAACCACTCTGGAGGCGCGACTCCCTTTAAGGTACAAGTAAACTTTGACATCCCCATATTTGAGGGTCAAATAGATGTAGATGTCATAGATAGATGGTTGAATCTGTTAGAAGGATATTTATTGGTTCATGAATTTCCCGACCAGGAGAAGATTATTTTTGCACTCCTCAAAGCTACCCCCCATGTCAAGGACTGGTGAGAAACCTATTGTTAGAAAAGGAGACAGAACCCTCTCTGTTCTCAGCTGTACCCACTTGGAATTCTTTCCGAGATGCCATCAAGGAACAATAATATCCTATGGGGAGCTATGAGGACAAGTACATACAATGGACCACACTACGGCAACAAAGGGATCAAGATGTGCATGATTTGATGAATCTGTTCCATTCCCTGCACACAAAGTTGGGTATCAAAGATTCAGAGAAACATTTGGTGCTAAAGTATCGCAGTTGTCTTCACATATAAATTAAGGAGGAAATGGAGTTCCTCGACATCTCCTCGCTTGGTACGGCATATTAGTATGCTGCCAAGATTGAGCAGAAATTCAAACAGAAGAAGCGAGACCTTGGATCTGCGAATCAAAAGCAAGGGAAAGGTTCCCCCAAACTGTAGAACAAAGGACAAAGCCAAGGCATGGTGGCCAAAGACAAACTGTCAAAGCCACATGCAAAAAACAACACCGCGAAGCTAAAAAGGACACAGGAAAGTGGTGTGAGTTCCATAAGAGCTCCACTCACAACACAAGTGAGTGTCGGGCCATGCAGTCGCTGGTGGCCGAGATGAGGGCCTCTAAATCAGATGCATGCTCTGACTCTGAATCAGAACCTAACAAGGGGAATGACAAAGGGAAACAAATTATTGATGCGGAGCCCAACGCCACTATTGCCACTGCAAAGATCTAGAAGGAGGAACCAGAAGATCCAAAGCCGGGGGAGCGTCTCTTCCACTCCAAGATGTGGGTAAAGGGTTCCCTGTCAAAGTTCATTGTTGACAATGGGAGCCAAAAGAACCTCATTTCATTAGACGTGGTGAAGCAGTTGGGATTTCTGACCACATCACACCCACAACAATACACCATCGGGTGGCTTCACCAAGGATGGCATCTCCGCATCAGCCAGTAGTGCCGCCTTCCCTATAGCATCAAGCCCTTCACATATGAGGTATTATGTGGCATTGCTCCTCTTGATGTTTCTGATGTATTATTAGGCCAACCATACTTGTGGAAGCGACATGATGTCTATGAGTCTCGGCCTCACGTTGTTATTGTTACTTTGGGAAATAATTTGTACAAGATACCAGAGGTACCACCGCCTGCCTCTATCTCTTTGGTTACTGCAAAAAAATTCAGTAAGATCATTTCCCAAACTAGGAAATTTTTTTTCCTGGTGATCCGCCCCTAGAGCAAGAAGAAGATTGTGGCCATGACCTCTAGACAGGGCTCCTTTGCGTGACAACAAAAAATCGACAAGGTTGTGGAGGAGTACGGGGACATCTTCACCTCACCCACAAGGGTTCCTCTCTGCTTTCAAGTCAAGCACCCCATTGATTTGACCCCAGGTGCGTCGCTACCCAATGGACCGATATATCGACACTCTGTTCTGGAGAATGATGAAATCAAGAGGCAGATTTAGGAGCTGTTGCAGAACGGTCACATCCGGCCAAGTTTGTCGCCCTGTGGGAGCCTGATCGTGTTGGTACATAAAAAGGATGGTACTTGGAGACTCTGTATTGACTATCGGGCGCTGAACAAGATCACTGTCTGGAATAAGTACCCGATCCCATGGATTGATGACCTTCTGGACAAACTCAAAGGGGCGAAATATTTTAGCAAGATCGACTTGAAGTCTGGGTATCACCAGGTACCAATCGAACCCTCCGATGTGTGGAAGATTTCCTTCAAAGCCAAGGAGGGCCTTTTTGAATGTTTGTTCATGCCTTTCAGGTTGAAGAATGCTCCCGCAACCTTCATGAGGTTGATGGACGACATCTTGTGGCCATTCACCAACTCATTTTTAGTGGTGTACTTGGATGACATTCTGATCTTCAACCAGAATTGGGAAGAGCACCTCCATCACATCCGACAAGTCCTCCAAACACTGCAGCAACAGAAGTTGTGTGCCAATTTGGAGAAGTGAAATTTTGGCATGACCCAGGTTCAATATCTGGGATACATTATTGATGAAAGGGGGTTGCATGTGGATCGAACCAAGATCCAAGTCATTCAGGATTGGCTAGCCCCAACCACTCTAACAGAGCTTCGCCGCTTTTTGAGTCCTGCTAATTTCTACTGCATGTTCGTGTTGGGATTCTCTCATATCACTTAGCCCTTGAGTCTAGTCACCAAGGGAAGAGTGAAAGAAAAATTCTTTTGGTTGGAATATCAACAGAAGGCGTTCATCGAATTGAAACATCGCCTCTATTCTGCCCCAGTGCTTAAATTACGAGACTTGCAACAACCATTTGAGATCAAGACAGATGCCTTTGACTATGATATTGGGGCAGTTCTTACTCAACAGGGACATCCAGTTGCATATCATAGTGAGACATTGTCTGGCATAGTTCGCAAGTATCCCAATTATGAAAAAGAAATTTATTCCATTGTGGAGGCTTGTCGACAATGGAAGCATTACATTTTGGGGAAGGAAACAATCATCCATACAGACCATTGACCCCTGTAGTTCATACAGACACAAGGGAAGTTGCAAGAATGATCGCCATCAAAAGTGGTCCACATATATGCAACAGTTTCATTTGAACATCAAGTACAATAAGGGTAGCACCAATAATGTTGCAGACTGCCTCAGTCGACCACCAATCGTGGCGCTAACCACCGTTCTCAACTCTTGTGGGCACGAGAATTCTAATTGGTTTCTTATCTACAAGAGCGATCCAGAATTCAGCCACACATACAAGGCACTCTTGGGGGGTACGCAAGTTCCAAATTTTCACCTCCAAGATGCAATGTTATGTCACCTGGGACACCTTTTTGTTCCTTCAAGCGAGTGTGCCAAGATGATATGGGAAGCACACTACAGTCAAGTCGCTGGTCATTTCTGGGTCGAGAAAATAGTGGCAGTACTACAAAAGTATTTCTATTGGTCGAACCTTCGACAAGATGTCGGGAAGTACATCAGATCCTGCACTGCTTGCGTCATTACCAAACCGCCCATCAAGAAGAAAGGTCTATATACTCTGCTACCTACCCCTAGTTGACCTTAGGAATCCATCTCCATGGATTACATGTCGAGCCTTCCTTCTACTAAGCATGGAAATGACTATGTTTTCGTGGTCGTCGAGAAATTCTCGAAGATGGAAATTATGGCGGCCTGCACTTTGGGATCCCACAGTCTATCATATCAGACCGGCACAACAGGTTCCTGAGCACATTTTGGTCTAGCCTCTGGTCAATGCTGGACACCAAGCTCACCAAGTCCATAACTTTCCATCCCAAAACTGATGGCTAGACAGAGGTCGTCAACAGGATGATTGTACACATTCTGTGCATGTACAATTCAAAGCATCCACGCACATGGGATGAGAGCCTCCCCTATGTACAACACAATTATAATCGGGCTCTCCATAGCTCAACCGGCCACAACCCCATTCAGGTGGGCTTGGGATTCTAGCCACTATATCCCATTGACGTAGCTATGCCATTTGCAGCTACTCAGGCCGATTCGGCTCATGTCGAGTTTGAAGCGAACAAGGAAAAAAAATTCATCGAGCGCATTCAACACGTCTGGCAATAGGTTCATGACATATTGGGCAGATCCAATGCTAAGTACAAGCAACAACATGATCAACATCGGGTGCCACAAAACTTCCAGGTGGTGACAAAGTGTGGCTACATTTGCAGAAGGAGTGCCTCACTAGACCCCACCGCAAGCTTCATCCGCTCTGATATGGGTCGTACACCATCACCAAGGTTGTAGGGAACAATGCCTTCGACCTCAGTATTCCACCATTCTTTGGTCTGCACCCAGTATTCAATGTGGACTACCTTCGTCCCTATTTCCCACCTCTACTAGACACGTCTGACATTGTAAAACAACTCACACCAACATAGCTAAACCCAAATTGCATGGAATAGGCCACCACAGATTGTACCATGGACATGAAAATCAAGAACACTCACCAACAAAAGATCCAACTCTATCAGGTTGTCAAATCTGGCCAACTCCTGCACCAAGGCAAGTGGTTCACCAGGGACCAAGTTCAACAGAAGTTTCCTCATCTCATGGAGGAACTCAATGCAATGGGACCATTGATTCCTAAGGGGGGAGGATTGATCCAGGTGGATATTGGTGGCCACCCACCTATTACACTTGGGGCCCCACCATTGTCTCTTTCAGTTTTTCAGTTTCGGCACGACTTACTATTTTTAGCATTTTTTTGGGTCTTAAACTTCCAGAGCCGTTTTGAGGCCCTAAATGACGTCTTTTGGGAAAACTGGGAGAAACATGGGTTCATGGATTGATGTTTCTCACATAAAAATTTTTATTCCTCGGATAGATATTTCTAACGAGGTATGGTGTGCGTTAAATGGATATTGTATGCCAAAGTTACGTCCCTGGGAAGTTGAAACACTAATTTACCCAAACGGGGCCCATAATTTTGGCGATTCATCTCCTAGGGTTAGGGTTTTGGATGTTTAGGGTTTTCCATTGTTTCTAAATAATAAATAGGTCCTCGAGCCTCATTATAATATATTTCAGAGGCCTGTAGCCACTACATCTCTTCTCAGAGATAAGCTACCAATGCCCTAGCTAGTTTATTTCCATTTTGTCTGTAAGCAAATTTCAGTTCTTTAATATTAATGAAATGAAGTATTATTTCTGCTGCATATTTATATTTATGGTTATATTTGTATTCTGTTGCATTCCTGCATAAATCCAGATCACCCACACACCCAAGGTGATGGTGGATGGGGCTAAGTCAGATGATCTGAGCTTTTTCCAAACATAGGCAGACATCACACAGGTGGATGCACCCTCGTCAATGATACATCTCTGAACATAGGCATTATGAATATTGACTGGTATTTTGAAGGCAATGGATGAAGGTAAAGGGGGATGTTCTAACTTGTCAACATCAAAGATGATCACAAGATCATCAGAAGGATCCACAATGCCCAAAGAAGATAGTAGAGATTTTCATTGATATGGGCATGACTGGAGGAATTCCAGCGTTGACATGGTGGTAGGCGATTATGCCAAGTCATATACTATGTTATAGGTGTGGGAGGATTTGGAAAAAACAACATTTCGGCATAATGGCCCTTTGGGGATCTTGTGAATGACCTCCGCCTTAGGCCGAGGGATGTGTAAGGGAACATTTGGTGTTAAAATGGACTCTTTGTGTACTTTGGTTTGGGCTCACTTGTAGCTGTAGCAGGTTGCTTGTCATATTGGCACGACCGGGTCTAAATTTTGACATCAGCGGTGTTGACCACTTCAGAATTCAACATGAGAATCTAGTAATCAGGGGTACCAGACTGTGGAGGTTGAGAAGTGGCTTGACCTTGAGGTGGCTGGGCATAAATATATCCTTGTTGATGGAAATGATTAGTGAACACAACCGATTGAGTTGGTGCAGTGTTTGGAGGAGCGGAGCGGTGGCTTATTGTCCTCTAGACGCTGCTTATGCTTCCCACAACTGGCACATCTGGGGGAAAAGGGGACAATCATGAGTATAATAGCCATGGACACCACAACATGAAAAAGGGTTGTTCGTATGAATAGGCTTGTTCTGCTTGGGTTGATCACCCTATTGCTGGTTTGTGGTGTTAGGCTAGTTCCCTTGGGGTGCGTTTGGTTGATTACCTTAGCGCCCTTGGTTACCCTGCGCTTGTTGGTTCTGGTTTCCTTTTCCCTTATTATTTTTCTTCGAATTAGGAATATTAGTAGAAATCTGTTTCGCATACACCTAACCCCGAGGAGGTTGTGGTTGCTGTGGCAGAGGTTGAGAAGGCATGGGAGGCTAGGGCACTGATTCCAAAGGGGATGGAGCGCGGGGCTATGCATAAGGATAAAAAATGAGGTCAATGAGAAGCATTTGGGTAAACAGGTTGAGCAATAACTGGCCCTGGCATCGGTTAAGGTGGTTGCAAAAATGCGTAAGGTGAGCTTGGACCAGGATACATGTTATCGGGAGGGGGATAGGTGCTGGAGGAGTTGGTCCCCCCTGGGGGTAACCATAACCCATGAAAGGATGAGTATATGGATTTGAAAGAGATCCAATTATACCATTGGCAGCATGAGATGCCCCCAGTGCATTGGCACCACCAAGTCTAGGAAGATTCAGTAAAATGGTATAACATAACTAGACTGAGTGTAGATCAAGTCATATTTTAACGCGACTTGGAGAGCTTCTTCCTCTTACAGAGGAAAATGAGATGCGACATCTTTACCAATGGAAGGAAAAAGCATCATGAGAAACCAATCCATATAGACACGGTCGTCGAATGTAGGAGCTCAACAAAAGCTCCTCCTTCTACGCCATTCTTAGATATGGTCAGAAAGGTGGGTGGTAGAAGTTTGATGGAATGCGGTCAACATATTGGTACCCGTATCATAATGGAGGGGTAACTGGAAGTAGGACATAAACGCTTTAGCAAGAGTCACAAAAGTGGAATGAGACATAGAAGTTTGGTCAACATACCACTTCGTAGCTTCTCTAGTGAGCGTGCGTTCGAACAACCGAAGGCAAATGGAGTCACTGGTAATAGAATTAGACGAACACCACATATGAAAGGATTGGACATGATTAGTAGGGTCCTCTCCAGTGTTTCCATCAAACTTAGGAATGTTAGAAGGAAGCTTAGTTGGCATAGTAGGCCAACCTGAATTTTTGGAGTATAGGGTCATTGATTTACTGGCTAAAATATGGAAGGCTTAAACCTACCACAAAAGGTAGCGAAGGAGTAGCCGGAATGGTTCCAATAGTGGTTCCACTGGTAGAATCTCTAGCATTAGGGTCGGGGACACCACCAGCTTGAGGACCAACACCTACATTGGCGCCTGACATGGTGACAGTATGAGGGTGAGGGGAACCAGGTTCAGAATCAGAGGAAGAACCCGATGAACTAGAATCAGAGTCGGTATGGGGACTCAACGGAGGACTAACTCAGACCCTACGTGGTGGAGTAAGTCTTTCTAACGAAAATTGCGGGTGGTGGCCTTGCAGTCTTCGTGATAAACACCTTGGGGGAAAAATGATGGCAAGTCACAAATGACACGAAAATGTTGAAGAGTGATAAATAAAGGCTCTGTGAGGTGGATTAATTAATTATGATGTTTATGTCTTGGCTTGGCAGTGGAAACCAAGCACTCTTCACTTTAGGTGTGTGTGTGCAAGCCGTGTGATAATTTTAATTAAGCCCAGACAGTTGTGTAAAGAAAAAGTAAAAATGTTGAAGTATTGTAAATAAAACTGAAATGACAGTAAAATAAACATCTAATCATGCATAAATTCAACCCAAAAGAAGGCTTCCCAAATAAATAGTCTAAAAGGTGGGCGAAATTGAATCAAACAAACACAATATGGCAAAAATATATAATGTCTAAGGGACAAGGATCTAATGACTTAGATCTGCTAGAAATGACGTACAAAACAACAAGAAACTGAAGGGGAAAACTACTTTAAAATGGAAGGCGAAAGGTTAAAACATTAAGGGAAACAAGGGTACCCTAAGGGAAATACCAAAAAAAAATCAAGAGGGTCTTTTGGATGGAATAATATCCTATCAAAAAGGACCTGCAAGAAGGATAGATCAAACTTGGAAACAATGGCTGAAAGTGCTGCAAATCTCAAGCTACCTACTCAACTTAACCCCTCCTAGAAAGGTGGAAGTGTATTGAAACCCTAGGGGGATTAGTTCTACTTCAAGGAGACAAACTGATCATATCCATGCCTAATATGGGTTGAGACAAAGGTCAAAAAACCCAAAACAATGCTCTCGGAAAACCCTGATAGACACAGAAATTTTTTAGAAAAATGATCTGGCTTATAGGTACTGACATGTGGACTGTGGAAATCACAGTTACTGGGAAGATAAGTGCAAATTATATGATAAATCGCATCTTTTGGGCCAAAAAGTGTGAGTTATTGTTCCTTAATTCTCGGGCAGTGGTTTGCAGAAAAGTTGTCATCTTTGGTGTGGCTGATACCTGTTACCTGTGGAAAACACCTGAAAATAGTCGGAAGTTAGAATTTTGACTGATTTAGGGCATAAAAGTTTAAAAAAACATCAAGAGACTAAAAAAGATGAATAAAAACCCTTGTTACTGAAGTTACTGGTCACGCGGGAATCTGAATTACAATAATGGAGTCGTCATTTTTTAGCATAAATTATTAACGCAAGTGTATGAAAAGAGCTCACTTTAGCTGTGTGTGACAAACAAACCTAACATAAATGACTTCTTAACTTCTTTAGATATGTAATCGATAGTTAGAACAAATGCTACAAAAAACTAGAAATCTACAGTAAAAGCAGTTAACCAATAAAAATAAATAGTAATTACTCCATGCATCCAACAAACAAGACAATATTTAAATAATTTTCAATATATTATAACACTTGGTGAAGGGAACAAATAATAGTTTTACCAGTCCCCCTCAATGGGATGGGTTCTTGGTTGTCCTCAATGCTTCAGTTCCAAAAGTTTCTCTCTCTCAATGGTGCAGAAAACCCATAATGTGTTGAACTCTATGGGAGCTCAAGAAGCAAAAGAAAATAGTAGCAGCAATGAGAATGATCAAAGCGCGATAATGAAAGTGATCAAAGTGAATAATGAATGGAAAACCCTCCTATTTATAACAAAATATTGAGTTATCCTCGATAATGGTGAATAATAAAATATTATTAACTAAGATCTAGATCTAACTGCTTAGAATATTTTATTATATTTTGTTGGAGGGAAAATGTATTTAAATTGGTTAAATACCTTTATTTAGAAATAGTAAACAAATAAATGATTTATTTATCATTTCAAGAATGTGGTTAAGGAATCATTAACAAATAATGATTTGTTTAATTATTTCTAGGTGATTTAGTCAAATTTAACAAGGAATAATAACTAAATAAATACTTATTAATTAATTATTCCTAAAGAAAAATAAGAAAAATAATGATTTATCTAATTATTTCTCATAATTGGGTTAAATATGACCAAGAATATTATTTAAATAGAGGCTTAATTAATTAATCCTAGAGGAAAATCAAATAAATGAGGCTTTATTTAATTATTCCTCATGGGGTTTCTTGTTTTAACCAGAAATAACTTAATAAATATGGTTTATTAAATGATTTCATATAGTGAAATCAATTTTACTATGGTAAAATTGGTCTTACATGGTTTACTTCGATCCATCTAATTGTAAATGGTTAGATGACCAAATTTTGGTGATAACACTTGTCTAGTCATAATGTGTTGTCGAATAATGTCCCCAAGGGAAAATGATATCAAAATTCTAGTTTTCTTGGTTGTTTATGGAGTCACCTTTTCAAGTTTATGCCTAGGATTGAGTGACTTAGGATTGTAAAGTGTTATGCATGATGGTATGGTATTTGTATGAATAACTTTGGAGCAAGGCAATTGGGAAATCAATGTTTCTAACAGTGGAGGTGGAGTACTATTTATTCAAGTTCTTAAGGGTTCGACCAATAGGGTTTTATTATGTTGATTTGAGGTTTACACGAAGCACTCAGGGTTAAATATGAGACATGTTAAAACCTAATCTGGATAACTCCGGGTCTTTCTTGTTGATGAAGCGAAATTGTGAATGTGTGTGATAGGGAGAATAATGTTAAAATAATGGAAGAAGGATTGATACAAATAAGTATGGTACGCAAAGTATGTACAATGGAACCATGTGAGTTGGTGGGTATTTGTAGTATGAAGTGAGTAGGGTGGTTGGAATTTTATTGATATGAAATGAGGAATTTTGATAGTGGAGTCGCAAGGATGAATACGCAACTAATAATTTCATACTTTTTCCACCACAAAGATTTGAAATAGATGTCTTTTTCCTAGGGAACAAAGTCAAATCATCCCCGGAAATGATGCCATGAGGTGTTGGTGTTGAAGTTTGCAATAAGAAACAATGAAATTGGCATCCAGAAACAACATCCTTGATCCCAGTGAAAATTAAGCACCTACACTAGGTGGGGCTCACACTGGCTATTTTTAGGTGGAGGTCTATTTATAGATGTGTAAGAAAATTATATTTATAGATGATGTCTATTTATAGATGATGAGAAAATTATATTTATAAATGATGTTCTATTTATAGATGTATGAGCGAGTTATATTTATGGATCGCATGTCTATTTATAGATGCATGTCGACTATTATAATCCCTTAATAATAGTTGGACAATAAACAATAATCTATTCTCAATGAGTACTTGGAAATAGTTAACTGAAGTGGAAAATAATTTATCTATAGGGAATTCGAGTTCAAAGGTTGGTTGGTGGGACATGCAAGTGGACTTGAGTTTTAACAGAGTGATTCTAGTTGTAACAAAGTTGGAAGTGTAGTTATGAAAGTTGTAAAGTAGTTTAACTCAGTTGTGCTAGTTGTAACTAAAGATACACTAGTGAGAGATCAATGAATTAATTATTAATTAATTCAAAATCAGTGGTCTCACATGAAACTGAAGATTTAATAATGTTAACTACTTGCATGTCAGATCCAGTGGAGACCCAGTTGAGATGTAGGTGAAAGGGACAGGTTGGCTATCATTTGTGACATTAGTGGGTGCACTCATGCAACCACACACACATTGGATATGTTCATGACGATTGCGAAGTAAAGGAGGGCATGATTGCATCAAATTGGTCTTTGTAATCATCTTGGATTGCGCAGTGGAGGTAGGCTGTTGTGAGGCAGAAATTTGGCTAATGCATTTTCCAATTTCTACAAGACAGTGTGAGATGATTGTATATTGTACTGAGAGCTCTTGGATTAAAGTTTTGTATGAGATTGTTTCAAGATCCATGATATATACATAATATATGATAGTGGGTTTTTTAGCATTATGCTTTCCCGGTAAAATCATCTATGTTATGTGTGATTGATCTTTCTTCTTGATATTGCAATTGGCGATCGTGTTTTAAATTTCTGCAAGAATTTTTGTAGAAGCGATTATGTATTTAAAAGTGGTCTATAATTGTTATATCATGAGAATACAGGCAATACATAATTGTATTAAAATTTCTACATGGTATCAGAGCATAGAAGATTGCAATTTTGAAGCAGGAGCTGATTTTGTTCGTGGAAATAATTCGAATTTACAGAAATATTTTCTTGGTTCTACAATTGAGTAAAAATCTAAATGGCTTTAAATGGCTTGCGTTTAGAGTATGCACTTGAGGTCAGCTCAAACTACATTTCTTGGAATGAAATGATTGAGGCAGTGCTTGAAGATGATGGCTTGAAGGAATTCATTGACAATTATGTTCCTAAGCCTACTTCGACAGATGCTGCATTAATTGATGCATGGCGAAAGAAAGTGGCAAAGGCGAGGAGGATTCTGTTGGAAGGAGTACGAGACCACATTATCTCAAGCCTTCATGGGAAAGTCACACCATATGCTATGTGGAAGGATTTGATGGATCCATTCCAAAGCAGTAGCGACCATAGGAAATTTGCGCTCAAAGATAAACTCAGGAAGATCAAGATGGAAAAGAATGACACTATTCCAGTATACTTAACAAAGTTTTTCCAATGTCAAGATGAGCTTGGGAGTATATAAATAAGTGTTTCTTATGATGATTTGGTGAGTTTGGCTCTCTTGGGACTTCCTAAGAGTTGGCACAGTTATGAAGGCTCTCTCAACGGACGGGAAAAACTGCTGGATTGGGAATGACTGTGGTCAGATCTAGTGCAGGAGGAGTTCAGGCAGAACACTAGAGATGGCTCTTCATCAAGGCATGATGATGAAGATGATTGTAATTTGGCTACAAAGTCAAAGAAGGGGATGAGGAATAAATTCCATTCTAAATTTGAGGCCGGTGAATATGGCAAGGAGCACAACATGTCCAAAGTGAAGTGTTTTCACTGTCACGAGTATGGACATATTGCCACAAATTGTCCACAAAAGAAGAAGAACAAGATGGATGTTGGAGCTGCAGCTGGCGAGGCTCTTGCCTCACAATTTGAGCTTGAATTCTCATTGATTGCAGCCATGGTGTCAAGTGCATTGGGATCAGGGTGGTACTTGGACAGTGGTGCTTCCTTTCACATGACGGGAGATAAGAAAATTTTCAGTGACTTGGAGGAGAAATATCTCCAGATGCATATTAAGTTGGGAGACGATGGACTATATAGTGCGACTGACATTGGCACCATTACCTTTCTAAGGGCGTCAGGAAAACTCTTTCATTTAAAAGATGTAATGCATGTACCAGGTTTGAAGAAAACTTTAGTCTCAGTCACAATGTTAGAGGATAGAGGCTATGATGTTGTCTTTAGTGAAGGAAAAATTTTCCTGCGACACAAAGCAACAGGGCAAGCCAAGAAATTTGGGATTCAAGTTAAAAATCTCTATAGACTTGATGTATATGGGATTTCTATAGTGCTTCCTACTGTTGGGAAGTGTGAGAAAGCCATGCAATTGACCCTTGAGAGGGAGTTGGATTTGCATGCAGGTAAGAGTGAACCTCAGGATGTGGAGTAGCCACAAGATGAGGATCATGGAGTGGGAGAAACCACTCATGCAGAGAAATTTCATGTCAGATGGGCAGAGGGAGTGCATGCAGCTATACCACCAAGTGAGAGGTGGGGCGACATGTATGAGTAATCCCAAGAAGAAATTTCTAGGCATGATTCATTGATATGTTGTGGACCTCATGAATTGAACTTGGGTACGAGGAGCCCATAGTAAAACAGTAGCAGTATTAGTTGGATTGATGCAGTCAGATGTTGTGAGGACATGAAATCAAAGTGACAGTGTCGGATACTGGAGTGCGGATCAGAGTTGACAGCAAGTGCAGAGTGCATGGATGCAGAGGTCAAAAATGCAGTGGATCCATAAGACATGTGTAGTTGGTACCAGCAGAAGTCAGAAGACTTTTATGACACGTGCATTATATTGATTCAGTTGTTTGGAGGCTATTCAATTTTAGAAGTGTTGAATGCAAGAGTTGCATGTGTGAGAAACACTACATAAGTGTTGCATACAAGAGTTTCAGGGCGCATGCATGGAGTTGCATGGCGCATGCAAAGGTTGCAGGGTGCATGCATGGAGTTGCATGGCGCATGCAAAGGTTGCAGGGTGCATGCATGGAGTTGCATGGCGCATGCATGGAAATTCCTTTCTTGTTGAGAGGGAGTGTTGAAGTTTGCAACAAGAAACAGTGAAATTGGCATTCGGAAACAACATCGTTGATCCTAGTGAAAATTAAGCACCTACACTAGGTGGGGCCCACACAGGCTATTTTTAGGTGGAGGTCTATTTATAGATGTGTGAGCAAATTCTATTTATATATGATGAGAAATTTCTATTTATAAATGATGTTCTATTTAAATATGTATGATCGAGTTCTATTTATAGATCGAATGCCTATTTATATATGCATGTCGACTATTATTATCCATTAATAATCGTTGGACAATAAAAAATAATCTATTCTCAATGAGCATTTGGAAATAGTTAACTGAAGTGGAAAATCAGTTAGCTATAGGAAATTTGAGTTCAAAGGTTGGTTGGTGGGACATGCAAGTGGACTTGAGTTGTAACAGAGTTGGAAGTGTAGTTATGAAAGTTGTAAAGTAGTTTAACTCAGTTAAGTGAGTTAAAATCAATTGTGCTAGTTGTAACTGAAGATACACTAGTGAGAGGTCACTGAATTAATTATTAATTAATTCAAAATCAGTGGTCTCACATGCAACTGAAGATTTACTATTGTTAACTACATGCATGTCAGATCCAATGGAGACCCAGTTGAGATGTAGGTGAAAGGGACAGTTTTACTATCATTTGTGACATTAGTCGGTGCACTCATGAAACCACACACACATTGGATATGCTCATGAGGATTGCGCAGTCAAGGAGGGAATGATTGCATCGAATTGGTCTTTGTAATCATCTTGGATTGCGCAGTGGAGGTAGGGTGTTGTGAGGCAGAAATTTGGCTAAGGCATTTGCCAATTTCTGCAAGACAGTGTGAGACGATTGTATATTGTACTGAGAGTTCTTGGATTAGAGTTTTGTATGAGATTGTTTCATTATCCATGATATATACATAATATATGATAGTGGGGTTTTTAGCTTTATGCTTTCCCGGTAAAAACATCCGTAACTTTTAGAAGTGATTATGTATTTAATAGTGGCATATAATTTTTAGATCACGAGAATCCAGGCAATACATAATTGTATTAAAATTTCTACAGTTGGTTCCTAGAGTCACACTACGTTGTGTTGCAATACAAAGCATAGGAACATGTAAGTGTGATTCTATTTGTTGCTTTTCTTTTGAGATATTATATTTCAATCTGTGCGTATGATCATTTAGTATTTTGAATACGTTCATCATGTTTGGGAGCCTCTTGACTATAATATTCTAGCTCATGTTACTTGATGTAAGGTTGGTCAAAAGATAAGATTACTCTAATGAAGGAAAATAAAATCGTGTATTTAATTTTTTTTATGTTAATATGTTATGTAAATGAATGTGTAATTCAAACTCAAAGCCAATTAATGTAGTCAAATCTTGTTTTATGTTCAAGATGCATGCATCTCATTTTCCCCTATTAGTATCACAAGAAAATGAGATTACATGAAGAATTTCATTACAACGATCGAATTAAAGCCTTTATACAGATATGAATTCTCTCAGTAGTCGAATGTGAATAAGTAGATGCAACAGAATTAAAATCACAAGTATTCTAGGAAATTAGTTCATCATTCACATCTAACATTCCTCATATGTTCTTCAAAAATATATGAAACATGCATGAAAATCCTTCAAATTATGTTCATATTTGTTGCTAATCAACAAACTATTTGGGAATCAAGATTGAGGGAAAATCACTAGACACTAAATGCATTTATTGGCCTACATTTTTTTTTATATTTAGTAGGATCATTCATAACCATTTTGCTTGACATAACAAACTGAAAAGGTAAAGTATGGATGAAATATGGAGAATCAAGGCTTACCCAATTTAAAGGAGAAATTAATAATTCCTTTAAATAAGTTAGGACTTGGTGGATAACTAATTAATTGAGGGGTCGACCATTAGAAAACATATAATTATGAAATTTACCATTTTCTTGCAAAAACCTTGTAATAAATATCAAGAAAGCCAAGATACTCTTCAAACTAGCTTGATAGATCTTGAAAAACTGAAACAAACCATCATACTAATGCTATAATTCATTTTAGTTAATAATCTTCATACAAATCTAAATAATTTACAGAAAAGTCAGGTTCACAACTCAAAATGCCATGAAAATTGCATAAGCTTATATGTCACTAGTATTAAAATTCTAAAATAAGGTGAGTATCAAACATAAATGATTAGAAAAAGGACATCCCAAGAGTTACTTCAAAATTCTTCCTAAGATTTCTTCAATACCTCATAGCAATTCACCAAAAAATTTGGTAGAGTTTCCCCTACAACCAAGATTTCTCCCCCATTTTTTCATTTCGTAATGAGGCCTATATATATGCACTCAAGAGCCTGGACCCTACTCTAAAGAATTAATGGTATTTTTAAAACCACTAACATTTCATACAAAATTTCTAGGTGTACAATAAATAACTTCTTATAGATGTTTCCTAAAGAATCTATTGGCTCTGAGGCAGGCCCCTTCAGATTTGGCTTTGAAGGTTTCTACCTCTCTCTTGGTTGGAAATTTCCTTGCTTCTCTCTCTTGGGTTCCACCTAGGCCATGCACTATAGTGTGTCAGGCACTACAATGGGCGTGTTGTCAACTGTGCTAGTGGAGGTGTCAATGGTGCGATTGGTCTTGTCCGGGTTGTTAAAGATATTGGTGATGATGCTAATACTAAAGCGAGTATTGAGGCAAGTGATGACTGGTGAAGCCTCATCTTATGTGTCCATATCCTCTCACTAGAAATTGACTTTGTGGACATTGCTTAAGATCCCGAGGCAAATCCTTGTTGAGACACCCATTCATATAGGTCCATTAGGGTCGTCCATTCTTTTTCATATTGTATGTCACAAGAACAAGCCTGAATGATGATGCCCTCCAGCCTGGTGATATCTTCATAATCAATCTTGTTATGTTCCCTAAAAATTCTCTTAAACAAGAACAACACTTCATAGGGATCATTGTATAACTTCATGATCTCTTTTCCAAGCTAGGTATATCTTTCTACCCTTATGACTCTTCGAATTTCCCTAATCTCAACCAAGAGCTTCATGAAGGACTCCTTGGGACGCTTGCATCAGAGTAGTTCACACTTTATATTTTAACACTTCTACCTCCTTTGTTAACGCCTTCACTTCTTCTTTATCCATTATTACCAATTCACTTTTCCTTCTCACATGATTTGATCTAGTCACCCATTTCGACGAGTCTAGATTTACCTTTGTAATCTCTTCCTTTGACACTTGGTTTAGGAAGTCTACATTGACCCCTTCCTTGACTGATGAATCTCCAATGGTGCCCTCGATAGATTCCATATCCCTTTGTGCCCTATTACAGTCTCTGTCATCTCTTAAATAAACTCCAAGTATTTCTAGTATTTCTTCACCATCATAATTACACACCCACACATTAACTCCCTGAGCACTTCAAAAGATGGCTTGTTGGAGTCATTTATCTTTAACAAATCTAGCTCAATTTCGAGTCTTGTTATATATTCCCCTACCTAAATAAGTTCGAACTTGTAATTCTCGTCTCTGATTCGGGAGTTGACACCACAAATCCTCAACAATCAAAATTTCCATCTATTCGGCTAACACTTGAATAAAATTTCTTAAGCCAAAGGATGCCACGAGTGGGTCCAGGTCATTGATGTCTTCCTCACATAACCATATTTTTTTCCGCTTCCCTTCACATCTACATAACCTTTTGTATATGAAGCAATTTGGTGAGATGGAAATCTGAGGAAATTTCCTATATGGAGGACTAAGAAGCAACAGGATAGTGGTTTCAGGAATACTGGTATTGAAAAAGAGGAAGACACGTGTCATGGAATGTGAATGACAGGTCAGTTCAAAACCTCCTCAAATTCAAAGCTTGAGAAGATGATGTGTGAGCTAAATAAAAGTTTAGGGTTTCTAAGTTGGAGTAAGGATTTAGCAGTTAAACAAGTTATTTTCGCCCAAATAACATACTTTTGGCTCTAATTTCACTGGTTTGTGTGACCTTATATCCCAAGGGATGAATTTCATGGTTGGAGGAAAAATAGCTCACAAAACTGGACTTCATATTTTATTGGTTTAAGTTCCTCCGAATTTATGAATAATAGGGATGTTAGCAAGGGTATTCCTGAAGGGAAATGTTTGTCTAGCTTCATATATGGATTTTATGCACCTATTTACTAGATTTGGAAAGATTGAGAGTCGCACGAGCACAGGGGTTGGAACAGGTGATGAAAATGGAAAATTCTCACAACTTTAAGAAGCACAATCACTTGGACCGTTGAATGGAGGTATTTCTATGTTTTCTCATCTGCAGGAATGCAAGTTGATCCAAACTCGGGTGACATCGGGTTGACATGAGCCAAAGAGTGGGGATAGGCCATGTGGGTGGTGACTAACTAGACATACTGATGATGTGGTGGATGATGTAGAGGTGACACGGTGGATGGCCTGATGTGGAAACTGGGTGTATGGAGGGTCTAAGTGGAGGCTAACAGGTGCAACAAAGTGGCAAAGATGAAACGATGTGGAGTTGTGGTGGGCCATGGAAGGATGACGTAGCGTGAGGACATGCATCAAATTTCCATGCAGGTTAGGATTCATCCCATGAAACCACTATAGGTATGCAGAGAGCCCGTGATGCTGAAATGTGGCTTCTTCGCACCACCTTTGTGCGTTAACCCCTGCGTAGCTTGGCGGCGTGGGATGTCTTGATCCGTCAGATTGGTGAAAATTCTTGCCGATGTAACTAAGAAATGTGCATTTACATCAGTTCCCCCACATTTTGATCTACCGGCTTCAACCCGACATGCCCGTGAAGAGTGATCCAGTCGATACTCCTGAGGGGTGCGCTCATCCTGTGTGTGTCCGCCAACTCCTGCTGCCTGTGGGCCACGACTTTACAATGTTGTGTGTCATTGACAATAAAATATCACTCACGCAACAATGCCTTTCATGATGACTTCAAATCTATTATAGCTCAGTGGGTCTTCAGCCCTGTGACACAGATCGAACTAGGCACTCGGATATTCCGCACGAACTTTTGCAAAGGTGTTTCTCTTAAACACCAACACTATTGAGGAAATTTTTGGATATATTTTGAAGGATAACCAAGAATTTTAAAAGCTGATACAAGGTTACTCTAAAATCCAAGAAAAACCTAAAAAATCAGAAGTCAATTCTAAGAAAGTCTTACTCTAAAGCGGAGGAGATCTAAGGCAGTAGATCCAAGTCATTTCTAGGTTGATCAAAGGTTGCCCCATGAAGCCAAAATTATGGAAGAGCATGTGTTTAGGTATTTAAAAAACCAAAATAGTATTGTGGTGTTGATAAGGCTTTCCTAAGCAACTATTAGAGGTATGTATATTTTTAAGGACTTGTACAAATTGAAGAGCTAATGTCAAAGTTATAGTAGTATATATATATTGAAGTAGACCTAGTTGCGATTTCAATTCTATTGTAGATTGTGCCATTTTCTCTGGTATGGGAGCCCAAGAAGATTTTTTTTACCTTTTATTCTATAGAGTGGCAGGGTGGTGCAAGGGAGAGAAGTTGTAGCTTCCTTTAGGAGCTTGTTGACTCTTTCTAGTGGGAGCTGGTAAATATTGGGAGTTGTAGCCCTTGTTGTAGTTGGAAAACCGAAAGTTATAGCTTCCCTTGTAATATAAATAAATTGTTCATATATTTATTGTGTACTCTTCATATGACCTAATTAATTAATGCTTATGATACATAAATTGAAAGAAAATTTGGAATACTGATTCACCCCCCCTTCCAACAGCTATATGGTTAGAAAACTTATACCAATATACAAGACCTTTCCAAGGATATATGGCACACCCTGTAACTCTAAGGAATAAGAAGATATGAAATATTATGTCAAGATGACCTAACCAAAGTACATGCATGCCACCCAACTAGATTTACAAGTCAACCCCATAAGTGAATGTGCAAACACTATAAATAAAGGGTATATGAATTCATTTTAAGTGTATCCAAGAAAATAAGATATTTGAGATTCGCGAGAGGAGTTGAGGAATATGTTTTGGGTGATTCTTGGAGTTTAAATATGGAAGAAAAAAAGTGATTTACGGGGTGAACCAGTCATCTTGGAATTTTTTATATATATTTTATTTTGGGATGTTTCAAATCATGAAACATGAAGAATACAAATAGGATATCTTTATATATATGTGGTTAAAATTTCATTCCTTGGTTCGTTATACTTTTGGAGATATTCTCTAAGGATGTTAATCTTCCTAAATGCTCCTAAAATATGCTTCAAACATAATTAGTTCACTATAATTTTGGAGATATTATGTTGCATAAAAAAATGTAAGGAGTCATTGCCCCATGACCTAGTGTCTGTTAGATCACTAGATAATACAAGCATAGTCAAGAATACATCCTATATTCCCAATCCATTATGATCCACAAGCAATCATGCAATTGTTTAATGATACGAGGAAGAAGAAGCTACCTTTCCTCCTCACAGGTCGGGGACGAATCTTGAGTTTTATGCTGATATGTTACTCTCCACACGAGAGATTTGTTCGATATGCCTATGATATCAACATCTACACACAATCACAACCATACAAAAAAAACAATTGATATTCCTCGAAAGATCGTTAGATGAACGATATCATAAAACAATTGAAAGATATGAACATACAATCATATACAGGAAGGAAACATAGATCTTCATTAATATAAAATGATGCTTCGATACCTTACTTCCAGTTTCTCCTCTCTGCGATTTGGTAGAGTTTCCCCACTAGATGAGAGTATGAAGAGAAATCTCCTCTATCATGAGACCTCATAAGCTCTCAAGATAATGTCAAGATAGAAATAGGGTGTCAAGATCTCAGCAGCAGCATGGCCTTCTTAGACTCTTAGATCGCGACTATGGAATTGGAAATTTGGAACTAGCCTAACCCTCTCAAATGATCCAATATAAATAGGTGAACGACAGGTCCTTGGAGGAGGAATGTAGATGCTCAGGATGAAGAGAAGTTAAGGAAACTTCTAGTGGATCAATCCTAGCCAACTAAAATCAACGAGTAATCAAGATCATCTTCTAGGAACTCAATGAATTTTGAAGGTTCCCTGGGCGGTTGGCTCTAAACTAATCAATTTGGGCCTAAGCTGCAGACACAAGAGGCCCTGATAGTGGCTCAAGACCTTGGGCCACGTGCATAAGCCTACTAGCCCGTGGCTCAGGGTCAAGACTAAGAAAAAGAGGCCCTCCTACTAGGGAAAAGTAAACAAGCAATGAGGGCTAGGGGTCAGTGATGTAGGGGTAGAAAAATAGGCTGATAACAAATTCCCCCTAATGTATATGGTCAGAATATGTAGCTGATGTATGAAATACATTATAAGAAAAATCATAGGTCTAAGTGGTAGTGGGGAAGCAAAGCCAAGATCACGGATTGGAAAACACTGAATTATAGGTCTTAGTTGTGAAGATAACATCTCCTAGGTGGGCATACCCATGCTCGGTCATAAGAAAATACTGAACATGGCCGCCAAACATGCATCGGATCCATAATATAAATGAATAAGACATGGCCATGATAGACATACACAGTGGATCCATGTGACCCAATGGAAAGAGGATAGCCACTAAAAAATAATCGTGAATCTATGTCATAGTATACATCAGTGGGAATATGTACACCTGACATACATAGAAGTGTCCTAGATATCCCTCATAGTACATGAATGTTACATAACTCCAAGATAGCCTGAGAAGGGGTGGCATATAAGGGTGGAATGGCCCTAACCCAGGGCCTTTGACGTGACCCTGATGGTACGAATATACTCATGCGAATAAATGAGTTGAATTCAAGCAATGGTAGAGACCGCCTGATTACTAGTCAATGAGGTAAACTAGTAACAGACACGAAGTAATCCACCAATGAGGAAGATGGAATCCAAGGTACCTAGTACAATACACTAAGTGTGAATAAATGAGCTGATGTCGAATACCAGTGAACTCGACCAATAAGGAGCCAATGATGTAAACCCATTATAGATCACAAGGAAGCCTACCATTGAGTACTGCAAGCTCCAAGGTACTACTGGTTCCTAGATCAAGATCCTAGATAATGAGATGAAGTAGACAGGAGAAGATCTATTGAAGGAGGGCATTGAGGTACCCCCCATTAATCAACACAGAATAGACGAGGATAATGTAATGTATGGAGGAAGTCATGAAGTGATGAAGTACAACCGATACAGGGATGGCTGATTCAAAATGGTTAACTTGCTACTGCAGATGGCCGACATAGGTTGAGACTTCCCTTTTCACAGATAACAACACGTGATCTGAAATCATTGTATTAGTTTTTTTGTGCTAAGTGTCTTTTCAGTTTAAAACATGTGCATAATCAGTTCATTAGTTTGCATGAGGTTTAAGGTGTTTTTCCATGAATTGTAGATGATTTCAGGTGAATTAGAAACATAAAATAAGCTTAAATAACACTGAACAACAGTGTAAAACATATAAATAAGTCACCACATGAAATTTTCACAACAGGCATGATGAAGCAGTTCACCCCTCCAGGGCTACATTTGTTGGTCCAACTCCCAATGCCATGTCCATCTTTCATTATGCTAAAAAGTTTGCTACTACATGTAGTTACAGTGCTCTAATGGTTGTTTTCTCTACACAAATGGCTCCAGAATGCCCCAATTAGTCAAAAATGACTCTTCATTCACTCAGAATGGGCGAAAATTGGGTCTCCTACTCTTTTGCCCTGTTTCACCTAGAAAAGCTCCACTAAAAGTGGAGAACTCCACTTAACTGGAGTTAAAAGTGGCATAGGCCACCAATTTTGGCCCGCCCGCCAAACTACCCACCGACTTGACCGTGCAATAAGTGTTAGTAGTTGGGCACATGCACCCCAAACCACGATCATTGTGGTGGTTAGCAGAACCATCGGCATAAACTGTGGTTGGAAACTTGAAATGCAGGTTGAACTGTAGGGGTTAACGCTGACCGCGGAGATGGCGGTTACAATAATCATTTCCATGTGACATAGTGTATGGGGGCTGCTAGCGAGTTGGGACTGCCAGTAGTTCCCAACCCCCAAAATGCAATTTCATAAAAACTTAAATATATCCTGTCACCTTATGCAGTTAAGTCATAACGTGTCGCTCGGGTGGTAAACCACATGCGTGCCCGGTAGGAGGTCTCAAGGTTGAGCCCTGCAGACCCAACCAAAATTTTACCACACCATTTTAGGGACATGTGGCAGCCTTAGGGCTAGCCACATGGCTCCTTTTAATTGGCTCCTCCAAACCGTACCTTCAAATAAGAAGCTAACACTTGTTAAGCCATGATTGGTTCGTTGGAGAGAATATTCCATTTTGTTGACTGTACATCCACCCATTCGCTGACTATACATCCCAGTCAAACCTGGTCAAACTGCCAAAAATTTACTTTTTTGGCATTTCGATCATAACTTGATATCTCCCTCATACGACATCGGTTTTTCGAACTGTTTGCAGAACCAGAATCAGGAAGACAAGATCTACACAACCATCCTAATTTCAACCCAATCCTATAATTTTGAATTTTGAGAAAAATTTATGAACTCTTGATCATTCCTCCCCATTGGGAGGCTTTTGGACCCCAAAAGACTTGATTACCTATTCAGTAGATGAGGGTATAGCTCCCTCACCTTTCCAACCTCCATCCACTTTGCCTTGCTTGGTTTAGTGCCTTTGAGCCCAACTTGAAGGTAGTCAACACTTCCCCTCTTTGATGCTCTTGTCCTCCTATCAAGAATTTTATCTTCTTTGAGCTCATCCAGAAATTATGGCAAGAAATATTCAATAGAAGGTAGCTAAACATCACTTCCCTGATCATCGATCAAAGGTGGCTCATACAAGCGTAAGTTTTCAACATTAACAATTGAATACATTTGCATGTAAGAAGGAAAGTCAAGTTGGAATGCATTATTACCAACTTTCTTTATGATCTTGAAAGGACCATAACGAATGGGTTTGAGCTTTTTACCTTCCCCTTGCATCCTTTCTTTGCCAATGTGTAACCATACCTCATCTCCCTCTTGAAACTTGTGATAAACCTGATGTTTGTCATGCCTCTCTTTGTATTTTCTTTGACTTTTCTCAAGTTGTTCTTGAACTTGTTGATGTATAATCTGAATTTTATCAATGAATTTTCGAGCCTTATCAATGTAAATATGGCCATCAATTGCAACATCCTTTCCAAAGATGAAGTCTAATGGTGATTTTGGAAAATACCCAAAGCATACTTCAAAAGGTGAGGTTTGTGTTGAAGAGTGTTTTTCCCGGTTGTAAGCATGTTGAATGTAATTCAGTTGTTCATCCCACAACTTAGGATTTTTGTTGCAATATCCTCTCAATAGATGCACAATTGTTTTTTTCACTACCTTGGTTTGTCCATCTGTTTGTGGATGAAAAGCGATACTCTTTTTCAACTTTGTGTCCATCATTATCCATAGATTTGACCAAAAATTCTCAATGAACCTAGAATCCCTGTCACTAACAATAGAAGTTGGCAGTCCAAAATGAACCCAAACATTTTGAAAATAAAGTTCAACAGTTTGTTCAAAAGTAATGGTTTTCTTACATGGCATAAGTATACACATTTTACTGAATCTATCCACAACTACATAAATATAATCATTTTTATTCTTGACATAGGTATACCTCCAACAAAGTCCATGGAGACACTCTCCCATGGCCTTGATGGTACCAGTAGTGGCATGTAAAGCCCAAGCTTCCTATTACTAGGCTTACTTGTTGCACACATAGAAAAACCTCTTATAAAACGTGACACACTATCTACCATACGAGGCCAATAACAATAGCTTTGTAGATGTGCCACTGTTTTGCTTACCCCAAAGTGTCCATCAACAAGAGATGAATGAGCTTCTCTCATGAAACTTAGCCTCTCTCCATGTGGAATACATAGCTTGCCCAAATGAAACAACAAATTGTTATGCATGTGATGATATTTTACTTCAACTTGATTCCCTTAATTTAAACTAGCATACACATATTGAAAATCAATGTCATGTGCATATTGTTCTATCTAACTCTCATGTACAACAGAATCATTTTTGAGTAAAGTAGAAGCACTAATGATTGGTCTTGAAATCATATCTGTAACTTTATTGAATATACCTTTCTTGTACATTATAACCGAGTGAAACTATTGAAGAAATCCCATCCACCTGAAATGTCTTGATTGCTGCAATTTTGTTTGTGACTGCAAGTACTGTAATGGTTGGTGATCAGTATGCACAATAGTCTCTTTACCCATCAAGTAGTGTTTCCACTTCTTGACACTTTGTACAAACACATATAGTTATTTATCATATGTAGGATAATTAGTCACAACACCATTAAAAGTATCAGAATGAAAAATGATAGGCTTACCATTCTGCAAAAGTACTACGTCCATGGCATACTCACTAGCATCGGTTTGAATCTCGAATGGATGTCTCAATTTTTTTAATACAAGGAATGAGCTGAACTAATGTTTTCTTTTAAAGCTTCGAAATCTTGTTGTTGTTTTCCTCCCCATTGGAATCCTTTCTTCACACTTGTCACTGCATGCATAGGAGCTGCAATGGAAGAAAATTTAGCAATAAACTTTCTCCAATATTGAGCTGCACCTAAGAAACTTCTTACCTCGGTTATTGTTTCGGGTGTGGGCCAATTCACAATGTATTCCACTTTATAAGGATCAATCCTCAATTCTCCTCCTCCTACAATATGTCCCAAATATAACAAAGAAGTCTTTCCAAACTCACACTTTGACATCTTAGGAAACAATTTCTCTTTCTTCAAAATATCAAGCACTCTATTCACATGAAAGACATGATCTTCTCTTGTTTTTCTGAAAATTAAAATTTCATATAAGTACACAATAACAAATTCATTAAGGAATGGTTGCAAAACACTATTCATAACTCACATGAAAGTTTTCGGTGCATTACACAAACCAAAAGGCATAACTAGCCACTCAAAGAGTCCTTCTTTGGTTTTGAATGCAATTTTCCATATATCACTTTCTGCAATTCTTACTTGATGATATCCACTTTGTAAATCTAACTTAGTGAAAAACTTTTCTTCTTTCAGCTGATCAATCAAATCATCTATTCTTGGGAGTGGGTAACGATTTTTTACCGTAATCTTGTTCAAAGCCCAAAAATCTACACACATGCGCCAAGTCCCCTCTTCCTTTGGTATCAAGACTATGAGTGAACTACATGGCGAAGTGCTTGGCCTTATGATTTCTTTATCCAACATCTCTTTGATTTTCCTCTTTATTTCAACATTCTCCATTATCTACATGCAATACATACCGATGTTTGGAAGAGGAAAATCTTGCTGCAACTGAATCTCATGTTGAATCTCCCTTTTTGGAGGCAATCATGTTGGCTCCTGAAACATCTCATGATGCCCATTAACTACATCATATAAATATTATTTCAACTTAGGATCACATCCTTCAAAATATTCATGATCAATATCATCTTTAGGCTAAATCATAAGAAGAACAAAATTCTTACTTGAATTTACCAGCCTCTTTACCTGTCCAGCATTTCCCATAGCAATGTTTGTCTTCTTGCGATGTGCTCTAACAATGAACTCCTTGCCATATTTGAATAAATGATACTTGTTCTCATGGAGATAGAAGATCGCTTTCCTGTCATACAAGTAAGGACTCCCTAATGCAATATCAATTATGTCAAGCAAAACTGCATCTAATTCAACTGTGTCAACAAAATTTGCAGTGATTGCAAACCGCAATATACATTTCTTTGAAACCTGTAGATTTGCATCCTTACAAATCCAACCCAATGGATATGGTTTTGGATGTGGTATGGTCTCAAGGTTAAGTTTTTTGACAAAATATTCAGAGATTAAGTTTGCTTGTGAGCCACTGTTAAACAATGTGTCAATTTTGGTATGCTTGGATATGACCCACACATGAAACAGTTCTATTCTTTCTTCTTCATTTAGAGTGTTTATGTGACAGTTTTATGTACTAGTACTGGGTTAAGTTTCAATTTTTTTTCCCTTCACTTTCTTCAATCCCATGGCTATAATATTATACTCATCACCTGAATCAAATCCTAAATCATGTTGAGATGTAGCAACAATTTTCTATTTCCCTTTGTTATTGGGTTTCTTTGGCTTCATTTCAGGATGTAATTTCCAACGATAAGTTTCATAATGGCCTTCTTTTGAACAATTTTACAAACCAAATTTTCTCCCTCTTTCTTAACACATGCATTCTTTTTTTTTTTACCTTTTGAGGTATTTTCCTTGGCTTTACCGTTAAAAAGTTTCTTCCTACCCTCTTCAGAAATGTTCTTCCCTCTAACTTCTAGATGTGTGGCCTGAATACAAACGTAATCTAGACTAGTGGGGTTAAACATGAGAATAATATGTTTTAGGTAGCTATGTAAGCCTCTTATGTACTTTAGCAAAGTATCTTGGCTCTACAAATCCACCCCTAATAAGAGAGCTCTTCTCCTAAACTCTTGGGTGTATTCTTGCACGTTTTTTCCCTTTAATTGCCTAAAGTTCTGCCAGTTAATTATGGCTTTCTGCATATGAGCTAATGGATAAATTTTTTTTTCAATAACAGTAATGAAATCTGACCATGATAGAATAATCTTACCATGTTTCTTGATTTCCTCCTTTGTCTTGGCTTCCCACCAAACAAGTGTTGCACCTTCCATTCTCAATGAAGCTAATTAAATTTTTGTATCATCATCTTGAAGGTTCTGTATTCTCAAATAGACCTCAAATTGTCTAATCCAATTATCAATATTTTCTGCATTGACTTCACCATTAAACATATGCAATTTGAACTTGACATCAAGTTTTAAAAAATGACTCCTACCAGTGCTCTTAGACTTGCGTGGTTGATGTATTGAAGAATAAGTAGAGGATGATGATGATGATGATGAGGGTGAGGATGATGGCTCACCATTGCCTCCATTTCCTCCATTTCCCTTCTGTGACTTGTCTTCATCATTTTGACCTCCTAAAGATCCTTGTCCTTCCTTGTGAAGTTTAGATCCTTCCCCTTGCAGTCTCTCATTCCTCTATTGATAAAGGATTCTAACCATCTCAGTCATGTCAAGAAATGCTTTCCTGAACACTCTTTCTTCCTCCTTCGGATCAACTGATTCATGGATTTATCCTTCCTCATGAGGCATGCTTAATGAAACTTTTTCTTCTTTAGGAGGTGAACTAGGTAGTGGACATTGTGGCAATCTTGCTCTCCTTTGCTTTGGCTCTTTTTGAGACCATTCTGCTTCCACCAATTTGCCTTCTCCTGTCTTGAGATTGAGCCTTGTAAGCATCTAAAACTTGTAAAAAGTTAAAAAATTCTTTGCATAAAACAACACCAGAGAATAAACTCTAGCTATGATACCAATCTGATTTGAAATGACTATATTAGTTTTCCTGTGCTAAGTGTCCTTTCAGTTTAAAACATGTGCATAATCAGTTCATTAGTTTGCATGAGGTTTAAGGTGTTTTTCCATGAATTTTAGATGATTTCAGGTGAATTAGAAGCATAAAATAAGCTTAAATAACACTGAAAAACTGTGTAAAATAGAGAAATAAGTCACCACATGAAATTTACATAGCATGCATGATGAAGCAGTTCACCCCTCCTCAGCTACATCTGCTAGTCCAACTCCCAATGGCATGTCCATCTTTCATTACGCTCAAATTTTTTCTATTAAATGTAGTTACAGTGCTCTAATATCTATTTTCTCTACACAAATGGCTCTAGAATGCTCCAATTAGTAAAAAATGACTCTTCATTCACTCAGAATGGGCGAAAATTGAGTCTCCTACACTTTTTCCCAGTTTCACCCAGAAAAGCTCCATTAAAAGTGGATAATTCCACTTAACTAGAGTTAAAAGTGGCATAGGCCACCAATTTTGGCGCACCCACCAAAATTCCCACCGACTTGATCGCGCAATAAGTGTTAGTAGTTGGGCACATGCACCCCAAACCGTGGTCATTGTGGTGGTTAGCGGAACCGTTGACATAAACTATGGCTGGAAACTTGAACTGTGGGTTGAACCGTCGGGGGTTAACGCTGACTGTGGAGATGATGGTTACAATAATTGTTGCCATGTGACATAATGTATGGGTATCGCTAGTGGGATGGGACCGCCAGGCGGTTCCCCACTCCCAAAATGCAATTTCATAAAACCTTAAATACATCCTGTCACGTTATATAGTTAAGTCATAACGTGTAGCTCAGGTGGTAAACCATGCGCGTGCCCGGCGGGAGGTCTCGGGGTCAAGCCCTGCAGACCCAACCAAAATTTTACAACGCCATTTCTGGGACACGTGGTAGCCTCAGGGCCAGCCACGTGGCACCCTTTAATTGGCTCCCCCAAACCGTACCTTCAAATAAGAAGTTGACACTTATCAAGCCATGATTGGTTTGTTGGAGGGAATATTTCGAGGAATATTCCCTTTTGTTGACTGTACATCCACCCATTTGATAACTTTGCATCCCAATCAAACCTCGTCAAACTGTCGAAAATTTACCTATTTGGCATTTCGATCAGAACACGATATCTCCCTCATACGACATCGGTTTTTAGAATCGTTCATGGAGCCGAAGTCAAGAAGAAGAGATATACGCAACCATCCCGGTTTCAACCCAATCCTGTAATTTTGAATTTTGAGAAAAATTTTTGAGCTCCTGATCAACACGACACAAGACTGACCTGACAACATGATTGAATTAGCACCATGTGATATCATGCTATGATGCAAGAGGAATCAAGGCCCACTCCATATGACTAGAAAAGTAACCAATTGGAGGAGTTAAAAGATTCATATGGATGGTATGAATTTTAGGAAATCTAAAACCAACTATAAGATAGTGAGATAGACAGGTGTCGTGTTCAAGGGTGACGCAACTGACGTTTCCAATAGATGAAAAATGAAGATAGATGTTACCTCGCTTCTCTTTTTATAAGTTCCTTTTTCGTAAAGGTGTCTACCAAGCCTGAAAAATAGATAAAAGTATATAAGGGAGAACCTCCTAGCCAAAGTAGACTATTGTATTCCTTTTTCGTAAATAGTCTATATCCCAGTCTGGAAAAGGGTTAAAATTATACTGGGTAGACGACACTTCAAATACTATAACAAGCATGAAGTAGACAAGTTCACTCGGAAATATTTTCTAAATTAAGGAGTCTGAAAAGAGCTTAAATAAAACTCATTCTCGAGGAATGAGTGGTATAAAGGGAAGAAATTGGTTCTGGTAATGGTGGAACTTCTCATGACATCATTTGGACATGAGGTTGGCTAATAAGACCACTAATCGTAGCGGTTCCTTCAGGAAAGGTTAAAAAACCAAGTAAATGCAAATGGTAGGCCAAGCATATGATGATGATGTAATAAAGAATCCAAGGCTCAAAATGCATAAGTAGGCTCATAAAAGTGGCAATCATAAGGGATAGAGTGTGGAATCCTCCTGGGGTATGGCTAGAAATGTTGTGTAACCAACAAAAATAGAAGAAAATAGATATGAACACCTTATAAATGTTTACTGAGTGGGGAAACTCCAATACATTACATAAAAATGAACAATTCTTGGATGATACAAATGAACAAACTCTTCTATATATAGGAGTCCATAGGGCCACAATATAATCCTATATAAGCTACAATGTAATCCTAGCCGACCTAACACACAATGTATACAATACAATAACAATATGGGGGTTACAGGGGTACAATAATAACAATAGCAAGCTCCACTAACATAATAAGGGGCTATACTATTAATATAGACTTAACATGCTCCTCTCCTCAAACAAGTGTTGTCCCCAACGCTTGATTATTCGATATTTTCAGAGCAAATTCTCATCCTTCTACGTCTATTTCATGTGAAAGTTCTTCCACTTGCTGAGATACTCTGAAATTGATCGTACTTGTCGAGTTCTTGTTTCTATGACTTCTTCATAACTTCTTTTGATGTGATGTTGATCTTCCTGCTGTTTCATTAGATTCTGCACCAAAGTTGGGTTATCCTTTGAGAGTTGGAGAACTTGTTGTTGATGCTCAATGTGATCTTCCATTAATTTATCATCCATATTTTCTATTATTTTATCCTTCAAACCATCCAAATTAGCCTCCATTTCTGCTTTTAAACCATCTATTTCATCTTCAATTGCTCTTTGTAAGATTGAAAATTGTTGCACTTGGTACCGTAGAATTTGATATCTCATAATGCGATTCTTATCCTTCCACTTCATGCATCATATAGGATTTCTGAGGGCTTAATGGGTGTTGAATTATTTAGAGGCATTTCAGAATTAACACTGAAATATATGCCTAATAGGCTCTGGAATCACTTCAAATTGATTCTTCAAACAAGACTTATGCAATTCGGAAAAAAAAATACACACCTTTTACTTGCTTTGAGGAGCTCGATATTGAAATTGAATTATCTCTGTAATTGAAAATCTTCAATATCTGAAATTTAGCCCTGTAGTAGCCCTCTGAAGGTTATTTCAAATGCCACAGGTCTGATCTAATTTGGATTCCCTAAGACAAAGTTGTGTCCAATCTCCCACAATGACCTAATTCTGGACTAGTTCAGTAGAGCAAACTTGTAGGACTTGCCACGTCTCACTGTTTCGTCTTTTGTCTCTGAAATTGATAGCCAAGAAACTACATTCCGTGTACTTTTGACCACTTTTAATGACACTCAAATCCACTGCCCAGAGAGAGAGTTATTGAACTTTTCCCACGATCACCTCTTTGAGATGAAATTCAGGAGCCTGAAAAAGCACTACCTTCCACAGATCATATCTCCAAAAATATTGCGAACCAAGCTCTGAAATTTTTTGACGAATTTCCTCAAGATTTCAGCTTCGTACCATATGAATTTCAGACTCTGAACCTTCGTACAAAAAAATTTATAGCGCAAATTCCACGATGACCTGTTTATGAGCCTGAAAAAATACCTAACTTCCACAGATGATATCTCCAAAAATATTGCGAACCAAGCTCTGAAATTTTTAGAAAATCTTCCTCAGGATTTCAGCTTCGCACCCTAAAAATTTCAGCTTCTGAAACTTCGTAGAAAAAAAGTTATAGCGAAAATGCCACGATGACCTGTTTGGAGCAACGAAACCCTAGAATCCAAAGCCTCTGATACCAAATGTTGTGTAACCAGCTCCAAAAAGAGAAGAAAAGAGATATCAACACCTTAGAAATGAGCCACTTCGAGGGGGCAACCTCCAATACATTACATAAATGAAAAATTCTTGGATGATACAATTTACAAAACCTCCTTTCTATATATAGGAGTCCATGGGGCCATAATGTAATCCTAGCGGGCCACAATGTAATCCTAGCCGACCTAACAATAATAATTTAAGGGCACAATAATAACAAAATGGGGGTTACAAGGGTACAATAATAACAATAAGGGGTCTACACTAACAATAATAAGGGACTATACTAGTGATATAGGGACTAAAGGTACTGACCACTGATATGAGGCCTAAATTCAAAAAGTGATGGTCAAGGAGGAATCCTGAAAGTGATAAAAAATTACTATAGGGACACTGATACGACAAGAAGGTGCTAACTAGGGTTTCCATGAGCGGGTAAGCTCTATCGCCAAACTATGACAAGCATACAAGAAGTGGAAAAAGTCATGGATTTAGGGATTCATACCTAAGGCATAAATAGTGCTGACAGTCAAAATGCAAAATCGACGAAAATGACTTACCCCTATATGCCATTTCAAGAGAAACACACTTAAGGTCCAATGGATGTCACAATAGAAACACCACCCTATCCTATAAAAACCATCTAAAAATAATATACCCATGGTTAAATCACATCATGAAAGAAATAATCATGGACGAGGGAAAAACAATACCTATGTTTTTGTTTTTTGAATTTTATATATTTTTTTGGATTTTTGGCATAAATAAGGCATGATAAATACTTGCATGAAAAAATAAACCAAAAAAGGGGATAAAGCATCACACTCTTATGTACAGTATGTACAAGCACAACCCAGTTTGGTAGGTCACGCCAATGTGTGCCCACATCCAAGCACTCGCCAATGGTTTCTATATGCAAACTTATGGGAAGAAGAGGCCATATGGTTCACCAGTGTAAAGCCATGCCAATTGAAATCAAACTTCCCCATCTGGAAAGGTTGAGCATGCCAGGAAATTCTAAGATAGTCATACTTTCAAAACTGCCCCGTGGACATAAAGGAGTGTCAAGACATAATGGAGGTACAATATGCTCGTCGATAGGTGGTGAGGAGTTGTACGATTAAGTGGCAAGTCAGTATTCAAAACCGAATACTTGACTCGGTCCATGGGTAGGAGTACAAGGGAATTTTGAGGAGATTCCATCTAGGTCAATTCAAGATTTAATATGTTGATCTCTACATGTTCCAAGTAAGGGAAATCAGAGGCAGAAAGAGGCATAAATTCCCTATGATTATTAGTGGATAGATCCATGACCTCCAAGTTGGATAACCGGGAAGGATCATCATCAAGGGACTCACGTGGAACAAGTGCAAGGGAAACCCATTTGGGAAAAATAATCTGATCATATTCCATATAATGATTGAGTTTCTGATCAATGTTAGGATGTGCTGATGGGACTATCGAAGGGACGATATATTCCACAAGAGGTGGCAGAGGGTGCTCACTAGATTCATCATCCTCTATAAGAACAGGTGACACCACCCATGCATCAGGATGTCAATGAGGTTTAGAGGTGCCAGAAGAGATCAGATACATATGAGAAGTGGCAGGAGATGAGGGAGTGTTGGGTGGAGGGAGTTTAGGAAAAACCTCCATAAGAGTGTAACTTTTGAAAAGTCCTACGCCAACACTTAGGAATTGACCGAGATAAAAATTGACCGAGATTATCTCCTACAAGTAGAAAAATGGTTCTAGTGGTAGTAGAAGGCTGGTTCGATGGCATGCAATAGTCAAGTTGGTCAATAGTAATGATCATGCCTTCATCAGGAAAGCAAAGTAAATGAAACACAAATGAGACTATGGCAGTCATAGCATAAAACCAGCTACAACCAAGGAGCAGGTTATAATATAAACGAGCATCGACAACTTCAATATCGACATGTACCATTTTACCTCCTAACTCGATGGAAAAATGTGGGAGGATGCCCTTAGGAATGAAATTATGAACGTAAAATTCTTGGAGAGTGGTATTAGACTTGGTGAGAGCCAGAGAGCCAATAGATTTCCAATAGGATCTCGACATGACATAGGTGGAACATCCCTCATCGACCAGAGTGCGATGGATATTATTTTGGGAAACCTGCACTATAATTTAAAAATTAATTTGATTGGAATGACGAGGAGCAAATTTCTTAGTATTAAAATCAATGAAACTAGAATCAAATGCGTTAACTCCACCAATGGCAGACAACAAGGCTTTGCGCTACTGAGGACAACTTTGCAAGACCTCCAAAGTAAATATGGCACAAGGTTCCTGGGCTAGAACTTCAACAATACTGTAGCGTTGAGCAGCCCTGGTGGAAGGGTTGTGTGTATTCTTATGGAGAACACCCTTGGGGGGGCGATAAACTGGTTCCATAGTCTTATCTAGAGTGAGAGGTCTAGTGGAACTAGGTGGAGCTAGTGATTCCTTAGAAGGAGAACTCGACTCAGGGGAATCATAGGACTTAGCTTGCATGGTCACACTGACATGTTCTTTGCACATGAAGACGACTGAGTTGTGAGGGGGATGGGAATATGACCCCTCATTTCCCCCTTGTGGAGGTCTAGCAGGTTGAGAAACCATCTATTATTGAGGTTGTGTAAGGAATGGATGAGTTAAACGATAGGATGATGAGAAGACGATGGTGAAAGGAGCCTATGAACTTCATCCATTTGAGGAAAATCATGAGTAAAGTGATTGCTCTGAAAATTTTTACAAGGGAACTTGAATTTCTGACGATGCTCATTAGTGCCCCCTCCCTAAATCTCAGGTTTGGGTTTAGACTCCTGAGCATTTTTTTTTTGTTTTCTTTTTCTATTGTTCTTGTTATTTTTACCACCTATTTGTGAGTTGTTCTTCGGTGAGAACATCGGTGGATTGCTCAGGATGGGGTGCTTTAGTAGAGCCAGACGCACTTTTTGGGGCTTTATATGTAACAAACAGTTGGAAAAGGTGGGAAGAAATTTGGCTCATGGGATCGGAAATAGACCTAATCACGGCATCGGCATGTGGGCCAAGAAAAAGCTTAAGTGGGTCAATGGAAGTCCTAGGGGAATTATGAAAAACTTCATACAATGTACCCGACTGTGAATATATGAGATCCAACTATTGGGTAGCTATAATAACTTTCTCCTTGGTAACATCTCGAAACATAGACACATCTTTAGTAATTTGAGGTCAGAGTGATCTAATGAACCATTTACGGATAATCTCGTCGAGCAATTTGGATCTAAATAACCTCTTGTGATGATGCCACTCATGAATTTGATCAAAGATAACCGTGGCATCATCTTGTTTGAATTTAGAAAAAATGTGAGAGTCAAGATAATACCAGGTGGGTAGCTAAAAATGTGTCAGGAAAGTTTGAGCTAGAGAGGAAAAATCATCGTAAGATGCGGTATCTAACTTGATGCCTTCATTTAGCAAGCATCCACAGTTAACATTCTTGGAAAGGCGAGAGTATGAGCAATGTCCATCCTAGCTACGAGAGAAGACAAAAATGACCACCTTTGTGCTTGTAGGCCACACAAAAATAAAGCACTATATTGGTCATCACGTACAATAACACGTCTTATGAAGAATTATGAATTACGAATAAAAGACATTCCCTAAATGTGGTGCTATGCATTTAGAACAACAGATCAAAGACTTTGTAGACACTTTCTCTAAGAGTAAATAGACACACAGAAAGAGAGAGGAACTTATTTTTGATCCAAGCACTGCCTATTCTCCTTCTGTCACTCTTGTTGTAGCTTCCAATCCAACTTAGATCGCCAGACTAGTTCTTGCAAGCATAAACACTAAACAGCAAAGAGATTGCAATATAAAGATGCATATTTATCTTAATCATTTAAATTGATTGAACATGAAACATATATATCAGTTAAGAATCCATTGTATGAGGAATAGAAACATAAACAGATACATATATGGGAAAATTAACAACAATCTTTATTAATGAGTAGAAGGGAGAGGTTACAACCAATGATCGATTTGATGTCACCAACTCCAGCATCATCCTAGCCTCATCATAAACAACATCTCACCAGCATCATATCACTTCTATCACTATCTCAATTGAGAATCGAACATCATTTCCTTACCAAATTTCTTCCTTCCCTAGAACTAGGATCTGTGCTCAATTTATAGGGAAAATGAAGGTAGTTTCTCAATCAATGACTTTCTAATAATAAGAAAGACATGTTCCCAAGCTCAAAGGTGTTATATGGACACATGGATTTGAATTTTGACACATATGGACTCTTCTAGAAAGCACTGGCCATGTGGATATTCCAGAAAAATAAGAATTTCGCTCCTATTTGACCAATGCACTCTTGAATGTCAGGAAGTGCATTGCAAAGCACCCTTGAATGGAGGTAACTGCATATGCAATGTAGTTAGTCCCTTGAGAGGAAGCGTTGGTGAGCTCATCAGTGATATAACATATAATTCAAACCTTGGAAACCTTGCAATATAATTCATGAATCATTTTTTCTTGTCTTAGGGCATGCAACAACTAAAATGATAGGGGATGATAGACCTTATTTCATTAGTCCTAGGGATGATGTCCAGTTTGACCAGGTCATGGGGGATGATGCCCAAATTGACCTATAACAGCTGCCCCCTAAAGGATGAAGTCAAAATAATAACAATATTTTTTGAATAGAGATTCTTTACACTGTGATCGGCTGGAACTGAATCGGAGTGGTGAACTACATCAATATTACAATACATTACATCATGATATATCCCCTTGATCACGAATTCCTGAGGGAAGGCATTCCCATGCTCAGCACATAAACTATCTAATAACGTACATAGCGTAGAAAGTCATCTACATTGGAATGTTGCCCAATACAGACATGCCTACAAATATAGGCCCATGTTCGCATGATGATCTATATGTAAGGTCACTGTATAGATGATGTGTACAAAAATCCTGAAATCATAGCCCGGATGGCTGAAACTAGATCTGAGGTCTTCTTATCTCGTTCACTCAATCGGTCGGGTACAAGTCTAGCCATGCGAATATATGATTTGTATTCGAACATGGTAAGACATCGTTTGATTACTAGCCAATGATGTGAGTTGTTAACAAATGCGAGAGAACCACCATTGATGTTAATGGCTCTCAAGGTACTGTAGTACATTTCGTAAGGCATGAATAGATGATTTGATGTCGAATGCCAAACAAAATATTTCAACCAAAGGTCTGGAAGTGAGGATCTTGTCGATGTTGTAACAAGCCTCATGGTACTGGAAGATGATGTTTCTAAGTGAACTTCCTGGATGATGATTTGACGTCGACAGGAAGCCACTTTATTGAAAAATGGTAGTTACTGGTTTTGGAGACAAAATTTGATTTAATATAGCAAATTTCAGGGATGAATGTCATGAGAATGAAGGTTTATGATTATTATAGAAGGATGAGTATTCACTGGATGACTTCTCTTGAACATATCGGCAACACTGAGATGAGTTGGCAGCATTTACCCAAAACCGAAGTGAAGGTATGATGAACCATAGGTATGAATGAACCGTTAAGAAGATTACTAACCCAAACAATCACGATGATGGAGTGAAGTGTCATGTTCAAGAGAGACCTGCTATCGTAAACGTTTTGTTCACTTTCCCAAATTTTCCTCGGTCATTTGTTGACCAGTACCTCTTTATTTTTTAACAAGCTTGAGGAGGGTAGCATATTCTTGATCTATAATTCAACCCTTCGGGTGAATAATGTATCGCTATTTAATAATTTAACGAGTCTAGCGATGAATGAAACTCGATTCTTGCCATGATCGACAAGCCCATCGCTATTTTATGTTTTCACAAGCATAACAACAGTGACAACCCGATCCTTTTTCATATTTAGAGAGTTTGAAAAAGAGGACAAAATAAAACACCATAGGTATTTTTTCGTAAAGTTATCGCTCAGATCTGAAAAAGTGTAAAATAATATCTGAGAGAACCTCCTAGCCATGTTAAAATAAGGCATTCCTTTTTCGTAAATAATCTATCTCAGTTTGAAAAAAAGGTTAAGCTTATACTGAGTAGATATCAATTCATTTACTTTTATGAGCTCGAAAAGGCAAGTGCTTGGCAATCTTTTCACATTATCGGAGTCTGAAAAGAGTTAAAAGAAGACTCGAGGGGTTCCTTTTTCACTGTTACCGAAGCACAAAAAAGAGATAAAAGTGCGCTTCAAGTCCTTTTTCATTTTTATCAAAGCTCAAAAAATAAGGATAACATTATTCTTTGTGTTCAAATCATTCCTGAAATAAATGTACATGACTAATCTGCTCATCAGTTGCAAAACAACATCAAATGGATTAAAAATACCCATTTCATGATAAAAATTGAATAAAACCATAGTCATAGAAATAAATATGATTTGAAAATAATCAAATGACTAATTAAAAGAGTTTTACTATTCATTTTTACCATTTGAAACTTACCATTTTCATTATGGAGCTTTGAACCTGTTTTTTCCCCCGAACTTCAGCTGTTGATTGCGATCGATTATGTGGACGGTTTTCATTTCCGTTTGATCTAGGTTGGTTCCATGAACCCTCTCTTTCTTTCAGTAGTCATTTCATTGCAAATTTTTAGGGGTTTTGGCTCCTTAGGGTAAATTATTTTTAAAAAGAGGGCAATGCACCCTTGGGCATCGAAAATTGCGTTGTAAAGAATTCAAAATTAAGCCTAGGTGCATATGCAATGAACTGTATATTGACCAAGACTGCGTTGAGCACAATTCACATTTTTTATTCTTGCATTATACCCAAATTTTGCCTAAATTTTTGCATGAAAAGGAGTCTAATGAGTCTTATGGTTATGTTTCAGGGATTCATTAGACTAGAATGACAATTACTTGGAGAGAAAGAGATAATGAAGAACAAAATATGATTACCCTTAATGATCTGGGTACAGTAAGAGCCCTGAGATATTGTGGGTTATTAAAGTACTACCGCTTATCAGGTATGAGGCAAAAAATAGAAATTTTGGAGTTCCTTATTCGTGCATGGGATATAGAAATTGAGGCATTTCACATTAGGAACAAAGTGGTTCCTATCACAGTGGAGGACATATATTTTCTAACAGGCTTGTCGAGGAGAGGCTTACCCATTTCTCTTTCAGGGTCTCCTCTTGGAGGAGAGACGGTGAAAGACTATATTTTGCAGTATTGCTATCCAGGGGAAAAGCCAAACAAGGATGTGAAAATAAACATCCGTGAAATTTGTTATTTCCCATTGAGAACCATTCTATTCATGATCGCAAATATTTGCGGTACTATTACACTACATGTAGCGAACAAATCTTATATACAGTATGTGTTAGAGTGTTTGGAACCAACAATTTTCAACTGGTCTGAAGCTGTACTTTCTCAAATAAAAGAACAACTAAGTAAGGAAAAGGGATGAAGGAAGAAAAAAATTAGTTATGGTTCGATCCTCATTTCTTTTTTCTTATATCAGATTCCACTGATGCAGCCTTAGTATGTGACACTGGGTGTATCTAACCCTAGAGATCCAAGGATGTAGAGATGGGTAGAACTGATGGCTAGACATGCAAGCCAATCGTCCATCGTGTTCTATAGTGCATTCTTCGCCTGGTTTAGGCGACAAGTTATTGCCATCGATGAGTATGCATATGTAGGCGTCAATTTACAAGGAGATCTAGACTTAGCTTTACTAGAAGGCGCTCAGTGGGGTGCAATCGGTAATAATTTTTTGACCATGTTTTTTTATTTTTCTAAGGTTTATACATCTTTTTGTATTTTTGTGTTTTCGAAAGACTAAACTAAAGTTTTAATGTAATGCAGATGTGGGTCAAGTTCAACCAGTGTAGGAACAAGAGCATGGAGCAGATGAGCCAGCAGAGAGGGCTGTCGGGAGATCAGTCCTTCAGGATTTAGACATGGCTGAGACTCTTTCTAAGCTTTGGCAACGCATAGAGGGGTTGACCTTTGGGATTTCGGATTTTCGAATCAAAGAGTGACCCATGCAACTGCAGTGGCATACTATTGGCGTTCCTAACTACTGGATGTAGTTACTGTGTAGGATAGCTAGATCGATAGCATGCTACCATGAGAATCACTAGTTTAATTTTGACATGTTGCATAAATTTTGAGGTCAGGTGACCAATGTGTCTTGGGCACAAATTTTTGTAAAAACCTATAACTATCTATCTATTTTATTTCAGTTTTTTCCTATGTTTATTGTGCAATCCTATTAAATTATGTGAATGTATCTTTACATGTGTTGCAAATGTCTGTTTATAACATAATTCGCTAAAGAATGAGTCAATGTGTTCAAGTTTCTGGAAATGTGTTGATATTGAATAAAATAAAAGTGTCTTTCCAAAAGTCAAACTCTTAGGAACATACGATGCAGTGTTGGATTTCTAACAGTATACACACTAGTAATTTGTAATACCACAAGTTGTGAGTCTAACCTTATGATGATACGGTTAATACCAAACAAAATGGCATCAGAAAGAAGTACGATCAACGTGCTATACTTAGCAATATTGTTTGTAGATCTACTGATAAAAATCCCTTGAAAACTCACTAACTCGTTGTTCAGAGCAAAAATGGCCCACGCTGTAGAGGATAGATTCTGCATACTACAACTAGCACCATCATCATACCCAAAAAATGGTTCCAAAGATTTAGACATCTGCGATGAAATGTAAAGAAGATTACTAACGTCAAGAAAAATATAAAAAAAAAAACTAAGATAGTGAATGTAAATAAACAACATATATATGCAATATAATACAAAAAATTACTACGCTCACATTTCAGATACAACCTATTTCGGGGCTACGCCAACGAAATTCCATCGTAATCCACCAACTCATAGGCACCCTTAGCAAGAACTCTTATGAAAATATAGGGGTCGTTCCATAATGGCTCAAATTTCCCTGTACCTATTACATCAGCTTCCAGATCATAAAGAAGGACCAAGTCGCCCTCTGAGAAAATGCAAGGCTGGACATGCTTGTCATATTGCACCTTTATACGTCCCTTATGCGCATTGTTTAGGATTCATGACACGTTTCATCAAGATGGATGAGGTTAAAAAGACGTGATTCTTCATCTGAGGTGTCAAGTAACAAGTCGATTGTGAGTTTTAACAATGGTATTTCACATTGGATTGGCAAGATAGCTTCCAGACCATACACCAATTGAAATGGGGTAAATCCAATTGCATTTCTCACCGAGGTTCGGTACGCCCATAAGGCCGAGTACAGGATCAAATTTCAGTTTCATTTATGAAATATCATTCGTTGAAGCATTCGATTAATAATATTGTTAATAGCCTCAACTTTTCCATTTGATTGTGGATAATAAGGAGTAGAACTATCGTGAGACAATCCTAACTTGGCAGTCAACTCAGTCATCATGTGATTACGGAAATGCTTACCATGATCTGTGACTATATCTTGTGGGACCCCAAACCATGCAATGACATGATTAAAGAAAAACAATGCAGTTGTTTGTCCTGTGTTATTGAATGTAGGCATCACTTCAGCCCACTTGGTAAAGTAGTATACTGCGACAATAATATAACCATGCCTCCTAGACGAACGAGGGTTACAGGTCATGAAATCAATGCCCCATTTAGAAAATGGTCCTACAAAGACAACACGATGCATTGGCACTGGTGGTTTGCATATTTTACGATCAAAGACATGACATGCATGAAAAATTCTGACCGCGATGATGCAGTCATGAAATATGGTAGGCCAAAAGTAACCAACACGGAGTATCTTCTGCACAGTAGACAAGTATCCACCACAAGCCCCAACATGACAATCATTTAAAACCTTTTCGGCCTCCTCATGAGTGAGGAACCTTCTTAAAATTGTATTGACACCACGACGATAAAGTGTATCACCGACGATCAGATAATCTTTGGCTTGGTATCAAATACGTCGCTGGTTAGAGCGAGAGGTATCAGACCAAAAATTCTGGGTCTAGAGATAAATGATAAAATCCCCATACCAAGGATCAGATGATCCAATCAGAAACAGAGGCTCATCAGGAATATATGGTTCCGATGTAGTAGCAGTACTATCAGAGGGAAGGTCATAAAGAAGCTCAGCCAAAATTAAAGATTTCTTTGACTTGGATTTGATGAATTCAAAATCAAATTCCTGCAAAATAACAATCCATTTTGAATATTCCCCCCCCAGCAATTGACGTGATAAGATTTAAGTCATTGGGTTGCAATCCAAAATGACAATGGTCTTCCGGAACAGGATATAGTGGCGAAATCTTTGGATAGCTTGGACAACCACCAAGGCAAGCTTTTCTATGTACAAATACTTCACTTCCGTATCATTGAGATTATGACTCAAATAATAGATCGGATGTTCTATCCCATTTTCTACTTGGAACAATACCATAGAAATGGTCCTATCAGCCGCGACGATATACAAGAAATAATCACTCTGATAATTGGGGGGATACATTAATGACACTTGGACAAGAGTATCCTTGACAACATCAAAATAATCTTACGCAACTTGGTCCCAATGGAAGGGAATCCCCTTTTTCAAGAGCCGAGTAAATCCTTTAGCCATTTTGGTGTAGTTGGGTATGGACCTCCTTAGGAAGTTAGCATTTCCTTGAAGTTTCTGTAACTGAAGCAAATTTGATGGCGCAGGAAAATCAAGAATGGTCGAACCTTCAATGGGTCTATTTGAATTCATTATTTTGAGATGATGAATCCTAGAAAACAACCAAAACCAACACAAAACACACATTTATATGGATTGAGGCATATTTTGTAGTGTCGGCAGCGTAAAAAGATAGCTCTCAAATGCATCGGGTGATTAGTCTGATTTCATGAATGCATGAGTAAATCATCTAGATAGGGTTGAACAATGTGCTTGATGTCATTGAAAGAATAATCCATTGCTCTCTAAAAAGTTTCCCAATCATTCTTTAAACCAAATGGGAGCTTATGATAAGTGAATGTGCCCCAAGGAAAGATAAATGTTGTCTTATATTTCTCCTCTAGGTGGATATTGATTTGGTTGTAGCTAGAAAATCCATCCATGAATGAAAAGATTTCGCATCCAGCATAATCTTCAATAATCCGGTCGATAAAGGGAGTAGGATAGTTTTCTTTTGGACAAGAAATATTGACATATCGATAATAGACGCACACTCTTATGGTTCTTTGTTTTTTCATAACAGGGACGATGTTGGAAACCCACTCAGTTAGTGGAATAGGGTAAATGAAACCAGCACGCAAAAGTTTTTCAACTTCTGCTTTAATGGCAGTGGCCTTCTTCGGATGCATAGGACGAAGGCATTGATGTACCAGCTTGACATCAGGGTACATATTAATAGTGTGTTCAACGATACTTGTATATATGCTTGGCATTTTCTCGTAAGACTAAGCAAATACATCACGAAATTCACGAAAGAGAGAGCGATATGTTTCGAGTTCTGATGGAGAACAAGATACGCCAACATGAATGTTTTCTACAACGCTGGGTTTGGTCAAAATATAAATAGAAATGGTTTCTTCAATATTTGACAAATTTCGCTCGGAATTGATTGCATTGATAAGAAAAGAATTCGAAAAGAAATTTTTGATCGATGGGTGATATAGTTCACTAAGGTTATCTTCTTCATAATTAGGAAGATGGGAAAAATGATGATTATCTTCCCATGGTTCTCCTTCCGACATCATGGTTTCCAAAATATTCTCATATGTCAAGAGAATTAAGGAAAAAGGATCAGATGGAGTACCAAAATATAATGAACGATCAACCCAAATGATCGGCGACGATGATTTCAGATTCGCCACCCAAGCCAGATAGATAGATTATTATGCCGAATCAATATGGCTGGGTGGTATAAACTCATCCAACGTAACATTTTCAGAATCACCCGTACTCTTACTTAAGATAGATAGAGTGGAATAGATCATGTAACAAGTCTCTATACTTGCAATTTCTATCGATGTCGCAGGCGGTGGGAATGCAAAGGTTCCCGTAAAAGTGGAATCCCTTAAGAGTCCTACACCAATGTTCTAAAGTGCGAGTTGGGGTGCATGAACTAACAGAACACTTACAGTTACCTGGGAACTAGAGGCAAAGAATGATAGCTGATTTGTGACTGTGATAACACCTTTATGTGGAAAGGCGATCATTCTAAAATATGTAGAGACGATCGCAGTCATAGAATATACCCATGGCCTTCCAAGTAGAATATTGTAGTCAAGGGGTCCGTCAACAACCTTAACTTCAACATTCACTATTTTTCCCCCTATTTCAACATACAGGTTATTGGTAATACCGCAAGGCTTATATGTACGTCCATCGAAGGCTTTCAACGTTGTTGGCGATTGAGATAGGCGCAGTGAACCAAGTGACTTCGAATAGTTTAGAGACATAATGCACGTAGATTCTCCCTCGTCAATAATAGTACGATGAAAAAGGTGATTGAGAACATTTACTTGGATGGAGAATGCCAATTCTGTTGGTAATTGCGGTACATAGCCCGTATGATTGAAGACTAAGAGATTATAATCAGTCATATCAATTCCACCAATTTCTGACAGCAAAGAATATTTCTGGGAGGGAAAATTTTGTAGCACCTCAAGCTCTAACATAGTTGAAGGAGATTGAGCCAAATATTCAAATATATTATAATTTTGAGCAGCTCTGGCTTGAGGATTAAATGTCGATTTATGAACGACTCCCTTCGGTGGCTTGATTGTCAATTTAGGAATAGCAGGTGGCAGTATCGATTTCGTGGATGGATTCGTGGTCAAGGTAGAAGTTTGATTAGTGGCCTAGCTACCATAATATTTATTATGCGTTGACACCAAAACATCTATCGATGGCTTCGTGACAGATATCATAAGCACTTGGGAACTAGAAGTTGGATCAGTAGCAACCAAATTTTTATCTGGATTCGGAAATGGATCTGTCAACACAGCTGATGCATGTGAGGTCTTAACCATATTTGAGACTTCATCATGGTGAGGAAAATCATGAACAGAGTGTTCCTCATTACATATTATGCAAGGGTAACAAGGTTTCTGATTTCTAGACGATTGATCACATGAGCTTTCCTGCGGGGTAGAAGTTTATTTTTTCTTTGATTTCCTTTTTTTTTTACTTTTGGGTTGCTTGTCACTTTTCCCTTTTCAGATGGCACGACATGGATTTCGGAAGAAGGCACAGGATCAGATTTAGTAGTGTGATGTGTGCTTGTAGTACCGACCATACCGTCTCTGGCATGAGAGTCCTTTGATGAAGGAGGAACAATAAAATTAGATCTCAGTGCGTTAGGAATTTTCTTGTAGAGTATGCGAGACTGAGTATAAATCAAGTCTAAATATTGGGCACGAGAAATGACCTTCTCTTCAGTGACGATGCCACCCTTAGCCACATCCTCAGTTATAGATGGTAATAGGGACTTAATGAACCACTCAGCAAGGAGATGATCAGGAACATATGTCTTAACCATTCTATGATGATGATGCCACTCATGACTATGATAAAAAATGTTAGAAGCATTAGCCTGTTTAAAATTAGTCAAGAGTTCTGTTCCAGTTTCATATCATATGGGTAACTGGAAGTGAGTCAAAAATATAGTAGCTAGGGCAGTGAAATTATCAAAAGAATCTCTAGCTAACTCAATGCACCATTTTGCAGCTAGACCAGTGAGCGTACGATGGAAAATTCGTAGTCAAATAGAGTCGTCATTCAGGGAGTTAGATGAACACCACAAATGATAAGTCATAACATGAGTCAACGGGTCTTCCCCAACATTTCCATTGAATTTAGGAATATCCGAGGGTAATTTATGAGGTATCACCAGCCACCAAGGTCGAGCATAATTAATTGGGTCATTGGTGAGCCGATTAAAATCGGGTAACTCTAAATTTGCAACAAAGGGAAATTGTCGATTGAGGTCAGGTTGAGCGTAACCAAGGTATGATGGAATTTCTTGGGCAACAGGCCTTTGATCATTAGCATAAGGAATCTGTTGTTGGTAACCCAGATAGGGGTTGTTTTGATAGGCAAACGCTTGAGGATTCCGTTGACCAAAACCTGGGTATGATACTTGTTGAAACGAAGGTTGTGGTAGTTTTTCCTGTGGCTGTTAAGGGGTCTGTCCACCAATGTTATAACCCAAATTAGGATAACTCGGATTCGGTTGAGGATAGGTATAACATGTTTTTGGTTGCAACATCCCGTAATATGGTAATCTAGCTTGTGAATAAATGATTCTAGATACAGGTGGTTGTTGTAAACCAGCCGAAGGAGTTGGAGTCTGAGGGCCCAATACTTGAGGATATTGAGTTGAATGACCCACCTAAAATGGTTGTTGTACAAAAATTTGAGTCTGTAACAAGGGTAAATATGTATTAAAAAGTGGAATTGATGTGGGTTTAACATGTTGAACCGATTGATACGAGTGTACAACCGTTTGTGGTTGGATAGGCAGAGTGGGCTGCAATTAACAAATATTCATTTTGACATTAGGATGACCAAATAACGACGGAGTAATGTCAAAGTGGATGACCATAGCTTTCCCCCCAGCATGAGGAGTATAATAAGACGAAAAATATTGTTCTCCAAATGCAGGTAGTCTAGTTGAAATTGTACTGGATGGAATATACCCAGATGGGCCAGCTTGATATTTCCCTAATGATGGATATAAACGATCAAGCCGTTCAATACTCACTATAGGTTTACTAGTTATAATACCAGACGATGACATTGGTGAAGTCCATGGATTTGAAGATGCACCATAGAAAATTCCAGATAAATATTTATAACCTGATGGGATCATAGTGCCACCATGTAAATATGACTCTGGTGAAGTTGTGAACATCGATGGGCTAGCGAGAGCAGGTGCTGACGTAATTGGAACAGATGGTCCAGCCGAAGATGTGGGTTCAGGCATGGTTACTTGACCAAATTTATACCCTATTGGATCGATAGGAAATTGAATAGGCATAGGATCAACAAAAGTAGAGGCAAGTGATTGAGGAAAAGACTCCTATAGGTAAAGCTCTGCCCCAAAATGAGTTGGAGTTAAAGGTGTTTCGTCTTGTGGTATTTATTCAATCAAAATTAAACCAGGTGGAAGGATTTCGACGTCAGGCCCAAATTATATTTCAGGATGTTGACTATGCGATATGGGAGACTCAATGGTACAATAGATTATGGGGTGGCCGATACAGGAACAACTTTCGGTCGTTTGACTTTGGGATGCAGATGTTCTTGCAAAAAAGAGACAGGATCTGGATCAACTTCTAGTGGAACAATGTCAGGTTCGGGAGGTATGGTCTCACTGATTGGATGGTTCGTGACCACAAGTAGCTATGAGGACTCCATCTCGACAACAGTAGACAAACCAAGATTTATATAAAAAACTAGTGTTGACTGGATTTAATGGTACTGGTTTCAGTAGAGCGATGTCGCCTTCACCGACCAGAAGTGGATTCCGGTGGTAAAGGTGGTTTCAATGCAAGTCTACGCGAACGACGGGGAAATGGATTTTCTTCTTCCATGATGATTGATTTATTTTATGACCAAAAACAAATAAAAAAAATAAAATGGTAATTCTAGGCAAAATATTTACCAATAAGCTGTGAACTGCAAAATACCTCCTGGAGAACCAAGAAGTACAGGAAGGAAATCTCCCTGAATGATGTGTTTTATGTATCACAATTTACAAGGCGGACGACTCAGTTCACTATGGATGGATAAAAATCTAAATTTTTCCTCCCAAAAATACCCGAAGGTACGTGGAGTCCCAAGTTCGTATTAGCGTTGTCTAATGCGAAACCGCACAATGAGAGCACCCTTGTATACTTTTCATACTATAACACCACCCGATATACCCGAAGGTACGTCGACGAGCTACGATATAATTACGTACGTGGAGTGAGGTATCACACTCAGAATATATTGTATAAAATTAATGGCAACCTCTATGTTTAACGATGTCAGAACACGTCTCTAGCCTAGACCTTCTAAATTTTATCATTATGGTTCCAATTTTTTTTACGTAAATTGATGTAAATTTTAAGTTGATCTTGTTTATCAATTTTCCTTTCAAGGTTCACCGCGATGATGTGATGGAAATTCCTAAAATGCAAACTAAAATGATAAGCAAACTTTTCTATTTTAGCTTTTTCAATGAAAATCCTAGCTACTAAGGAGAAAGAGCAGTCAGTTTTGAGATAAAACAACAAATAACACAAACTAATATGCAGCTTTCCTAACTTGTTCCTATGCAAAACACACAATTCACTATATGCAAATGCAAGTTTTTCTTTTTAGTCCCTTTAATGTGAATGCAAAAAGGAAACTATATGCATCAAATAAACAAAAAACAAATGCTTTCTTCTTTGAGAAACAATGAATTTAACAATAATTTCTCTTTTAGGAAAAATGAAGAATGGAACTACAATTTTTCCTACAAGAAACGAAGAATTTAACGACAATTTCATTTACGAAAACAAATGGGTCTAATGCAGAAATAAAATACTTTGAATTTTATTTTTCAATGATAAATAAAAACACTTAAAGATACATTGAACAAACTTACTTTTTAAATGAGGAAGGATTAGGAAAATTCATTCGTCTCTATGAGGTATTAGACAATTGAAAACACAGCAAACAAAAGGTTGAGTGTGATGGAAATGAAAAATTAAAAGGCAATTTGGTTGGATAAGGGCGCAACGCAGTCTCTAAAGGGAGACAGTGCATTGCAAAGCACCCCTGAGTGGGAGACAATGCTATGCAAAGCACTGTGTCTTGCCCAATAGTGGGTTGGGTGCAACAAAGATTCAAATTTCAAGCTATCGAACACACTTCTAATGCAATTATTTGATTCAAAATTCTAATAATTAACAGTAGATTCTACTGGGTGGATAAGCAAAGGCAAAAACCCCGGGAATGATAAGGAAAAATCCCCAGTGGAGTCACCAATTTGTTATGCGAAATTATGAATTATGGATAAAACACATTCCCTAAATGTGGTGCTATGCATTTAGAACAATAGATCAAAGACTTTGCAGACACTTTCTCTAAGAGTAAATAGAGACACAGAAAGATAGAGGAACTGACTTGTCATCCAAGCGCTTCCTATTCTCCTTCTGTCGCTCTTGATGTAGCTTCCAATCCAGCTTAGATCGCCAGACTAGTTCCTACAAATATAAACACTAAACAACAAAGAGATTGTAATATACAAATGGCTATTTATCTTAATTAGTTAAATCGATTAAACATGAAATATATATATGAGTTAAGAATCCATGATATGAAAAATAGAAACATAAACAGATACATATATGGGAAAATAAGCAACAATCTTTATTAATGGATAGAAGGGGGAGGTTACAACCAACAATCGATTTGATGTCACCAACTCCATCTTCATTCAAGCCTCATCACAATCAACATCACACCAGCAGTATATCACTCTTATCACACACTGAATTGAGAATCCAACAACATTTCTTTACCAAATTTCTTCCTTCCCTAGCACTAGGGTCTGTGCTCAATTTATAGGGCAACTGAAGGTAGTTTCTCAATAAATGACTTTCTAATAATATGCAAGACATGTTCCCAAGCTTAGAGGTGTTATATGGACACATGGATTCGAATTTTGACACATATGGACTTTTCTAGAAGGCACTGGCCATGTGGAGATTCTGGAACAATGAGAATTTCGCTCCCATTTGACCAACGCACTCTTGAATGTTGGGAAGTGCTTTGAAAAGCACCCTTGAATGGAGGTAACTGCATATGAAAAGTAGTTAGTCCCTTGAGAGGCTATGTTGGTGAGCTCATAGGTGATATAACATATACTTCAACCCTTGGAAACCTTGCAATAGAAGTCATGAATAGTTTTTTCTTGTCTTAGGGCATGTAGAAACTGAAATGATAGGGGATGATAGACCCTATTTCATTGGTTTCGGGGATGATGTACAGTTTAACCAAGTCATTGGGAATGATGCCCAAATTGACCTATAACAACAGAACTTGGGGGGACAGTTGCAGGACAAACCAACACGCAAAGGCATGAAACTTAACCCAAAAGGGAGCCAAGACCAAAACCCCCTTCAGAGTTACCTCCCAAGTGGTCCCCAAGTGATAAAAAAAATTTGTATGTGTGCCAATTACGCTATATCGCGCCACCCAAAACTAAGTGAAATGGGTTGTGTCGTCCCGCTTAGCCCAAGTGTGACCTCGTGCTTAACCCTTTGGTGAGGAGGGATTCCCAGACCGCACTATTGCAAATGGATTATCACTCCCTACCACAATATTCTGAGTTTATTTTTTGGTCTTGAAGTGGTTAACTCACACTCCTACCTCTAAGACCCTAGCCTAAGCTAATGTTGGTGTACTACTAGTAACAATAAAATATGAATCAAATTGATTTTATTATCACATTATGTTTAATAGTTGTTGTTTACTCAATCAAGAAGAGGCATGAAACTGAAATGGTGTGTAGGACTCTTAGCTAGTCACCCTAATGCAACGATATGCAATTTTTCATTTTTAATTCGATGAATACTAGATATGAGAGGGCAAGAGATTATATAACACATCAATGCATACTAAGATGCACTTTTCCATCAAGCCTTTTTGAAAAAAAATTATCCCAAGAATTTTAATTAATGACCCAAAAGCACACCAAAAACGAATCTAAGAAAGAGACCAAAACAAGTCTACCAAGCAAGAACGCAAATCACTCCAAAAGCCGCAACAACTAGGGAAACAAAACCCAAACAAAAACAAACTCAAAGCAATCAAAATGAAATCCAAAGTGGAAACAAAATATGGCAATGTCAATCCATCTAGGGTTGTAGCACAATGGAACCACCAGGGCCAACGTTCTATAAGGGACGAAATTGCACCATAGAAGCAAAGAGGCCTAAACAAGATCTAAAAAAAAGTGATACAATGTGACAAAACATTCTCAACAGAACTTTTTTAGAATGACAGCTGCACAACCGGTCACGACACCACTGTTTGTGACACTAATGACCAAGAATAAAATGGATCACTTAACAAGCAAGAATGAATATGACCATCAATCTCCAATTATGAATGAAAATTATAGATCAAACCCAATCGAATGTTGAATACAACCTATCCAAACTAATAATGTAATCAAGGAATGAAACCAAAACCTCAATCCAAGGAAACCATTCAAAACTAAATAAGAAACTCAAGCGATGATAAACAAAGGGAGACATTGAACAAATTGATCTAAATAGATCAAATCAAGAACATAGGAAAACTGATCGGCTACAACAACTAATGGATCCAAGTATGTTTTAAATAGATCGGAAAGCAATCAACAAGCTTGATGCTTAATGAAAGAGATCAGGTGCTCTAAAGAGGAACTTAACCAATCAAAAGAAAAACTGATAAAAAGAGAAGATCTGGACCAGATTCAACGAGCGAATAGTAAGCCCATACAATACAAATCCAAAAACAGATAAATCAAACTGAAAGGGAAAAGTTTCACAAGGAAAAAAACCATGGACGTGGGCTTAGAATGTCGTGCTAGCAGCTAGATGCGGGCATAATATTTCCAGCTAGCGGCTCAGAGGTTCTTGGGCCATAGGTTGAGCCTTAAAAGTTTGTGGCTAAGGTTCCAAAGAGGGAATTCCCTACTTCCTCGCGCAATGAGTAACAAAAAATCAAAAAATAGAGGCAATGACCTTGTAAAATATATGAAAAGATTTGCAAAAACACAATTAAGCTCAGCAAACCATAAATGCGAGGATCTGTTATGAAGCCATCTCCCAAAATAGAAGAAAAGGGAGATCAACGCCTTAGCAATAAGCCACTTCGAGGGGGAAACCTCCTTTACATTACATAAATGAACAATTTTTGGATGATTCAAATGACAAAACCTCCTTTCTATATATAGGAGTCCATGGGGTCACAATATAATCCTAGTCGACCTAACAATAATAATGTATAAGGGCACAAAAATAACAATAGTGGGCTTTTATGGGGCACAATAATAACAATATGGGGAATACAAGGGTACAACAATAACAATAAGGGGGCTACACTCACAACAATAAGAGACTCTACTAGTAATATAGGAACCTAACATGCCCCTCTCCTTCAAAAAAGTGTTGTCCTCAATGCTTGAGTAGTTCTAGATGCTTATGTATAAAATTATCATCCTCCCATGTGGAATCTTCAGTGGGTAATTTCTTCCACTTGATGAGATACTCTGAAATTGATTTATTTCATAGTTGTCGAGCTATTTTTTTTGTGACCGCTTCATGTTCCAATATGATTTTCCTTCCTCATCAAGTTCTGGAAATATTGTTTGAACTTGAAGTTTGTCACCTATAACCTTATTTAAGCATGAAACATGGAAATATTGGTGTACTCGGGAAGAATTAGGAAGCTCCAATTTGTATGCCATAGTACCAATATTTTGCAACACCTTGTAATGACCATAATACTTTGGTGATAATTTATGCTTTCTCGAGGGACATTTTTTTGTATGGTGTAGATGTAAAAATACCCAGTATTCTACATCAAAACTTCTGCCATTGTGATGTTGATCTGCCTGTTGTTTCATTCGATTTTATGGAAGATTTAGGTTATCCTTTAATAGTTGGAGAACTTGTTGTTGATGCTTGATGTGATCTTCCACTGCTTGATCCTTAGAATTTTCTCTTAAATATGATGTGATGTGTTAGTTTCAGTCTTTTCAGCTTTCCTCCAGTGATCAAACATGCTCTTACCAGGTGATTTTAAGGTGTCAAGGTCAACTTTTGTCATTTCAGTGAGTCTTCAAGCAAAATTTGGTCACTAGGTATTAGGTCTAGGGTTTGCTAACACTCCTTTCAAAGCTGTCCAAATGTCGTTCCATGTCACCATTCAGCTAAGTGTACCATCATTCAGAGGGTTTTCATCATCATGCCAGATTCCAAAGGGTCATTTTACACCTTGTTCATGCTTCAGTTGTGCCTAGGTAAGGTTCATTTGCCTCTCCTAGGGTTTTGAAGGTAATTTCTCTTGGATAGTCAAATCATCAGCAAAAATTGTATCCCAATGTTCATACACCTTTCCCTATCCTTAATGTACCTTATTAAACACTTCCCATCACTAAGATCCCCCAAATTCCTCATTTTCGCACAAACCCTAGTTTCTTGCTACAACTTGACAATTTTCTAGGCTAGGCTTGTGTTTTTCCCTTTTGGACCTCTTCCCCTCACTCAATCTCTAAAATTACACTTTCCCCTACTTTCTAACATCCCTCCCTACTTCCCAAAATTTTCTAAATAATTTAGAAGCCCCTTATCCCCTTCATTTCGCTTCATTTCGACAAATCCCCTGTTCCACACATCGGGATAGGTTTTACTTCAATGATGTTTCTGAGTAAGAAAAGATGAATTTGGGAAACCTGAGAGAGGTTTTTGTCAAAAATATGCCAAGGAAGAAAAAATCCTTCACTTTTTAAACAGGTATCATGGTTTTAGAGAAATGTCAAAAATTAAGTTGCCTCAGGAGAATTGATGCACCTCTGAAGTGACCTTGGGAAAATCAAGCTTTCTCCTAGCTTGGTTGGCCAAATGGCTTGTTTGATGAGTCAAATTATAACTAGACACAAAGATATTTCCAATGAGCTATCATGATCTCAATTTGGAGTTGAGGAAGACCTTCAAAAGTTGACTGCAACAACACTCTGCCTTGAGGCAGCCTCATTTTGCACATTTTGACCAGTCTTGGGAGATTTGATTTTTGACAGGGGAAATGAACTCAAAATTGAAAAATTAAAGTTGGGTTGGAAATTATACTAAATAAAATTTCCAACAAGCTATCCTGTGCCCAATTTGGACACCGAGAAGGTCTCCAAAAGGCGTTATGCATTGGGTGAGAGGTGCGGCGCATTGGGTTTGTGGCGCGATGCATAGAGCTGCAAGCCCAATTTCACCATAAACTTCCCCAAAACTTCCAAATTTTCTCAAATCCATGGTGTGCAAGTAATTTAAGATTCCTTCGATTGCTATTGAAGAGTTTTTCTTAGAATTTATGGTGGTTTAGTGTGATAAAACTCAAACCCTACCTCCTTCCAAATTTTCTCAAAAACAATTGTCTAAGGCTGCATTTGTGTCTTTGCTACCAAGTCCACTCCATCACTCCCTCATTATTTCACTCCTTCATTCATTCTTAACTTTCATCCACTCATTCCCTAATTCCCATATTCCAAAAATTCCCTCATTCCCATATCCTAAATCCCACTATCCCAAACCCTACTCACATCCCTAAAACTCTTACTCCCATCCCTAAACTCTGTTCACACATACATTTTTACACTCTCTTCCATACACTATACCCATTTCATTCCTCCACCATATTTTCACATTGTTATCCACAAAATCATCCATGTACAACCACATTTTTCAAAACCAAAGGAAAATAATGGAAAGAGACAATGATCATGGGTATGAGCAAGATATTGAGCTGATCGTGAATCTTGGCTTGAGAGAACAAACTTGCACTTGGGAAAGGATGCTAGAAAAGGCAAAAAATGAGAAAAACATGTTGAGGAACATGGCATACCACTACTTGTCAATAAATATGGTGTGCAAAGTAAGAATCAATATTTTGAAGGCCAAGTTGAAGAAGGCATCGAGGAGGCGAAAAGTGCAAGATAAACTTCAGATCTTTGCCAAGGCTTCCTTGGCCCAACATAGAACTTAATGGAGGAAACTCAGCCCAAATTTCAAAAAAATTGGGACACTTTTTGCAATTTTGAAATTTTTGGCTCAAAAAACAGACTTTTCTGCTCTATGCGCCGCGCCACGTGGCGCTCGCTTTTGATGGGGGACTCATTTTGATGCAAAATCAACCTTTTTGGATTTTTCCTAGAAAAATATGCATGCCTACCAATGGCCAAGAAATTTGACAGGTTTTGGGCTTCCAAAAAGGTCAAAAACACCCTAAAAATGACCTTTCTGCCCCTTTTTTGACACACAGGAAGCAGTCTTGGGAGAACTCAGTTTTGGAGGGGAAAATGGAGGCCAAATTCAAAAATTCCACTTGTGTTGGAAATTAGACAGTAGACATTTCCAACAGGCCCACTTGGAGAAAATTTGGACACTAGGAAGCCCTCTAAAATCAGCTGCAAACAGGCACGATGCATAGGGAAATCAGGCGCGACGCATTAGAGGATTTTACTCATTTTTTGTCAAAAAACTCTGTTTTTCGCCTAGTTTTTTTTTACAGTTTGACTTTTTCCTTCTAGTTTTCAAAATCGTGATGTAATTAAATATAACATGATGGATTTTCATGTAATTTTGATAAATTTTCACTCATAGAGGTAGATTCATCCATCAAAAGGTAATTTGCAACTGAATGAATCAGTTTCCTAGTTTTTAGAGGTAAGCTGTTCCACTGCCTACTTTCTAGTTCTCAGTTCAGATTTTGTTGGAACAGCTCCTAAAATTATGAGACTGACCCCTAGAGGTTGGGATGAGTTATTGTTTGTCTATATCTTGTGATTTTTCAGTCATTAGCATGGTTGGACTTTTGGGAATACTTTGAGCATCATTGTACATTCATCTCTATAGTTTGGCAAAGGAATAGACCAGGGTTTGCAACACTCTATGGGATTCATGTGGAATTTTGCTTTGATAGTGTGTTTCTCTCTGTAAATTTAAGTCTATTGGTGTTTTATGTATACTTTTTTCTCTCTTATTTCTTCTTAACTTAAACAAACAAGGATAAAGGTAGAATTCATTAAAATTTGGAGTGCTCTACCTAGGTTTTGTTTAATTTTCCATGTTTTCAGCTGTTTGAAGAGGATCCCTGAAGGTTTCTTGCCCTCTTCAACTCCTCACCTGTCTCAACTCTCCATTTCTTTCAAATTGAAGTGTCAAATCAATTGCCTACCTTGCCCCATTCAGATCTCTGCAAAACTGAGCCTCATTCCCCAGACCCAAATCTGCCTTTCCCTTTGAGCCAACAAAACATCCTTAAATTCAATTAAACTCTTTTGCACACATACCTAGCCTAAAATCAGTCTTCATTCAAGTCATCTCAAGCCTCGTTGATCATTTTTTGCTGATATTGACAAGGAGAGAGCCCTCTCCCGATCTGGTAGGGCTAGCTACCAGGTTAAGCATGGTTTGATGTTACCCTAGATTCTGCCTTTCTCAGCCTGAGGTAGATTTAGGCCATAACATAGTGGCGACCATACTGGGGAAGAAAATTTTGTTTTTTTCTTTATAAACTGCAGACGGAGCCTGAAGTTAGCCAAGTAGCCTTCTAAATTCTCTTGCTTTGCATTAGCAAAAGTAGATGAATGTTGCTTCAGTCAATCTCCGGTCTAGTTTATGAACTGAACATATGGTTTCCTCAGTAAGATGTAATCAAGTTCAGATCTGATTGTTGATGGTGGACAACGATCAGACATTGGAAGGCTGAAATCATTCACCTGGCGATTCTAAATCAATTTCGAGATCAGATCCAAGGACTCCACTGGAGGATGAACCTAGCCAGTAGAAACATGAAAGGACAATAAGGAAAGATCAGGTATTTAAGTTGGAATTTCATCCAAGACATTTTGTTCTTTGTCATAAATTATTTCTTCTCTTTTCCCAAGAATGTCAAGAAGGCTTTGCAAAGTATATTGTATTTGAGAAAATATCCTCAGCTTGCATTTGATTCCTTCCCTTTGAAGATTGTGAATACCAAAGATTTGCATGCTTTTGAGCTTGATGAAGACCTTTCTTCCGAATCTTGTGATGACCATCTTCAAATTGATGAACCTCAAGAGACCAAGACTGATTCTACAGCATTTGTACATACCCCTATACCTTGTAAAATTCCAGATCGATACAAGCCTTTGATTTTACCTCGTATATCCCATGCTTTCCCTAAAAATCATGACCTATATCTACCAAGATTTGATGGTGAACACGACAACATCACTACTGAGAGACATGTTCTGAATTTTGAGTCTTTTCTTGACCTTTTTGAAGTTGATGAAGAGGATGTCAGTATTAGGATTTTTTCTCTTTCTTTGCAAGGCAAAGTCAAGAGTTGGTTCAAAACCCTAACTGATGCGAGCATCTTAGATTTCCAGCAGTTCGTCAAATTTTTCCTCAATAGGTGGGTGGTCAGACAGAACCCTTTATTGATTATAGAAGAGTATAACCAGCTGAAAAGAATACTAGGGGAGACAGTACAACAGTTTTCTGCCAGATTTAACCAAGTTTATTATTCGATGCCAGTTAATATAAGACCTCCTCTTGGATCTGCTCTCTTGCACTACCTGGGTGCCTTTGATCCGGAAATGGAGTTTCAGCTGAGAGAAAGGAATCTTGCAACACTTTAAGAGATGCAGAAAATTGTAGTAGATGTAGAGGCTCATTTGCTGATCCGAAGGGCAAAGTTGAAGGAAAAAGAGATGAAAAACATAGATCCAGAGGAATAGACATCTCTAGAGGTAAAGCTTGACATTTTAGTAAGTGTAGTGGAAGAGATGATGCAGAGGATCATCACAAGGAATGAGTATAATGTTCAAGCCCATGGCTCGCTGATTGAAGAAGAACAAGTTGCTGATCCAAAAAATTTTGTTTCTTATCCCAATTGTCATAGATTTGATAATGATTTTTTTATAGATCATCTTGGAGAAGAGACAGTTGTTGATATGACATGTATGCTTGATGATGTGTTTTATATTGATGATTTTCCTCAGTTTGATCAGTATGATGATGATTATGTTCTCCAAACATAAGCTAATATTGCAGACAAATTAGCAGCTAGTTTCTGGGAGGAAGAAGTTCACTTTCAGTAGCTCGAATACAATGTTCATCCATCACATATCAGCTATGGAAATGACGAGGAAAGTGCAGCAAATTTTGAAGTAAGTGAAGGATCTTTGCCTTTTTGTTTTGATTCATTTCAGTTCATCAGAGACAACATTCATGCAATCCGAAATCAACTGTCGACAAGTCTTGATTTGGACCATCTTGAGGGAAATAAAAACCTTGTTCAAGACTTCTCATATCCAGATTTGCAGCCCCCGAATTCCATTGATTTTCAAGTTGCAGATGAGGACTTGGAAGCTGGCACATACGATCAAATGATGCAAGATGATTCCGTACCTTTCTGTTTTGAATCATTTCAGTTTTTGAAGGGTAAATTGCATAGTATATCTTCAAATGAGCAGCCTGTAGGAAATCATGTAGTCTCATTGGAACCAATAGAAAATGGGTTGCAGAATTCTTTTCAAGTTTTTTGTGATCCAATAGCTGATGTGTTGGGTGATGTCTACAGCCAAAGTCTTTCTCCATTGACTACATGTGAGCTTGAAATGTGTGATGATATAAAATTGATTCGGTAGCTGGTTTCTTTGTCATTTTTCGCAGGAGTCTCGTCACAAATCTCAAAAAAAAGTTTGCACTCATGGTATGAGAAGAAGAAAAGTAATCCATTGGATGAGATAAGTCCCAGTGTGCATGAACTTCAAGATCCTTATGCATTGTTTTTGGAGGCGGATAGAGAATCCATAGTATTCAACGGATCTGTTCACAAGTTTTCATGGGAGTTTCCTTTCAGTAGTTCTCTCTTGTTGTTCATAAGCGAGCACTTGCGGAGAATTCAAACAGCAGCCGGAATACTTACTTGGTTGCATTGGTTGTTTCATTTCACTTGATCAGGTGATGAATGGAACAACTAGAGTAGGTTGTATTGAATAAGCTTCATATTGAGCATCATTTCCAGTTTTTCGGTTGTGTTTAAGTATCGAGTGAGTTTTTAGTTGAGTGAGAGTCTATTTGTGGCATCAAGTCATCAGTTTTTAGTCATGCATTTCAGCTTGAGTTTTGAACTCCATTGCCCAATGGATGAAGGCACTGTCTGCTTTCCAAAGATCTGTAGTTCTTGGCACCTCCAAGGAGCTACCATCCCCATTGGAGCCAATGTTAGTTTCAGTCTTTGCAGCCTTCCTCCAGTGATCAAACATGATCTTACAAGGTGATTTTAACGTGCCAAGGTCAAATTTTGTCATTTCAGTGAGTCTTCAAGCAAAATTTGGTCACTAGGTATTAGGTCTAGGGTTTTCTAACACTCCTTTCAAAGTTGTCCAAATGTCGGTCCATGTCACCATTCAGCTGTGTGTACCATCATTCAGAGGGTTTTCATCATCATGCCAGATTCCAAAGGGTCATTTTACACCTTGTTCATGCTTCAGTTGTGCCTAGGTAAGGTTCATTTCCCTCTCCTAGGGTTTTGAAGGTAATTTCTCTCGGATAGTCAAATCATCAGAAAAAATTGTATCCTAATGTTCATACACCTTTCCCTATCCTTAATTTACCTTATTAAACACTTCCCATCACTGAGATCCCCCAAATTCTTCATTTTCGCACAAACCCTAGTTTCTTGCTACAACTTGACAATTTTCTAGGCTAGGCCTGTGTTCTTCCCTTTTGGACCTCTTCCCCTCACTCAATCTCTGAAATTCCACTTTCCCCTACTTCCTAACATCCCTCCCTACTTCCAAAAATTTTCTCAAGAATTTAGAAGCCCCTTATCTCCTTCATTTCGCTTCATTTAAACAAATCCCCTGTTCCACACATCGGGGTGGGTTTTACTTCAATGATGTTTCTGAGCAAGAAAATATGAATTTGGGAAAACTGAGAGAGGTTTATGTCAAAAATAGGTCAAGGAAGAAAAAAATTCTTCCCTTTTTACACAAGTGTCATGGTTTTAGAGAAATGTCAAAAATTCAGTTGCCTCAGGAGAATTGATGCACCTCTGAAGTGACCTTGGGAAAATCAAGCTTTATCCTAGCTTGGTTGGAAAACTGACTTGTTTGATGAGTAAAATGATAACTAGACAAAATTATCTTTCCAATGAGCTATCATGAGCTCAATTTTGAGTTGAGGAAGATCTTCAAAAGTTTACTGCAACAGCACTCTGCCTTGAGGCAGCCTCATTTTGCACATTTTGACCAGTCTTGGGAGATTTACTTTTTTACAGGGAAAATAAAATCAAAATTGAAAAATTCTAGTTGGGTTGGAAATTAGACTCAATAATATTTCCAATAACCTATCCTGTGCCCAATTTGGACACCAGGAAGGTCTCCAAAAGTCTCCTGAAAAAATGCGTTATGCATTGGGTGAGAGGCGCGGCGCATTGGGTTTGTGGCGCGGCGCATAGAGCTGCAAGCCCAATTTCACCATAAACTTCCCCAAAACTTCCAAATTTTCTCAAATCCATGGTGTGCAAGTAAGTTAAGATTCCTTCCATTTCTAGTGAAGAGTTTTTATTAGAATTTATGGTGGTTTAGTGTGATAAAACTCAAACCCTACCTCCTTCCAAATTTGCTCAAAAACAATTGTCTAGGGCTGCATTTCTGTCTTTGCTACCAAGTCCACTCCATCACTCCCTAATTCTTTCAATCCTTCATTCATTCTTCACTTTCATCCACTCATTCCCTAATTCTCATATTCCAAAAATTCCCTCATTCCCATATCCTAAATCCCACTATCCCAAACCCTACTCACATCCCTAAAACTCTTACTCCCATCCCTAAACTCCGTTCACACATAAATTTTTACACTCTCTTCCATACACTCTACCCATTTCATTCCTCCACCATATTTTCACATTTTTATCCACAAAACCATCCATGTACAACCACATTTTTCAAAACCAAAGGAAAACAATGGAAAGAGACAGTGATCATGGGTATGAGCAAGAGATTGAGCTGATCGTGAATCTTGGCTTGAGAGAACAAACTTGAACTTGGGAAAGGATGCTAGAGAAGGACAAAAACGAGAAAAACATGTTGAGAAACATGGCATACCACTACTTGTCAATAAATATGTTGTGCAAAGTAAGAATCAAGATTTTGAAGGCCAAGTTGAAGAAGGCATCAAGGAGGCGAAAAGTGAAATATAAACTTCAGATCTTGGCCAAGGCTTCCTTGGCCTAGCATAGCACTTAATCGAGGAAAATCAGCCCAAATTTCAAAAAAATTGGGACACTTTTTGCAATTTTGAAATTTTTGGCTCAAAAAACAGACTTTTCTGCTCTATGCGCCGTGCTACGTGGCGCTCGCTTTTGATGGGGGACTCATTTTGATGCAAAATCAACATTTTTGGATTTTTCCTGGAAAAATATGCATGCCTACCAATTTCCAAGAAATTTTGACAGGTTTTGGGCTTCCAAAAAGGTCAAAAACACCCTAAAAATGACCTTTCTGCCCCTTTTTTGACACACAGGAAGCAGTCTTGGGAGAACTCAGTTTTGGAGGGGCAAATGGAGGCCAAATTCAAAAATTCCACTTGTTTTGGAAATTAGACAGGTAGAAATTTCCAACAAGCCCACTTGGAGAAGATTTGGACACCGGGAAGCCCTCCAAAATCATCTGCAAACAGGCGCGACGCATAGGGAAATCAGGCACGGCGCATTGGAGGATTTTACTCATTTTTGGTCAAAAACTCTGTTTTTCGCCTAGTTTTTTTTTACAGTTTGAATTTTTCCTTCTATTTTTAAAACTCATGATGTAGTTAAATATAACATGATGAATTTTCATATAATTTTGCTAAATTTTCACTCATAGAGGTAGATTCATCCATCAAAAGGTAATTTGCAACTGGATGAATCAGTTTCCTAGTTTTTAGAGGCAAGCTGTTCCACTGCCTACTTTCTAGTTCTCAGTTTATATTTTGTTGGAACAGCTCCTAAAATTATGAGCTCGACCCTTAGAGGTTGGGATGAGCTATTTTTTGTCTATATCTTTTGATTTTTCAGTCATTAGCTTGGTTGGACTTTTGGGAATGCTTTGAGCATCATTGTACATTCATCTCTGCAGTTTGGAAAAGGAATAGACCATCGTTTGCAGCACTCTATGGGATTCATGTGGCATTTTTCTTTGATAGTGTGTTTCTCTCTGTAAACGTAAGTCTATTGGTGTTTTATGTATACCATTTTCTCTCTTATTTCTTCTTAACTTAAACAAACAAGGATAAAGGTAGAATTCATTAAAATTTGCAGTGCTCTACCTAGGGTTTGTTTAATTTTCTATGTTTTCAGTTGTTTGAAGAGGATCCATGAAGGTTTCTTTCCCTATTCAACTCCTCACCTGTCTCAAATCTCCATTTATTTCAAATTTAAGTGTCAAATCAATTGCCTACCTTGCCCCATTCAGATCTCTACAAAACTGAGCCTCATTCCCCAGACCCAAATCTGCCTTTCCCTTTGAGCCAAAAAAACATCCTTAAATTCAATTAAACTCTTTTGCACACATACCTAGCCTAAAATCAGTATTCATTCAAATCATCTCAAGCCTCATTGATAATTTTTTGCTGAGATTGACAAGGAGAGAGCCCTCTCCTGATCTGGTAGGGCTAGCTACCAGGTTAAGCGTGGTTTGATGGTACCCTAGATTCTGCCTTTCTCAGCCTGAGGTATATTTAGGCCATAACATGATGGACGGTGGATGATATCCACAAAGTGCCATAAATGGGGTCATTTTTGATGCAGTATGGAAGGAATTTTTATACCACCATTCATCCAAACGTAACCACTTGACCCATTGTGTTTGTTTATCAGATTCAAAACAACGAAGATATCCTTCCAAAAAAAATTTCACTATCTCAGTTTTCCCATCGGATTGAGGATGATAAGATGAGCTATGAGATAGTTGAGTACCCAAATAAGAAAATAATTCTGTCCAAAAATCTCCAGTGAAAATAGGATCTCTATCGCCCACGGGGCTTTGGTTCGACGGTGAAGGGTGCACTGTTAAGGCACTCCAAGTGATAGGTCACCGGTTCCAATCTCTCCGTGGGTGCTGACTTACAAAAAAAAAAAAGGGGGATCTCTGTCGCTTACAATAGTCTTTGGGTTTCCATGTAGCTTTTGAATTATTTCCATAAATGTAGTAGTAACTGTACTTTCTTTAAATGGATGAGATAATGCACAAAAGTGTGCATACATGGGAAGTCTATCAACTACCACCATGATGACACTGTTTCCCTAGGAGTTAGGTAAATCTGTGATAAAATCCATTGAAACCTCCTGCCAATGTTGACTTGGAATGGATAAAGGATGTAGCAGACCTGGGGTCTTAATTGTCTCAACTTTATTTTGCTAGCAAACCAAACATTATGCCACAAACTTTTGCATATCAGATTTAAGGCCATCCCAAAAAAATTCTTTCTTCACCGTGTGGTAAGTTTTTAAAAATATTGAGTGTCCTCCTAGGGGAGAGGTGTGCAATTCAAAAAGAATATTTTGTTTTAGTTAATAATTATTACAAAGATATAAGCGATCTTTGTACCCTAAGGAATAATTTTTCCAACTAAATGTATCATATGTATTGGGATCTTGCTGCAATTTTTGAATGAGTGTCCACACTTCTTCATCATTATTCCATTCCTTCCTTGCTTCAGTTATCCAATCTGGCTGGATAATAGAAATGGCACAAAGCAATGCTTCCACCTCCTCATCCTTTCTTGAGAGTGCATCTGCAACAAAATTTAGCTTCCCTTTTTTGTAGATGATTTCCATGTCATAACCCAACATATTTGTGACCCATTTTTGTTGCTCTTCTGAAGATAGTCTTTGTTCAAAAAAGTATTTAATACTGTCATGATCAGTTTTTACCTTGAAGTGTCTTCCCATTAGGTAAGGTCTCCATTTATTTAGTGCATGTAGTATTGCCAACAGTTCCTTCTCATAAATAGCTTTATGTAAATACTTTCCTTTGATTCGATGGCTTTCAAAAGAAATGGGTCTTCCTTCTTGCATTAAAACAACACCAATTCCATTTCATGAGGCATCACATTCCATAATATAGGTTTTTGTGAAGTCTAGCATAGATAAGACCAGTGCTTGGCAAATTTCCTCTTTAAGATGTTCAAAGGCCTTGGTTGCTTCAGGAGTCCATGAAATGCATATTTCTTCAATAATGTTGTTAGAGTTTCTGCTATTCTCCCATAATTCATAACAAACTTGCAACAATACCCTGTTAACCCGAGAAATCCTCACAACTACTTTATGGTTGTGGGGACTTTCCATTCGTTAATGGATTTAATTTTGTTAGGGTCTACATTAAAACCCTCATGAGATATAATATGACCCAGATATTCCACCTCTTGTACTCCAAAGAAACATTTGGAGGTTTTTACATATAATTGTTTCTCCTCCAATAGTTTGAGCACCTTGCCAACATGTTGAAAATGATCCTTCCAACACCCATTGTAAATTAGTATATCATCAAAAAATACTAACACAAATTTTCTAAGGAAGGGTTTGAAAATGGAATTCATCAACCCTTGAAATGTAGAAGGCGCATTGGTAAGGCCAAAAGACATGACCAAAAATTCACAATGACCCTCATGAGTTCGAAATGTTGTTTTCAGAATATCTTCGGTCTTCATTCTAATTTGATGATATCCTAAACAGAGATCGAACTTGGTAAAATAAATTACTCCATGTAATTTATCCAATAATTCATAAATCATAGGAATGGGAAATTTATCTTTAATAGTGAGCTTATTGAGCTCCCTATAATCTGAACACATGCGCCATGATCCATCCTTCTTGTGCACTAATACTACTAGAGCAGAGAAAGAACTTTGACTAGGTTGAATTATACCAACGTCTAAAATTTCTGCAATCATATGTTCAATTTCTCTCTTTTGGACATAAGGATATTTGTAAGGCCTAATGTTTGGAGGAACACTTCCAGGGATCAAATGAATAGCATGATCATGATCACGAATAGGTGGGAATCCTTTGGGAGTTTCAAACACCTTGGAATGATTATCCAAGACTTTATGGAGATATGGAGAAGTAGATGATTTTGATGTTGGAACTTCTAGTGAGCATACTTGTGCAATTACGCCTCGTTGTTCTTTCTTCACAAGATTTTTCATGACATTAGAGCTTATTATCTTTCCCAGATTCCTTGTGATACCCCATAATTAAACTTCCTTTCCTTCCAAAAAAAATTTCAAGAAACTTTCTTGAAAATTAAAAGCTACCATCCCCAAAGATTGTAACCATTATACTCCTAGTACAACATCAACACCTCCCATTGGAATGGAAAGCATTGGAATATTCAATACATATTTCCCCATGGTTAGCTTGATATTATGGCACTTTCTAGAGAAACTTATAGTTCCTCCATTTGAAACCATCACTTGACACTCTGGTGCTGGGTATAGGAAGAAATTCAATTCCTTGGCTACCTTACAATGAATAAAATTATGGGTACTACCCGAATCAATCAACACTATTACATTTTTCTTCTTGATATGTCCTTCTAACTTGAGAGTTTTAGGAGTGGTAATTCCTGCCCATGCATTACAGGATATGGTCGGACTCATTTCTTCTTTCTCTAGGGTTGGTTCCTAGTGTATATCCTCTTCTTTCAAAGTTTCTTGTTCACTTTCTTCCTCCTCTTCACAATCTATGTAAAATAATTTCTTCTCAACACACTTATGACCTTTAGTTTATTTTCTATCACAGCTGTACCAAAGCCCTTTTTCTCTTTTTTCTTCAAATTATTGTGGTGTCAACCTTGTAGGTTGTGGAAGTCTAGGATTAACAACACTTCCATATTTATAAATGTGAGTGGTAGGCTTCCTTGTCTCCATAATTTTACTTTCAATTTTGTGTGTCAACCTGAATGCCTTCTCCAATGAATCGGGTTCCCAAAGGCGAACCTCATGTTGGATGGTATCCTTTAAATTCCATATGAAGAAATAAATCATGTGTTCCTTTGGAATATCAATTACCCTTATATTCGATTTTTGGAAGTCCACAATGTGCTCCACCATTGAACCCTTTTGTTTGAGATTTATCAATTGGCTAAATAAGGTGTTGCTCTTTTTATCCTCATAATTTTCTATCATTTCCTCCGTAAAAATTGACCAAGTGACAATTTTTTTATGAGAGAAAAGCCATAGATACCATACAAATGTATTTTTTTCTAAATATAAAGTTGCAATGTGTACCTTTTGTGTGTTTTAAGAATTATTGAGATCAAAATATTGCTCCATCTATAGCATCCATGTTACAGAATCCTTTCCATCAAACTTCCTCATATTGATCTTTGGAATATGGTGGGTCTTCAATCCAACATTAGAATTTATGAAATAACGATTAACATTTATTTTATTCTCATCATGAGTTTCCTCTACTACGTTTGTGCCATTAGGAATCATTTTTTGTATCAACTTTATCAAACCTTCCGTGTATGCTTTTAGATCATTATTCATGTCTTCCATGTTGCCTTTCATTTTTTCATCGATGTCATCCATCTTAGCTTCCATGCCATCCATATTAGTTTCCATGCCATCCATGCCATTCTTCAAACCATCCATATTAGCTTCCATGCATTTCTTCAAACCATCCATTTTAGCTTCCACACCTTTCTTCAAATCATCCATCTTAGTTTCCATTTCATTTTTTGTTACTTTTTATGAGAGCGAAATTTGTTGCACTTGCTCTTGTAATTTTGATATATCATGTTGCGATTCTTCCTCTTCATGAGTCATAGTAGAGCCTTATGGGGGCTTAATGGGTGTTGAATTCTATTTAGGGACCATTTTAGAACCCAATGTGGATATCTATGCTTCAATATGCCCTTGGAATCACTTCAAACTAATTTTTCAAAAATAATTATGCAATTAAAAAAAAAAAATACACACATTTTTCTTGTGTTTGAGGAGCTCAATATTGAAATTGATGTATCTTTGTAATTTTAGATCCCCAATATTTTATCTTAGGCACTTTAGTAGCCCTCTGAATCTTCTTTCCAATTCCATAGGTCTTACTTGATTTGGATTCTTCAATACAAAGTTATGCCCAATCTCTCGCAATGACCTTGTTAGTGTCAGTCTTTTCATCCTATCATCAGTGATCAAATGGAATCTTCTAATGTATTGCTAAGGTCCCATAGTCAATTTTTTTTTCATTTCACTAGGTCTTCAAGAAAAAAATTTGGTTACTGGCCATTAGGTTTATGACTATTTTCCACTCCTTCCAAAATTTTAAATGTTGGTCCATGTCATCAAATAAGCTGAGTATATCATTATTCATAGATTTTCATCATCATTCCAGTCATCACCACCATGATCTCATTCAGTTAAGAGTCTCCATTAGGTCATTAGGGTTTCAAGGTCACCAAACTTCCATTTCATGCATAAAAACCAACAAATTGGAAGAGTGGTAATAAAGCAAGTTTCTTCACTAAATTTCCATTTTTAAATGTAATTTTATGTTTCTATATGTAATAAGTACTTCAAAGTTATAAAGCTGCAGTTCAATGTTCCAAGGAAGATTAAAAAAGTTCAGATTACAAAATTTACAAGGTTGCGAATTCAAAAAGAGAATGAAAGTCATGCTACAAAAAGTCTTGTGGGGCCCATTATCACTTGAAGAAAGATATTCCATGCTTATAAAAGGGCCAAAAATTCATTAAAAATTTTCATTTTCACTCCTCTTTCTCTTCCTCATCCAGATATTCATTCATTTGGAGAGGATTTTTTTTTTTCATCTGAAAGTGGCAACAAATTGGAGGCACTGCGCATATGTGAACTATGTTGCGCATATAGAGGATGCACTGTGCGTGGATGAATTGCGTTGCGCATAGGTGCTGCGCATCTATGAATTGTGTTGTTCACGGAGAAGAGTTGCCCTAACTTGCCAAAAAATTCACCAAATTCAAAATTTCAACTTCCATTCAGGATTTTCCATCTTCCAAACATTACAACAAGTAAGTACATTCATTTTTAAGCCCTCTCTTCCATGGAAAACCACGAAATGATAAAAAGATAAGTTCCCTAGGGTTTAATAGGAATCTCATGCGTTTGGTTGACAAATGATCAATTGATGCTATGAAACCCTAGTACCAGTTTCCCTACACCTTTGTTTGCTAGTTATACACCATTCCCAAACTTCACAATCCATTTCCCATCATTTTTGCATCATCTTCCTACAAACCCTAGCCCTATTCTACCAAATTGGGCCATTTTCCTAGCTAGGATTGTGCTTGAAATTCCCTAGCTCACTTACCTCACTCATTTACCTTCATTTCACTCCCTAAATATTCCTAAGATCCCTGACCCTCTCCCTAAAGTTCTCTACCCCCATCTCCCTTCCCTAAGTCCTTCATTTCATTCCCTTCACTCACTTTTCCCTATTTTTCCCCTTCCATCATCTAGGGTTTTCAAATCATGGAAGGAGATTCCTCACTATCAAAGAAGAGTAAAAATGACAAAGGGGGGAAGATAGTGAGGTATGAGCCCTCAAATTGCAATGAAATCACTTCCTCACCCTTCATCAGAAAATTCTTTGAAGATGTCAACTGCCTAGGGTTTTGTCAAAGGGTGGAGGAGGTAGGTTACCATAAGGAGCTTACAGATTTTTTTTGCCACCAATTTGAAGGGAGAAAAGGCCACCATTGCATGGATTGATTTCACATTTTTAGTTGATGCCATCTCTCTTGCCACAAGTATACCTAATAATGGGGAATATTGGTTCAAAAGCATGAACCTAAGCCCTGAGCAGTACAAATCCTTCATAAAATCATAGTACAAAGAGACTCATTCCCACATTATTCCATTCAAATAATTGTTGGAGAGGTATGCACCATTTATGAAGGTTGTGATGAAATTATTCACATGTGAGGGTAGGTTTTGTAGATTTTACCATTATCATATTAGATTTCTCATGCACTTCACAACAGTGAAGTCCCTAAGATTATGCAATTTCTTGTATAGGAGTGTGATAAAGATGGTAGAAAAGGTGCAAGTCATGAAAAATATCATTACCCTAGCCTCTTTCACCACATCTTGGTGAAATTCATAGTTCTCCATCAGTAGGCAGAGAAGAACCTGACATGGGATACCTTCACTGAGACAGCTTTGCAAATGCACATAATTACTACACCAACTCAGATAAAAAAACATATCACCTACCATGTCAAGACATCCTATTGAGGTGGGATCATCAAGAAAAATTGTTGAGGTTTCAAAGAGGCCTATGCCGAGGTTACTCTCACCTATTAGAGAGGCAAGAGGCTTGTGTTTTCTCCTCGGAAAGAGGAAGGGGCCAAGCCTATTTCACTACAGGGATCACCATCAACACAACATGAGACATCCATGCATGATGAGGAGGAACATGAATTTGACTTGGTTGACTTGGAGGACCATGATAGCAGGAAAAATTGGAGAGGGTAGTCAAAGACAAGGATTCCCAGATCAAAGAACTCCAAGAAAATTTGGAAAGGTCCCAATTCATCATTTGATTCCTTGAATAAGAGAATATTCAACTCAAGATACAACAATTGATTTTGGAGAAAAGGATATTTGAGACAAAAAAACATGATAGAGGAAAAGCAGTGGCTAAGCATGATAAAAATTATGGGCATGAAAAACAGGTGAAGAATAAGAGGCCAAGAACCATGGGTCTTAAGAAGGCACTGCAGAAAGAGAAAGAGAAAAACCCTATAGATGAGGGGCTCACTTTTGAAGAGAGGATTGCCAAAGAGATCAATGAGGACAAGGAGTTTTGCCTTGAGAATTTCAATAATCACTTGGAAAATCTCCCTAAAAATGCAAACAGGGATAATAAGATCCACAAATGTGTGCCTACCCACTACCAAACAAGAAATCAGATTGCACACATCAAAATCAATAAATTTCAAGAAAAACTTAAGAAAACCCTAATCAGAACCTCATGCCTCCATGATCACATATTACACCTCATGCAGCACCTCTGGACCATTTTTGGGGAGATTTCGAGAAAATTTTGTTTTTTGGTCAAATTTGGTGAAAAATTGTAGAATTCAAAATTTTCACTAAGGCTAGATGTGCAACGCTATGGTGTTCTTCTTTTTCCTCAGGGCTCCAAATGACAAGTGGCTTAAATTTTTGGAAATCTTATGCCCTCCTCCCAAAACCAATTTCCTCGACTTTTCTAGATAGGGCTCATATTTTGAGAAAAATGGGAAAAAGGGGTAAAAAATTAGCATTTTGCTCCTCTTTTTGATAGGTGATGCGCATCTGGAGACACCTTGGGAGAATGAGTTTTTGAAGGCCTTCCCCTGTGTCATTTTCAAAAAAAAAATATTTTGGGAAACTAGACAGACAGGGATAGTTTACCGTTCTCTCATATTTCCATTTTGAATTCAGGAAGGTGCCCAAAAATGGCCTCAAAGTTGGCATTGTGCATCTGCAAATTTCTGATATTTTTATAAAAAATTCATTATGTATTTTTCTCCAATTTCCAGTTTGACTTTTGTAAAAGAGAAAACGTGAATGTAGATGAATGTAAAGGTCAAAATTTAAATTTAAATGGTAAACATGAAGTTGAATACGTGCCTTATTCTCCATTTATTTCTTTGAGGATATGTCTCTTAGTGGTTAGATAAAGGAGGAATTTGTTGTGCAACCTCCCTGTTACACAACATTTTGTCACTGTCCCTGCATTCCCTATTCTGAATACTGGAGGACCATTATGGTGACCCCTGTGTACTATCACACATCATAATGAATGTCATTTTATCCCTTAACATGCGAGGAACAATATCTTTGTGGAGCATCCATGAAGTAGACCCTTAAAAACATGTACTTTTGGGTCAGCGTTGTGGTGTAGTTATGTCCTCGTGCCCATGGCCAGATTTGCACTAGCCCTTGTGCCGTGGTCACTCTGTCTCTGAAGGACCCCCATGATGAGCTAATTTTGGAATTTTTTTTAATATGGAAACGAAGCTTCTAAGATCTAACATCTTCGTGAGAAGAATCATGGATGTTTGTTCGGCTAGATGTGGTCGAGTTTCTCCCTTTGGCTTTATAGTTCCTACCAAAATGAAACTTCCTTAAGGGATAGGCCTTTCCTCCACCATAAGTGGATCCCAAATCCCTTCCTTCACTCTTATAAATTCCTCTTCATCCTATTGATTATTCTAGCTATAATAGAACAAGAGCTGGTGTGCAGAAGATGGCAGAGAATAGTCCATAGTTGTGAGAGAGAGTTCGAGCCTTTCACCTCTTTGAGTTGAATCAATGAATGAATGCTTTGAGACGTGCCCAACTAAACCCATCAAAGGAGGTCTACAACATCAAGGGGTAGGTTTTAAACTCCCTTTTCTATATTAATATGACGTGATTGATTTCTAGTTCCATTTTTGTCTATGTTAATATTCAAAGTTTCTGACTCTCCTTGACTAGTTAGATAGTCGTTAATGAATATGTATGCTCCTACGATTTTAGTGTTTTCTTGATCTTTGTGAAGGTGTTTAAATATCACTATCAATGGATCGCAAGGCTTGAATAAAAAATATTGAGGGATCACTGCAACGTACTATGTCAAGAGCATTGGATTGAGGTAGGGCATCTATTCCGATCTGCATTTCGTTTATGAACTAGGAATTTAGAAACCAGCATGTTCCCTTATTGCTAGACCCACCCTAGGGCTAGAGGGATTGAATCTGTCTGCAGAGGGGATTTGACTTCATAACAAGTTGGCGACCATGCTGGGGATTTCAATACTGTTGTCTCTTATTATTCGTTTTGAATTTTTGATTGTCTGTCCAAATTTAGTTGAATTTTTGTTTCTCTGTTGTTTTTGGCTTGTTTGTCATTATGAATTTTTGGCCACGCCTTTTGGCCTTACCAATGCACCTTCTACATTTCAAGGGTTGATGAATTCCATTTTCAAACCCTTCCTTGGAAAATTTGTGCTAGTATTTTTTGATGATATACCAATCTACAACAGGTCTTGGAAGGATCATGTTGAACATGTTGACAGGGTGCTCAAACTATTGCAGGAGAAACAATTATATGCAAAAACATCCAAATTTTTCTCTGGGTCATATTGTATCTCACGAGGGTGTTAAAGTAGACCCTTACAAAATTAAAGCCATTAAGGAATGGAAATTCCCCACAAACATAAAGAAGTTGCGAGGATTTCTTGGGTTAACAGGGTATTATCGCAAGTTTGTTAAGAATTATGGGAGAATAGCAGCACCTCTAACAACATTATTGAAGAAAGATGCATTTTCATGGACTCCTGAAGCAACTAAGGCCTTCGAACATCTTGAAGAGGCAATGTGCCTAGCACCGGTCTTAGCTACGCCAGACTTCACAAAAACCTTTATTGTGGAATGTGATGCCTCAGAAAATGGAATTGGTGCTATTTTAATGCAGGAAGGAAGACCCATTGCTTTTGAAAGTCGTCCAATCAAAGGAAAGTATTTACAGAAACCTATTTATGAGAAGGAAATGTTAGCAATACTGCATGCACTAAAGAAATGCCGAACTTACCTAATGGGAAGACACTTTAAGGTAAAAACTGATCATGATAGTCTTAAACACTTTTTGGAACAAAGACTATCTTCAGAAGAGCAGCAAAAATGGGCCACAAAGATGTTGGGTTATGACTTTGAAATAATCTACAAAAAAGGAAAGCTTAATGTTGTTGCAGATGCACTCTCAAGAAAGAATGAAGAGGTGGAAGCATTGCTTTGTGCCATTTTTATTATCCAACCAGATTGGATAACCGAAGCAAGAGATGAATGGAAGAAGGACAAAGATGTATGGACACTCATTCAAAAGTTGCAGAAATATCCTAGTACATCTGATACATTTAGTTGGAAAAATGATTCCTTATGGTACAAAGATCGCTTATATCTTTGTAAGAATTCCCAACTAAAACAAAAGATTCTTCTGGAATTGCACACTTCTCCTTTAGGAGGACACTCAGGATTTTTAAAAACTTACCACAGGGTGAAGAAAGAATTTTTTTGGAATGGCCTTAAATCTGATATTCAAAAGGTTGTGGTGGAATGTTTGGTTTTCCAGCAAAATAAAGTTGAGACAATTAAGACCCTGGGTCTTCTACAACCTTTATCCATTCCAGGTCAATGTTGGGAGGATATTTCAATGGATTTTATCACAGGTTTACCTATGTCCGAAGGAAAGAGTTTCATCATGGTGGTAGTTGATAGAATTACCAAGTATGCACACTTTTGTGCATTATCTCATCCATTTAAAGCAAGTACAGTTGCTACTGCATTTATGTAAAAATTCAAACGCTACATGGAAACCCAAATATTATTGTAAGTGACAGAGATCCCATCTTTACTAGAAATTTTTGGACGAAATTATTTTCTTGTTTGGGTACTCAACTAGGTCATAACTCATCTTATCATCCTCAATCCGATGGTCAAAATGAGATAGTGAATAAATTTTTGGAAGGATATATTTTTTGTTTTGTATCTGATAATAAAATACAATGGGTCAAGTGGTTACCTCTCGTTGAATGTAATATTCCAAAGTTATCATGCAACTACTTGGAATATTGATTTTTATTTTTATCACCTAACAGTTGAATAAATGGGTAAGGAGGCCCATGCATATTAAAAACATAAATAAAATCCCTCATAATGTGAAAATAGATCATCATAGGAGCTGGATTTCATACCCTCATGTGTGAAAAGGGGCTTTTGCATGTGGACAAAGTCAAGTTTGACCAAGTCAATAGTGCTGGGATAAGGGGTGGAGATCATCTTTGGAGACAGTGCAGAGATAGTGGGAGGAAGATTCCTTGGTGGAGGAAACCCTAATGAGTGGGACCCAAGATGAGAAGGCTTCCATTTGTATTTAAGGAGGGCAAGGCAACTATAGCAATACATGTTATGGATTATTGAATTTGTGGTCTACATGACTATTGTGCTTTCTTCAACTGTTTAGTTGAGATTGTTGTGCTGCTTAGCACAAGGCATTCTTGTTTAGGAATTACTTCTCCTTTCTTGAGAGGCCTCTTGAAGGATCTTGTAATTCATTTCTCCACATCTAGGCTCAAGGCCAAGCCACATCCTTTAGCTACAATGTTATTTCTGCTGAAGTATAACATTGTGTTGCAGGGTGTTGCATTGGAGGTTTCACAACACCATTTCCGGGGCTTATTTTTCAGAGGAGGGAGCTTCTATTCCATTGAGAGATCAGTAAGGAAGATTCCAGAGCAAATTTCATATCTTGGCACTTGGACAATACATTTTCTATCTCCTGCAGTGCAGTCCCTCTCCGTGGCTGTGTTATTTTCAGTGTGCATTTTCAGTAAGGGTTTGCAGTGAATGTTGGAGGGTGAGATCTTTAGTGATTGGATCAGCCTTTCACCTTAAGGATCCATTGGATGAGATTCATTCATCACCTGTTCTATCTACAATTATCTCCATCCAGATCTTGAGTTGAATCTGCTACTCAGTCTTAGGACTGCAACTCCGACATTTTTGCACTTTTGCATATTTCAACCAATCCTTTCCGGATTGTCTTGAAATTGTGTTCAGGAGCTTAGATCTTCACTACCAACATTGTATGATCCATATATTTGCAGATTTATGTTATTTCACATTTCCATATAGCAGTGTACCATTTATGACTATGTTGTACATGTTCATGAACATTCTGCAATATAGCAACATTCCACTTTTGGCATATGTATTCATGGGAGGCTTGTTTGCCTTGAATATTTGAGTTGTATTGCACTTATTTGATGATGATTTACATAATAAAATAGCTCCATGGTTTCCATACATTTTGGTATGTTGTTATTCACTACTATTTCCATTTTTGTGTTCATGTATTGTTGCATCCCCATTTTGGGATATTACAGTGGCATCATAGCATAATCTTGGCTCAGCCTGTGGAATCTCACCCATTATGCTATCAAGAAGACAAGGAGAAGAAAATATGAACAGAAAAGACAAAAATAAGACTCCATTATTTGGAGGAAGAAAGGAGGAGAGAATTTCAAAGTTTCTTTCTCAAACTTTGCAGAGCATTCATGGAGATCTTAAGAAGATGAGGAAGGATATGGGTATAGAATCTGCAAGAGGGTTTGAATCTCAATAAAACTTTGGATTTTCATATGATGTGTGTGAGCATGCAGCCACACACTATGATGCACAACACAGTCATATGCCCAGATTTTCTATGAGGGAGATAGAAGAAGAAGAAGTGCCTAGGAGGGAAACTCTTAGTGATTTTATGAAAGAATATGAATCTCAAACTAAGAAGTTTAGAGATCATATCACTTTTCCAGAGTTTTGCAAGAGCAAGGTGGAGAGAAGAAAGCAGCATAATATGAGTAGATTTTTCCTATCTAATTTTGATGGTTCACCTACATGTTCATCTAGAGCTTGGGTGGAGAAGCTAGACACCAATTTGCAACAGCTCCAAATTTCTGAAGATGAAGCCATCAAAGTTGCAGCGCTGCATTTTGGAGGTAAGGCCTATGAATGGTGGATATTTGAGTCTTTTTATTTGAAAAATGCAAATAATTCTTCTTGTACAAGGTTCACTAAGAAATTAGTGGAAATATTTGATAAGAAAAATTTTGAAACACATGTGGTGGAGCTAAACAAAAAAATACCTTGCATGTGTTGGAGGAACCTATAAACTCAAATCCACCTCAGAAAACCATTGAGGAGGCTCACATCTTGCATCATACCTTGCTAGAGGCAATATTTCTATCTCATATTCTTGAACAAGAGGGCATGGAGACCCCTTTTCCAAAAGAGGATCCAATTCTTGGGAGGTTGCATGTACATATTGAAGAGGAAGAAAAGGTTGAGGGAAACAACACTGTCATGTCTAGAGATTTTCTAGCACCTCATGTAGAGGAAGGAGGAGCTCTTGCTACAATTAGAGGGGTTTTTGTATCATTGCAAGAAATTCCCTGGGATCTCATATGTGGAGATCAAGGCACAACCCATGATCAACGTGTGCCATTGTTGACAGATGGTGAAACAATGCAGCTACAAGGAGGAGGTAGGGAGGATGACCAACATAATTTGATGAGGGGCACACAACCCTATCTATTTCATATGGTTGATGCATAGAAGAGGGAGACTGTATTGTGCAGTGAAGGCAGGGACAAGTCTATCCATTCATATATGCAGTCTACTCTTGATGTTGATGTCTCATTGGATGGAGACATTTCACCAAGGAGACCACCAGATCAACAGATGATGAGGGATGCTTTACATTTGGAGGCACCACCTATTGATTCTAGAGGGGTGAGACCCTTCGGAGAGCTTGGTACAACGCTGAGAGTCTTGGGTAGACTCAAGGAGAGGAGAGGCATACTCTCAACATCATCATTACCCACTCTTATTTCAGATTATGCGTTGTGGCAGGGGCAACATAGGAAGGATAGCAACCTTCCAACTTGCATATTCGGCATGGGAGATGTCAAAGAGGAGGAAAACCATGTGACAGATATTCTTTGTGATAGATCATCAGTTCTATCACTTTGGAGGATAGATCCATATTGGAAGTCCCAGCTATTAGTGGATTATTCCAAGGATCTTTCTACTTGTATGATATTGGATGGCCAATTGCATGAGGAGGGATACTCAGTCAGAGATGAGGTCATCTACTATCATGGTAGGATCTTCTTACCTAGAGCTTCCAAGATCAAGGGGAAGTTACTACAAACAGATCATGAAGATTTCCTTTTCAGCCACACTTATTATATGATAGCATACCACACCATCATGGAGGGGTACTTTTGGGAGGGCTTTGAGGAGGAGATATATCAGCATATGAGGAGATGCATGGATCATGTGGATATGGAGGAGATACATAACTATTTGGAAGAGTTAACACAACCACCTCTTTTCTCTTTAAGGATGAGAGGGGATTCACTATGAGCCACTCCATTTGTATGAGAAAATCATATGATAAGGATATTATTTGGTTGCATAATGATTTATATAATGGATATGTTCATTCCTTAACCATATATGTGCAGGACATTGCTCCAAGGAGGAGCACTCTTTCTTCTAGACTTCATGGTCTATTGGAGACCATAAGTAGTATTGTTGATGGCCACTCCCTAGAAGGACTTAGGGATATTATATCTTCTGCAGAGCATGCTCACTTTGCACCATACACCATACACTTTCTCCAAACTTGTGAGGAGATTGGGGCAGTAAGCAAGTGGTGGGGAGGCCACCCATCATTTCATTTTCTGTTGCAGTTGAGAGTCAAACTGTGTTGGTTGCATTTGAGGGACCATTTTCCTTCTCCCTTGCTACATATGGCAATAAGTATGATTCTCATTATGGTTCCCTATGTTGCAGTTGTTATTATTTTATTGGGAGCACGATTGGAGGAGAGACACATTGGTTGGACGTGCCCTTTGGGGAAGATGATTCCCACACTCTTTGCATTACATGTTCTAATGGGAGCATGGGAGGTGATGTGGCCACCATAGAAAAACACTTGTTTCTTAGGTGGGCCATGAGATTGATTGGAGCACTTTGGCTATGACTCTCATAAATCATTGGGAGAAACTTGTCTATGAGTTTCCATGTCATGTTGTGTAACAACAACTAGGAAAATTGCGTTGTGACCACTTGGAAAACTGTTGGTACCTTTCAGCTCTACATGAAACCTTCAGTATTCCCCTCACTTGGATTCCATATGATGGTGATTTCCTATTCATCATATATGGGATGGTTTGGGCCAGCATGATTCACAACGTTGGAGGGAAGATCTTTGGAGATCCATTTTTCTTCCTACCACTTTGGAGGCAACATTTTTGTAGCCCAAGAGCAGCAGATACTCTACACTTATCATAATTGGAGAGGAGGATAGTGTGGGGTAGGGAATTTTTGTCTACCATGTTCAGTTATTTAGCCCACGTACATTGCAAGAGCCAAAGGTGGAGGAGGATTTGCATGAGTTACCATTTTGGAGGGTGACTCATTTTGTATGGATGATAGCTTAGGGATGGAGGATCCACATGGGAATGATGATTCCCAATAAATTTCAGATCCCATTCCTCAAAGGGACCTCTAGACAGCACATTATTGCCTCCTTGAGTACTCTACTTGTTCATGATGATAGATATTTAGTTATCTTGCATGCTTGGGAGAGGAAATATGGAGATTCATTGATGAGACAACATCTCATTCCTTGGAGGAGTTTATCATATGTGGATGCTACAGCAGGAGGAGGGGAAAATTCTCAGTTATATCCTTGCAGTTTCTTAAGGACAAGCAACATTTGGGAGGGGAGGACTGTAATATTTCAAAGTTAGAATGCAGCTACTTGGAATATTGATTTTTGTATTTATCACCTAGCAGTTGAATAAATGGGTAAGGAGGACCATGCATATTAAAAAAATGAATAAAATCCCTCATAATGTGAAAAGGGATCATCATAGGAGCTGGATTTCACACCCTCATGTGTGAAAAGGGGCTTTTGCATGTGGACAAGGTCAAGTTTGACCAAGTCAACAGCACTGGGATAAGAGGTGGAGATCATCTTTGGAGACAGCGCAGAGATAGTGGGAGGAAGATTCCTCGGTGGAGGAAACCCTAATGAGTGGGACCCAAGATGAGAAGGCTTTCATTTTTATTTAAGGAGGGAAAGGCAGCCATAGTAAGACATGTTATGGATTATTGAATTTGTGGTCTGCATGACTATTGTGCTTTCTTCAACTGTTTAGTTGAGATCGTTGTGCTGCTTAGCACAAGGCATTAATGTTTAGGAATTCATTCTCCTTTCTTGAGAGGCCTATTGAAGGAGCTTGTACTTCATTTCTCCACATCCAGGCTCAAGGCCAAGACACCTCCTTCGGCTACAACGTTATTTCTGCTGAAGTATAACATTGTGTTACAGGGTGTTGTAGTGGAGGTTTCACAACACCACTTCCGGGGCTTATTTTTCAGAGGAGGGAGCTTATATTCCTTTGAGAGATCAGTAAGGAAGATTACAGAGTAGATTTAAAATCTTGGCACTTGGCCAATGCATTTTCTATCTCCTACAGCGTAGTCCCTCTCCTTGACTACATTATTTTCAGTGTGCATTTTCAGTAAGGGTTTGCAGTGAATGTTGGAGGGTGAAATCTTCAGCGATTGGATCAGCCTTTCACCTGAAGGATCCATTGAATGAGATTCATTCATCACCTATTCTATCTACAACTATCTCCATCCAGATCTTGAGTTGCAGCTACTACTTATTCTTAGGACTGCAATTGCGACATTTTTGCACTTTTTCATATTTCAGCCAATCCTTTCCGGATTGTCTTGAAATTGTGTTTGGGAGCTTAGATCTTCTCTCCCAACATTGTATGATCCATATATTTGTAGATTTATGTTATTTCACATTTTCATGTAGCAGTGTACCATCTATGACTGCGTTGTACATGTTCATGAACATTCTTCAATATAGCAACATTCCACTTTTGGCATATGTATTCATGGGAGGCTTGTTTGCCTTGAATATTTGAGTTTTATTGCACTTATTTGCTGCTGATTTACATAATAAAATAGCTCCATGGTTTCCATACATTTTGGTATGTTTTTATTCACTAACTATTTCTAGTTTTTTGTTCATGTATTGCTGCATCCCCATTTTGGGATATTGCATTGAATGGTGCTATAACACTTCCTTCCATATTGTAGCAAAAATGACCCCATTTATGGCACTTTATGGATATCATCCATTTTCCATCACATCTTCTTTAAGAGAAAATTCTAAGGTTCAAGCAGTGGAAGATCACATCGAGCATCAACAAGAAGTTCTCCAAATCTTAAAGGATAACCTAAATTTGGCACAAAATCTAATGAAACAACATGCATATCAACATCGCAATGAGAGAAGTTTTGATGTAGGAGACTGGGTATTTTTACGGCTACAACCATACAAACAAATGTCCCTCAAGGAAGCTAAGAAGTATAATAAATTATCGTCAAATTACTATGGTCCTTACAAGGTGTTGCAAAATATTGGTACTATGGCATACAAATTGGAGCTTCCTGCTTCTTCGCGAGTGCATCCAGATTTACATGTTTCATGCTTAAAGAAGGTTATAGGGGACAAACTTCCAGTTCAAACAATATTTCTAGAACTTTATGATGAAGGAAAAATCATATTGGAACCTGAAGCAATAACATAAACATGAACTTGACAATTATGAAATCGATCAATTTCAGAATATCTCATCTAATGGAAGAACTTGCCCACTGAAGATTCTACATGGGAGGATGGGAATTTTATACATAAGCATCCAAAGCTACTCAAGCGTTGAGGACAACACTTTTTTGATGGAGAAGGGCATGTTAGGTCCCTATATTACTAGTAAAGTCCCTTATTGTTGTTATTGTAACCCCCTTGTTGTTATTGTTGTACCCATATAACCCCAATATTGTTATTATTGTGCCCTTACATTATTATTGTTAGGTCGGCTAGGATTATATTGTGACCCCATGGACTCCTATATATAGGAGGTTTTTTCATTTGTATCATCCAATATTTTTCATTTATGTAATGTAAAGGAGGTTGCCCCCTCGAGGTGGCTTATTTCTAATGCGTTGATCTTTCTTTTCTTCTATTTTGGGAGTTGGTTTCATAACAGACCTGAATGTGAAATAATAGTAATGATGAGTTTTTTGAACTGTGCACAGTGAAAGAAAGTAGGAAAGAGAAAAAGTGACCAAATACTATGAGGAGAGGAGCTGGAGGTCAAATCCAAACCATACAAGAAATCGGAACAGGTCCCATGGAAAATACTGAAGTGAATCCTAAAATGTGGGGCAGATGGGTGTAGAAAAACAACACCAAACGCACAGGTTACTAGAAGAACAACAACACCAAACAAATAGGTTACTTGAGACAATTTAAAAATTTCAAGTTGAAATGGTTTGAGTGAGGACAAATAATGAAAAATTAATGCATAAAGAGGAAAGGATTTTAAAAAGCCTTTCAGATAAGAAAAATCATTAAACCTATCAACCAAGTCCTGAACATGAAACCTGATATGAAGGGGAGCAGCAACAACAACATACCGAGGATAATGCAGAGTAAATTCATACACAAATGAGTAAGGTTTAGTATCTTAGGTTTTCCTCCCCTCCTATAAATTTGTAGGGTTCAGTTACTTTTAATAATTCTCCTTATTGATTAATTTAATTTTTAATAATAAGAAGTAATTAATTGAGAATTATTATTAGTATCTTTAGTTTTTAATAATTAGGGTTTGACTTATACTTAATAGCTAATCATAAATTAAAAAAAATTAATTAATTAAGATTTATTATTAGTATCTATAGGGTTTTTAAAAATAATTAATGTTATAATTAAAAATAATTATTATTACAAATAATTAAATATGTGAGACTAAGATTAAAATTTAATTATAAAATTAATAATAATTATAAATAATTTAACTTATTTTATTAACATTTATTTACTCTTGGAATAAATATTTGTTAACATTAATTTTATTATTATTATTAAAATTTTTAAAAAATAACAAAAATAAGAATAAATTATATTATTAGATAAATTAAAATAATTATTCAACTTGTAAAGGAACTTTAGGTTTTATAATTTTAGTAAAACCTAAAAAATTTATTTAAAAAATTTATTATAACCATTTAAAATTAAAAATATTAAAATTAAATTAATTAAATTTATAAAAATAATATAGATTAGTTATACTTTAGTAGAATATATTAGTTAGGTTTTAGAATAGAATTATAAAAAATACTATTAAATTAATTAAATTTATAAAGAAATTATTAATTAAAATTTACTAAATAAAAATTAAATAAATTATTAATTAATTAGTTGGTCTTGTCGGCTATTATTCTCCCCTTATCTATATATTAACCCTGACCTTCTTCTCTTCTTTCATTCTTCATTCAAAATCTTGTCCTAAAGATGGATGCTCGTTGGGATTCGAAACGTTGACCATTGTTTCTTAACACTGTGGATAATCCAGAAATTTCTGCAATAAACAATAACCACATAAGCTTAAAAGCCATAATAGAAATAGAGCTAAAAATTAAGAGGAGCCAGGAAATGTTTCAGACCAAAGAAAGGTAAAGAAACAGAAGATGGATTTGCAGGGGGAGTTTAGAAAAATTAAACCCCCATTTTTTGACGGAGAAGTAGAGGAATTTGCATAAGCCTCGATTATCAATATGAATAAATATTTTTAGGTTTACGAATACAATAGTAATCTCAGGGCCAAGTTAGCCATCTATCAGCTCCAAGGAAAAGCCACTTTATGGTAGGAAGAGGTCAATATAGTACATGGGATAGAGGAACATAATGTAACATGAGATGAATTTCAAAGGCACTTTTAAAAAAAGTACTTGACAGAATGATTTTACAACGAGAAGGCTAAATAATTCCATGACTTAAGATTGAGACAAATGACCATGGATGAATATGTAACTAAATTTCCCCCCTTACTAAGATATGTGCCTTATATTCGGGAAGAGAAAGCTAAAGTGAAACGCTTTCTGAGTAGTATTCTCGCACTCATGAAGGAGGGGATATAATTTTATAGCCCAAAAACCATGGAAAAAGTAATCCAGAAAGCTCAAATGTGTTACCAACAGACAAGGCAGAAGGGAGACACCAGTAAGAACTTTTCTCAAAAGAAGCGACAGAAGAATTTTCAGAACCATAGAGGTAATAAGTCTACAAATTTCAGAAGCTCACAAAGGACGCCATTAAGAAAATAGTTTGGGAAAAATCAACAAAAACCCAAATGGAAAGTGGAAGCTAGGCCTACCAAAGCATCCAGCAACACAGAACCTAGTCAAGCACAAAAGCCCCCTTTGCAATGTTGTGGTTGTGGGGAACCTCACTACTACAAAATTGTCTCCATCATGCCAAAAATAAGCAAGGAGCATGCCCAGAATCAATGCCATGTTGGAATACCGTCAAGTGGATTATCAACCTACCATGATTGAGCTAGAAGGTAAGTTATTTAACCAATCTGTATCTATTATATTAGATCCTGGTGCAAGTATAAGTTACATCAGGCTCAAGATAGTAGAAAAATGTTGTTTGAAAACCCAAAAATTTAAAAGCCCTTGATCGGTACAACTAGAAATTGGAGCCAAGAGAAGGGTAAGTGCCAAGATACCAATTTTTTCCATGGAAGTAGGAGATCAAAAAATAAGTGCAAAACTAAATATTTTACCATTGGGTTCTTATGATTTATTGCTTGGGATGGACTGGTTGGAGGGACACTGAACCTTAGTAGATTGTAAGAAGAATTCTATTAGTTACCTTGTTGAAGATGGGTCTCAGAAAGAGATCCAGGGAATTAGAAAACCCATGAAGTTACGTCCCATTACCACCTCTCAATTAGGAAAATGTATCGGTAAAGGCTGCATGATTTATGTAGTTCAAGTGGGGTATTCCAACTCCAAAGAGAAGACAGTTTCCTTGGAAAAAATACCCATAATTCAGGAATTTGCTGATGTATTCCCTAAAAATATACTGGGATTACCTCCAAATCGTGATATTGATTTTACCATAGAATTAATTCGCATAGAAGCCCTTGTATCCCAAACCCCTTATCATATGAGTGTACCTGAGTTAACCGAGCTTAAAATGCATCTTCAAGAATTATTTGAAAAAAGATATATTCGTCCTAGTGTATCCCCTTGGGGACCTCCGGTGTTATTCGTAATAAATAAGGATGTCACCTTCCGAATGTACATTTATTATAGGAAAATAAATAAGTTCACCATTAAAAATAAGTACTGTTTTCCTCGGATTGATGACCTATTTGATCAGGTCAAAGGTGCAATTTTTTTTTCTAAAATTGATTTACGGTCGGGATATCATCAGATTCGGGTAAGGGATGAAGATACATGTAAATTTTTTTTTAGAAATCGTTACAGGCATTATGAGTTTCGTGGTTCTACCATTCAGGATAACTAATTCACCTACGAATTTTATGAGTTTAATGCATAGTATATTTAATCCCTACCTAGATAAATTTGTTCTAATTTTTATAGACGATATATTGATTTATTCAAGAACGATGGAAGAACATAGAGAGCACCTACATGTGGTATTGCAAGTATTACGGGACCACCAATTATATGCAAAATTTAGGAAGTGTGAGTTTTATAAGGATCAAATTCAGTACTCGGGACATGTCATTTCATCTGAAGGAATAGTTGTTGGTCTTGAGAAAATCTGGACCATCATGGAGTGGCCGATAACAAAGAATGTAGCTGATATATGCTTCTTCATGGGCCTAACAGGATATTATCGGTGTTTCATTGAACGATTCTCTTGAATTTCATACCCCATCACTTCATTACGGAAAAAGGGAATGAATTTTAATTAGACCAGCAATTATCAACAAAGTTTTGAGCAATTAAAACATTTATTGACTATTGCTCCTGTCTTAAAGATTGCTGACCCAAATAAGGAATTTTTAGTCTACACATATGCATGATAGGAAGGGGTGGGGGGATGTGATTCATGCACTAAAAGTATGGAGGAGTTATATTTTAGGAAAAGGGTTTCTATTAAAAACTAATCATAGTAGTTTGACATGTTATTTCAAAAATCCAAATTCAAATTCTCGTCAAACAAGATTGAGTTCCTTCCCGAGAAAGTTTTAATTTGAAATTCAACACCTAAAGGGAAAGGAAAATCGTGTTGCAGATGCATTAAGCAGGAGGATACACTGCATCTATGAAATTTTCTATAATTAGATAGAATTTAGATTCCAGGAAAAAATTAAGGAAGCTTCCTATAAATATCCTGAATACCAATTTTTAGGGAAGCAAGCACAACAAGCTAGCAGCCAAGGAAAACAATCTGAATCTAGGGTGAGTGATGAGAAAATATTGACCTTTAGGGGAAGAGTTTATATTCCTAATCATATTTCTTTAAGGAAACTGATTTTAGATGAGTTCCATAGGAGACCCTATTATGCTCATCCTGGATATCAGAAAATGTTTTCAGCAATTAAAAAATGATTATTTTTGGCCCAAGATGCGTAAGGATATTGCTGAATAATTAACTAGTTGCATGGAATGTTAGCAAGTTAAAGCTAAACATCAATTCACTGTTGGTCTTCTGCAAACCATACCTATACTAGAATGGAAGTGGGAAGTTATTGCGCTTAATTTTATCACTGGACTACCCATATCTAAGAAGAAAAATGACTCAATAATGGTTGTGGTAGATAAACTCAGTAAAACAACTCATTTTATTCTAGTACAGTCTACTTACAAAACAGTTCAAGTTGCTGATATTTTTATGAAGGAGGTGTTCCGATTACATGGTATTCCTAAGGTAGTGATCTCAAATAGAGATGTAAAGTTTACTTCTACATTCTGGAAATATTTATTTGTAGATTTGGGAACTCAAATTTAGTTCAACACTACCTACTGCCCACAAACGGATGGGACAACTAAACATGTGAATCAAGTACTGGAGGATATGTTGCGAATGTACGTTATGCAACAACCCAATAAGTGGGAGGAATATCTACATTTGGTAGAATTTTCATATAATAATAGATACCATGAATCATTGAAGATGAGCCCCTTCAAAGTGTTGTGCGGAAGAGGATGTAGGACACCTATAAATTGGGGAAGTCCTGAGAACAAATTAATGCTAGAACCCGAGATTTTGGAAGAGATGGAGTGAGAAGTGAAGAGAACCCGACAAAATTTAAAAGCTTCCTAGGACAGAAATAAATCTTACGTTGATCGGTGAAGAACCTATCGAGAATTTGAAGTTAGGGATCATGTATATGTACATATAAAGCCTAAGAAAATCACCTTGAGATGGAATAGTTGTGCAAAATTTGCCCCTCTCTTTTACAGTCCCTTCCAAATATTAGAAAGAATTGGACTAGTGGCTTATCGGTTAGCCTTACCTAATCACATAAGAGTACATAATGTGTTTCATTTATCATTATTAAAATGATACGTGCATGATCCTAGGCATGTGATTCATTGGCAGAATGTTCAGGTAATATTTTAATTAATTTATTTGATTTGAGTGTAAATATTTGTACATATTAATTTTTTTTACTGATGGTAAAAGGTCGAGCCATATGTAGAGTTCTTGGTAGAACCTCAACACATCCTCGATCAGAGAGAAATAAAACTATGGAGGCAAGCCATCATCCATGTTCAGGTGCAATGGAAATACTTTGGCCCGAAAGAGGCTACCTGGGAAGATGAAGAAGTCATGCAAGAAGCATATCCGAAACTATTTCAGAGAGATGAAATAAACACTCAGGACGATGCTTTTCCTTGGGGGGGGGGAGATGTAACACTCCAATATGAAATTAAGATTTAAAAATTTGACTTTATGGATATTTTAATTAGTGATGTTAAATACTGGTAAATGAACATAGTAAAAAAATTTGAATTAGTTTTTTAATGAATAATAATTATGTCGAATGAAATTCGGAATTGGAAAATACTGATGAGGAAACGAATTCCAAACTCTATATAAATTAGAGCATTTAGAGATAATTACCTTCTCTTATAGAGATAAAAATGAATCTCAGTGAAGAGAAGGGGTTATGTTGGAGGAAGGAGAGGAGGTAGGTGTAATGGAAAGACACTTCTTGTGAGATATCCAATGTTGTACATGAGCCAATAGAACTCTGACACAAACAAGAAGTGTAGGTTGGACTGTATTCCCGATGCCTAACTATATTTGCTAAAAATAACTATTTATTACTGCTATCGTGATGAACTTGGGGGTAGAAGAGGATGTAATATCCCTTCTCAAGGTTGGGTGGACCCTAATCAGTCTGGACGAATTTTGAGATAAGTATAATTATCATGCGTAAGGATATTTGCATATATCAAGTATTTATGATTCATGTGTGAATGTTGGTTTATGTCAAATACTTATGATATGTGTGTGATTATTGGATTCCTGCTAAACATTTATGAATTGTGGCTGAACATTAGTCAGAACCAACTATATATGATTCCTGTGTGAAAACTATTTAATATGGATATTAATGATCTGAGTATGAAATTATTTTATGTCTCTATTGAAGAAGGTAGTCCTTAACTATTGAAAATGAAACAAAGTCTGAAATGTTATTGGGAAATAAAGGATAGCATAAAAGTGGAACTTTGAAGTATGAATAATCTGTATGAAAGGAAAATCCTAAAGCACACTGTGCAAAGAAGTTTTCCTATAGGGATCCTAATATTCTTGACCGCATGCCATGAATGGACTATTGATTTTCCTAAAACTTGTTAGAACTAACCGAAAGGTCATTGTTAACTACCACGGGGTTGTACAACTCTGTCGGCCAGTCAAGAACCCTGTGAGCAATCGAACTGCCGTGAGATTTTTTTATGATACTAAGTACATAGTCTAATTTTAATTTATTATAATGTAATCTGATATCTAGTGAGTCATGCATAGCTTAAACCCTAATCCTTAGTCAAGAAAGAAAAAAACAATCGACCTGTAAAGGAAAATTCGGTGAAAGAAATTTTGTGTATACATAAAACAAAATTACATAACCGTTGACCCTTGTGGGATTGCAGAATGATACTCACTAGAAGAGAGTTTTCCTGGTTCGAGGTTTTCATGAATCAGGAGATACTACCTAGAAAAGTAGGATTTGGGGCTTTAAATATATACAAACCCTATAACCATCAAGAAACTCGGGTAGTGACCAGTAAAGAACAGATGGAATGACACCAAAGAAGTTAGGACCCAACCACCTGAGAAACTAGTGGTCTAATCTAGTCTTCTATGGCTTCGGTCTGTCGAGTCTATGGAAAAATTTTGTCATAATCAACTTTTACAGAGAAATACGACAAATGAATTCCCAAGAATTGTAAAATAATAGCTTAGAGTTTCACACTGAATACATGCATGCTAAACATGAAACAGAGGTATTAACTCTGATTGATAATACAAAAGGAAATACATTCAACAATAAAGAAAAGAATATGCTTAACACCAAACACATGAGTAATATAAGAAATAACACGATATTTAACACATTAAACTATATAATGTTGGAATTACATATTAACTCGCAAGTTTGGAATGCACAGATAATGCTAATGCAAAGAGAAACCCTATAATTTTGAACTGTATAACTTCAAATAATAATCTGTGGTATAACTATCTCTAGAAAAAAATTCCAAAGAAGACCTTGAACAGTTTAAGGAGATCTAGTTTCACATTTCAAACAATCGTGTCTGCTTCCAAACTTTCAAAATATATATCCTTTACAAAGTTGTAACATTAATCATGGACTCAAAAAAGATCTATATAAAACATGTTACCCACAGAAGGCCATTGTAACCCGGTAGCGACAATCAGCCAAAGAAAGATGTATTACATAGTCAACCATTTATAAAGTAAGGCAGAGGCCTAACCAGGATATGGATATCTTGACCCCGAAAGGAGAATATACATGTGATCCAGGTGGCTCCAGAAACACTCAGAGGTCAAAGAGGGCTTATGATAGCTCAAAATTCAAAGTGGTCATATTTCTCTCGGACTAAGACCTGATCGAAGTGATTGTCGCCTTGATTCCAACGGTGTGAACACCACTCCAATATGAGCTCGTATGGAGAAGATAAAGCTGGTAAATTTTTTGGTCAAAGTGGGCACTGGGCCAAGATTAATGGTCCTACAAATTGACCGAGATCCAGTGCACGAAATTCGGCTCCCAAGAATGGGCGAAATTGTTGCCTAGTTAATTTTCCCAATGACCCTTATTTTCGTCAAAACAAAAAATGACTTGTTGTTTAATAATAAATAAAAAATGTAATTATGGTGGTGGGCTGCCATCTCGCCACACCAAACAAAACCATATATAATATTAAAATAAAGTATGTGGTGGGGTGGGTGGGCCACCCTTAGTGGACCCGACCCAACCCGGGCGGAACCTTACCATGTAACCACGACATATCACATGCATCGCGGAGCTTATGACCATATGTTGTAATGTGGAGCCGACGAGAGTTGAACCTGCCCGACCCATGTGGGCCAGACCCCAACGAGCGACCTCATATAAGCCACATGTAAAATAAAACATCAAACCATTAAGATATGCCAACACTTATATCGTTAATCGTCGGTCAAAACATCGCCAAGGTTTGTTACGGTTCCACCGGCCTATAATCTAGTGCCATATTTAAAAAACATATTTTCCAAGTATGGAGTGGCTAGGGTTTGAGCACGACCCACCTCCACACTATCCACTCAGATTAGCAGCTAGTCCAATGACCTCAACTTGGTAAATTCCGCCTGAAAAATTACATTAACTCGACTCTTCTCATTCGATGAGGACTGAACGGAGGAGAAGGGGACCAAAAGAGCACTAAGAAGTTGGAACGTTGAAGTACGAAATTCAGAATGGTGTAACTTCACCCAAGCGGAACTGTGAGTGCCTGGAACGTTGCCCAGTTAGAGGGTGTGGAACCCTGAACTTGGAGGTTTCTCCCTGAGAGGTAAAATTTCACTTTGTCGGAATGATATCAAGTTTATATTCAAAATTCATGAAATTTTGTAGGGAGCACAATGGTGAAGTCATATTTTCCATCTGAGTAGCATAATGTGTTCTTGTGTTTCTAATTGTTGTCATGTTTCGTCTTTCTTAAAGCATGCATATGTGTTCTTTTATACTCTTTTAAATGCAATTATAACAACATCACATAAATAAAAGATCTTGGATAAATATGGTAGCTGACAGACCCCGATCAAGATCGGTATCAAAGCAGTCTTCTTGTTGATATGAATTGCGAGCGTGAACAATGATTGAACATGCAACAATGGAGGATGATAAATAAATGTACGAGGTCATGCTCAGGATGTCCAAAATAGTGGACATAATATATGAATGTTATGAGAAACAAGATAAAAAGGGAGTAGGGAACGATGCTCCATCCAAATATTATAGTGATCATTCTTCCTCTTCATCATCTTCTCATAATTTGAATGAGGAGATCAACTAGAGCCTTCAAGCAGAGAAAATTGAATTGAAGATGCTTCTACAAGAAGAGAAAGAGGAGAAGCAGAGATTGCAACTTCAGTTGCAAGCTGCGGAAGAGGCCTTGGAATAAATGAAGCACAATAACCAGAGCCTTCAAGCAAAGAATGCTGAATTAAGGAGGCTTCTACAAGAAGAGAAAGAGGAGAAATAGAGACTGTAGCTTTAGCTACGAACCACAAAAGAGGCCTTGGAGGATTTGAAGCACAATGAAGGCTTTGAGAGGCCCTCATCCCCTATTTTGGAATCGACATTTGAGGTAAACAATGTTGATCATTCTTTGGTTTCATCTTCACATGATGTTATTTCTGTTGGAAATGTGAAGGTACCCATTATAGTAACTATCATGAGACTCCTTACCAAGATGGGGTAAAAAGGAGTATGACTTGGTGTTAATGGCTAAGGCATGACTCAGCCATTGGTGTTGTGTAACCAGCTCCAAGAATAGAATAAAAGAGATATCAACGCCTTATAAATAAGCCACTTCGAGGGGGAAACCTCTAATACATTATATAAATGAACAATTCTTGGATGATACAAATGACCTAAACCTCCTTCACTATATAGGAGTCCATGGGGCCATAATGTAATCCTAGTGGGGCCACAATGTAATCCTAGCCGACCTAACAATAATAATTTATGGGCACAATAATAACAATATTGGGGTTACAGGGGTACAACAATAACAATAAGGGGGGCTACACTAACATAATAAGGGACTACACTATTAATATAGGGACCTAACATGCCCCTCTCCTTCAAACAAGTGTTGTCCTCAACGCTTCAGTAGCTTCGGGTGCTTTTGTATAAAATTCTCATCATTGAGAACTTAGGATCACCTTGGTGGGTAGATTCTTATTTTATGAATCCTCAAATTCGTCAGATTTAATGTGATTATTAGTTCTGTTTCATGTGCTTTGAGATGAGAATATGGTTTTCTTCTCAATCTGGTTGAAATATTGTTTGTTGAAGTTTGTCCCTATAGCGTTTTGAAGAAAATTTTCTTGGCCAGTGGACTGGACCACCTTGCAAGAAACGGGAAAGCTCTCCAACTGTACCATGGCTAATCTTTACAAATGCCTAAGGACCATAGTACTTGGCGATAATTTATTATCCTTCTTAGCTTGCTTGAGGGACATTTGTTTATATGGTTGTAGACGTAAAAATACCCAGTCTCCCACATCAAAAATTCTCTCACTGCGATGTTGATTAGCATGTTGTTTCATTCGATTTTGTGCCAAATTTAGGTTATCCTTTAAGAGTTGGAGAACTTCTTGTTGATGCTCGATGTGATCCTCCACTGCTTGAACCCTAGAATTTTCCCTTAAATAATATGTGATGGATGGTGGATGATATCCATAAAGTGCCATAAATGGGGTCATTTTTGCTGCAGTATGAGAGGAAGTGTTATATCACCATTGAGTGAGAGGTAACCACTTGACCCATTGTGCTTGCTTATCAGATACAAAACAACGAAGATATCCTTCCAAAAATTTATTCACTATCTCTATTTGACCATCGGATTGAGGATGATAAGATGAGCTATGAACTAGTTGAGTACCCAAACAAGAAAATAATTCCGTCCAAAAATTTCCTGTAAAAATGGGATCTCTGTCACTTACAATAATCTTCGGGTTTCCATGTAGCTTTTGAATTGTTTCCATAAATGCGGTAGCAACTGTACTTGCTTTAAATGGATGAGATAATGCAAAAAAGTGTGCATACTTGGTAAGTCTATCAACTACCACCATGATGACACTCCTTCCTTTAGACTTTGGTAAACCTGTGATAAAATCTATTGAAATCTCCTCCCAACGTTGACTTGGAATGGATAAAGGTTGTAGAAGACCCGGGGTCTTAATTGTCTCAACTTTATTTTTCTGGAAAACCAAACATTCTGCCACAAACTTTTGAATATCATATTTAAGGTCATCCCAAAAAAGTTCTTTCTTCACCCTGTGGTAAGTTTTTAAAAATCCCGAGTGTCCTCCTAAGGGAGAAGTGTGAAATTCCAAAAGAATCTTTTGTTTTAGTTTGGAATTCTTGCAAATATATAAGCGATATTTGTACCATAAGGAATCATCTTTCCAACTAAATGTGTCAGATGTACTAGGATCTTGCTGCAACTTTTAAATGAGAGTCCACACTTCTTCGTCCTTCTTCCATTCATCCCTTGCTTCGATTATCCAATCTGGTTGGATAATTGAAATGGCACAAGGCAATGCTTCCACCTCTTCATCCTGTCTTGAGAGTTCATCTGCAACAACATTTAGCTTCCCTTTTTTTTAGACAATTTCAAATTCATAACCCAACATCTTTGTGACCCATTTTTTTTGCTCTTCTGAAGATAGTCTTTGTTCCAAAAAGTGTTTAAGACTATCATGATCAGTTTTTACCTTTAAGTGTCTTCCCATTAGGTAAGGTCTCCATTTCTTTAGTGCATGTAGTATTGCCAACATTTCCTTCTCATAAATATCCTTTTGTAAATACTTTCCTTTGATTGAACAACTTTCAAAAGCAATGGGTCTTCCTTCTTGCATTAAAACAACACCAATTCCATTTCCTGAGGCATCACATTCCACAATAAAGGTTTTTGTGAAGTCTGGCATAGCTAAGACTGGTGCTAGGCACATTGCCTCTTTAAGATGTTCAAAGGCCTTAGTTGCTTCAGGAGTCCATGAAAATGCATCTTTCTTCAATAGTGTTGTTAGAGGTGCTGCTATTCTCCCATAATTCTTAACAAAATTGCGATAATACCATGTTAACCTGAGAAATCCGCGCAACTGCTTTATGGTTGTGGGGACTTTCCATTCCTTAATGGCTTTAATTTTGTTAGGGTCTACCTTAACACCCTCGTGAGATACAATATGACCCAGATATTCCACCTCTTGTACTCCAAAGAAAAATTTGGATGTTTTTTCATATAATTGTTTCTCCTCCAATAGCTTGAGCACCCTGTCAACATGTTGAACATGATCCTTCCAAGACCTGCTGTAGATTAGTATATCATCAACAAATACTAACACAAATTTTCTAAGGAAGGGTTTGAAAATGGAATTCATCAACCCTTGAAATGTAGAAGGTGCATTGGTAAGGCCAAAAGGCATGACTAAAAATTCATAATTACCCTCATGAGTTCGAAATGTTGTTTTCAGAATATCTTTAGTCTTCATTCTAATTTGATGATATCCTAAACGAATATCCAACTTGGCAAAATAAATTGCTCCATGTAATTCATCCAATAACTCATCAATCACAGGAATGGGAAATTTATCTTTAATAGTGAGCTTATTGAGCTCCCTATAATCCGGACACATGCGCCATGATCCATCTTTTTTTTGCACCAATACTACTGGAGCAGAGAAGGAACTTTGACTAGGTTGAATTATACCAGCCTCTAACATTTATGCAATCATACGTTCAATTTCGCTCTTTTGGACATAAGGATATATGTAAGGCCTGATGTTTGGAGGAACACTTCCTGGAATCAAATGAATAGCATGATCATGATCACGAATAGGTGGGATTCCTTTGGGAGTATCAAACACCTTGGAATGATTGTCCAAGATTTTCTGGAGATCTGGAGAAATAGATGATTTTGATGTTGGAACTTCTAGTGAGAATAATTGTGCAATTACGCCCCATTTTCCTTTCTTTAGAATATTTTTCATGACATTAGAGCTTATTATCTTTCCTGGCTTCCCTGTGATACCCCGTAATTCGATTTCCTTTCCTTCCGAAAATTTTTTCAAGAAAAGTTCTTGAAAATTAAAAGCTATCGTCCCTAAAGATTATAACCATTGTACTCCTAGTACAACATCAACACCTCCCATTGGGATGGAAAGCATTGGACTATTCAATACATATTCCCCCATGGCTAGCTTGATATTATGGAATTTTCCAGAGCAATTTATATTTCCTCCATTTGCAACCATCAATTGACATTTTGGTGCTGGGTATAGGAAACAATTCAATTCCATGGCTACCTTATAATGAATAAAATTATGGGTACTACCCGAATCAATCAACACTATTACCTTTTTCTTCTTGATATGTCCTTCTATCTTGAGAATTTGAGGAGTGGTAATTGCTGCCAATGCATTACATGATATGGTCGGACTCATTTTTTCTTCTTCTAGGGTTGGTTCCTGGTGTATATCCTCTTCTTGTTCATTTTCTTCTTCCTCTTCACAATCTATGTAAAATAATTTCTTCTCAACACACCTATGACCTTTAGTTTATTTTCTATCACAACTGTAGCAAAGCCCTTTTGCTCTTTTTTCTTCCAATTGTTGTGGTGTCAACCTTGTAGGTTGTGGAAATCTAGGCGTAGCAACACTTCCTTCTTTATAGAAGTGAGTGGTAGGCTTCCTTGTCGCCATAATTTTACATTCAATTTTCTTGCCAACCTGAATGCCTTCTCCAATGAATCAGGTTCCAAAACACGAACTTCATGTTGGATGTTATCCTTTAGAGTGCCTATGAAGAGATCAATCCTGTGTTCCTCTGGAATATCAGTTACCCTTATATTCAATTTTTGGAAGTCCTCAATGTACTGCCCCACTAAACCCTTTTGTTTGAGATTTATCAATTGGCTAAAGAAGGTGTTGCTCTTTGTATCCTCATAATGTGCTATCATTTCTTCCGTAAAAATTGACCAATTGACAATTTTTTTACGGGAGCAAAGCCATCGATACCATACAAATGTATTTTGTTCTAAATGTAAAGTTGCAATGCGTACCTTTTGTGTGTTTTGAACATTATGGAGATCAAAATATTGCTCCATCTGTAGTATCCATGTTACAGGATCCTTTCCATCAAACTTCCTCATATCCATTTTTGGAATATGGTGGTTCTTCCCACCAACATTAGAGTTTATGAAATCACGCTTAACATTTATTTTGTTCTCATCATGATTTTCCTCTACTATCTTTTCACCATTAGGAAACATTTCTTGTATCAACTTTCTCAAACCTTCCATGTCTACTTTTAGATCATTCTTCATGTTTTCCATTTTAGCTTCCATGTCATCCATCTTAGCTTCCATGCCAGCTTCCATGCCATATATCTTAGATTCCACGCCTTTCTTCAAACCATCCATATTATTCTCCAAATCATCCATCTTTGCTTCCACGCCTTTCTTCAAAACTTCCATTTCATTTTTTGCTGCTCTTTGCGAGAGCAAAATTTGGTGCACTTGCTCTTGTAATTTTGATACATCATGTTGCAATTCTTGATCTTCATGATTCATAGTAGAGCCTTCTGAAGGCTTAATGGGTGTTGAATTATTTTTATGGGGAATTTTCTAGAACCCAATACTAATATATATTCTACAATATTCCCTTGTGATCAATTCAAATTGATTCTTGAAACAAGACTTATGCGATTCGGAAAAAAAATACACACCTTTTTCTTGCTTTTTGAGGAGCTCGATATTGAAATTGGATTATATTTGTGATTTTAGCACTTGAATATCTGGAATTAGGCACTGAGGTAGCCCTATGAATTCTCTTTCGATTGCCACAGGTCTGACCTAATTTGGATTCTCCAAGGCAAAGTTATGTCCAATCTCCCACAGTGACCTAATTATGGACTAGTTCAGTAGAGAGAACTTGTACGACTTGACACGTGTCACTGTTTCATCCTTTGGCTTTGAAAATTATAGCCAAGAAACTAAAGTCCATGTAATTGCGACCACTTTTTACAGCACTCTAATCCGATGCTCAGAGAGAGAGTTATGAATATTTTCTCACGATCACCTCTTTGAGATGAAATTCGGGAGCCTGCAAAAGAACTACCTTCCATAGATAATATCTCCAAAAATATTGAGAACCAAGATCTGAAATTTTTTGACGCGTTTCCTCAGGATTTAGGCTTTGTACCCTAAAAATTTCAGATTCTGAACCTTCGTAGAAAAAAATTTATAGCGAAAATTCCACGATGACTTGTTTAGAGCAGAGAAACCCTAGAATCCAAAGCTCTGAAACCAAATGTTGTGTAACCAGCTCCAAGAATAGAAGAAAAGAGATATCAATGGCTTAGAAATAAGCCACTTCTAGGGGGAAACCTCCAATACATTACATAAATGAACAATTCTTGGATGATACAAATGACCAAAACCTCCTTCTATATATAGGAGTCCATGGGGCCATAATGTAATCCTAGTGAGGCACAATGTAATCCTAGCCGACCTAACAATAATAATTTAAGGGAACAATAATAACAGTATTGGGGTTACATGGGTACAAAAATAACAATAAGGGGGGCTACACTAACATAATAAGGGACTACACTATTAATATAGGGACCTAACAATTGGAGATCATGCAGAGACCTCGATACACATGTTTGGGATACACTGAAGGGGAATTCTCAAAGGTGTCAGAAGCTTCCAAGACATGGTTGGAACCATCAAGGAAAAATAATGATGGGAACACATCACCATTATCCCATGGAAGTGCACATTGCAGAGGAAGAGCTAAGGCAAGCTCTCATTGCCATAATTTCACCAAATACAACCAAGAAAGGTATAAACAATCTCGGTATTATAATGTTCATTTTGATTACAAGCATGTTGCTAATAATGAAAATAAATCATGGCATCGAAAAATATGTATTTTTTTTTGTCTACATAACCATGTGTTTTCTGAGTGTTGGAAGAGAATGGAAGCATGAACGAGGCTAAGGCATGAAAGGCCGAGGCATGAAAGGCCTTCTCCACTGCAGGGAAAGAAGAAATTAAAGAACGTTTGGAGGAAGAAAACTTAGTTCATTCATTGCGATAGAAGTGGTCATCAAAGAGCCACGTGTTGGAGGCTCCATCCAGAGCAGTGTCTCAAGGACAAATTTTCCATGCATGAAACAATTGAAATAATTATTTGACAAGTGTATCTGCCACATGAAGATAACCCATTCACTTTGATATCTAAGAGATGGTTTTTCTAGATGTGTTAGATTGTCATGGCCTTAATTTTTAAATCATATGTTGAAACTTAAAATGTAAAAGTGATGATGTGTTTTCCATCACTTGTTAAGAAAAAATGATGTTTTGGCCTTGTAATGACAGCTAGGGTATTGATTTCCATTTTGATGTAAACTTGACCACAGAGTATATATTATAAACTCATGGAAAGTATGGGATATTTGGGTCATAGTTGGTGATGTAATTTTCAAAATATTGTACTACAGGTTTTCAGAGGATGCAGGTATCGTCTCATCACGTATGTCTTCGAAGAAAAACGGTGAAGGAGAAAGAAGGGTGACCTGTTAGGACACTTTTCGCGTAGGAAATGTACATAGCAGTTGCAGATTATGTTCATGCTTTTAGAGGACCAAAATATCCTCAGTGGGGAGGAATGATCTAGGTGGATCCAGACACACTCATAGGTCAAAGAGGGTGTATGATAGCTCAAAATTCAAAGTGGTCATTACTATCAGACTGGAACTAGATCGAAGTGCTTGTCACCCTGATTCCAACGGTGCAAACAACACTCCAATCAGAGCTCCCATGGAGAAGCTAGAGCTAGTCAATTTTTTTTTCAAAGTGGGCACTGTCAGGATTAATGGTCCTACATATTGACAGAGACCCGGCGCATGGAACTCAGCTCCTGAGAATTGGTGAAATTGTTTCCTAGTTAATTTTCCCAATGACCCTTTTCGTCAAAATAAAAAATAACTTGTTGTTTAATAAAACACAAAAAATTATAATTAGGGTCGTAGGTTTCCACCCCTGCCACACCCCACGACACCATATATAATATTAAAACAAAGTATGTTGTGGGTTGGGTGGGCCACCACTAGTGGACCTGGCCCAACACTGACGAAACCTTAACATGTAACTGCGACATATCACATACATCACAGAGCTTATGACCATATGTTGTAATTTGGAGCTGGCGGGAGTTGAACCCCCTAGCCCATGTGGGCCAGCCCCCAGTGGGCAGCCTCATATATGCCACATGTAAAAAAAACATCAAACTGTTAAGATATGCCAATGCTTATATCGTTAACCATCTTTCAAAACACTGCCATGGTTTGTTACGGTTCCATTGTCCTATAAAAAAGAGCCATATCTAAAAAATATATTTTCAAAGTATGGATTTGGCGAAGTTTGAACCCGACCTGTCTCCACACTATCCACCCATCTTATGTTGAGATTCAACAAGATGATGAGCTTAGTGAAAAGAGTCGCCTTCATTAAGTGGGCCCGCAGGCTATTTTTGGTGCAAGTCTATTTTTAGATGTTAGTATGAATCCTTTGTCGAAGTGTACGAAAAAGGACCACTTTAGCTACGCATAACTAATAGCCCTAACAACAAAAGTGGCTGCCAATATCTTTAGATCTGCGGTTAGTTGAACAAGAAAAGAGCTGCAAAAACCAGATCTATGCATGAAAAGACATTAAGCAGTAAAAACAAGGGTTTGCTCCATATACCAATAGACAAGACAAGAACAATTTTTGAAAGAATTTTTGTATTAATTGGGCACTTGGGAGGAAAACAAGAAGGCGTATCCAATTCTCCTCAATGGGATGGGTTCTTGGAAGTCCTCAGCACTTCAGATCTAAGATTTCTCTCTCTTGTTGGTGCAGAAAACCCAATGCAAAGAATAGAGCTCAATGGGAGCTCACACAGCAAATGATGGAAAAATGTGACCAAGTGTATAGATCCAGAGTGATCTAATAGGCAACAAAGGTGAAGAATGGTAGGAAAAACCCTCCTATTTATAACAAAATATTGGGTCATTCTAGATCTTGGTGCATGATTAAAATAATGTTAACCAAATCTAGATCCACCTTTTATGGAATATTTTATTATATTTGTTGGAGGGAAAAAGTATTTGACTTGGGTCAAATCCCTTTATTTTTCAATAAATAAATAAATAAATGATTTATTTATCTTTTTAAGGAAGCGGTTAGAAGATAATCAAATAAATAATGATTTATTTAATTATTTGTGGGTGATTTGGTCATATTTAACAAGGAATATTAGCTAAATGAGATTAAATAATTATTCCTAGAAAATAATAAGATAAATAAAGGTTTATCTAATTAATTTCTTTGTTTTTGGGTTAAACATGACTAGGAATAATAATTAAATTATGGTTTAATTAATTATTCCATGAGGAAAATTAAACAAAATGGGTTTGTTTAATATTTCCTTTTGGGGTTTCCTGTTTAGACCATAAACAACCTAATAAATGTGGTTTATTAAGTTATTTTACATAGTGAAAGCAATTTTACTTAGGGTAAAATTGGTCTTACATGATGTACTTGGGTCCATCTAATGATAATAGGTTAGATGACCAAAAAATGGTGTAACAGATTTCCCCCCAACGTGCGAGTGTCAGGAGAAAATCGTATGACCGAAGTACATTGTAAGAACACAATCACTAGACAACAAAAGGGATGTCAGAGAGAGAAATGTGAGGTAGATAGTGTGCTGAAGGACTAGACCCTGAGGAGACGAGACTCGCAGGTGCAACAAGTCTCTTTTTATGAGAGGGTACCTGTGCTGAAGGCGGCGGGGGAGGCATACCTATGCCCGCCGAGACAAAGTACAAAAGAATAGTGTGTCCAGTAAACAAGGGGCCGAACCATAAAGTACAGCTGGCATAATCATGAGCCAGATAAAAATACAATGAGGAATCCCACATACATGCTGTGCCTGGGATAACAGCCAGGACTTGTACAATAATATCTGAGTACATGAGATACAAATACAACCCAAATTCCCCCTGTAAATGGGGAAGGGCTCACAAAATCTGACTGATACATGCAAATCAAAGAGGCGTTGCAAGTGGCTAAGGCCAACATCATCAAATATCTGGAGCTGCATCGAAGGCTACAAGGAGGAGGTCATCCGGGCATGTGGGGGGCTACCTGCAGGGCCACCCCCTCATGAGGGCTGAGACATCTCACACACACCCGGGAATCACCAAGAGCTGCTGCTGCATCACTGAACCATCAAGTATATGGATCTCGATCATGTTGAAAGGAGCTGGAGTGGAGAAACAATCAAGTCAAAGGGAAATGAGAGATCCCTTTGCCTGATCCGAGGCACCGAACAAGAGTGGAAGCTGGAACCAAGGTACACCGCCCTCTAGACCTGGCTTCTGGAATGAATGAGCTGATGTCGACAGAAGGAGGTCCGCCATAGGTGAGGTAATGAGAGATCCTCAACTAAGGCACGAGAGAAAATAGTAGAGCGACGGACAGACTGACACTAATGATGATAGTAAAATGGAAAGGACTGAGTAGCGAATGGACGACTTCCCTTGTTAGAGCATAAAGGGCATGAATGACATGGAAACGACTGACACAATATCATAAGGGATAGGGGACAGTGGGACTGAAGGTCATAATGTGCGACACAAGAGAGAGACCAAGCAATGAAGGATGGAGGGCTATAGCGGGGTACAAAGGGACTCGGGATAGACTCCATGAATGCGATGATGACTCAACTTGGATGCTCTAAACAAGGGCTACTTGATGGTGCTTGCCACACAGTAAAGGCCCAATGGGGGACCATGCAAACATGAGTACAAGATGGTAACTCATGACGAAAATCGACATGAACAAAGACAAGTAAGGAGGAAAAATGGTGCCCCAAGTACAAGTGTCGTAAGTGAGGAAATTCGATTTTAAGGAGAGGTGAAGTGACCCTTCGTGGAAAAAATGTGTCCTGGTGAAGTATCAAACACAAAAAGTGAAAAAATATGCTGGCTATATAAGAGAAAATAAAACATGCATTCCAGAAGGGAAATGCTAAGGGTAATATTTCTTAAGATAGAGTGCATTGCGAGGATTAGGAAGGGGGTTGCCTTCGAAATCTTCTAAGAGGTATGCCCCCTTACCGAGATCCTTACTGATGATGTAAGGGCCTAGCCATAATGAGTCGAACTTCCCATGACCAAGGACATCATGGGCCTGGTCATAGACTAGAACAAGGTCGCCTTCGTGAAAAGTGCGAGGCTGGACTTTTCGGTCATACTGAGCTTTGGTGCGTTTCTTGGCCGCTTCCATGGTTTGCAAGGCAACATGGCGGTCTTCGGAGGCGCGCTCAAGCATGATAAGTCGTTGTTCTAGAGGTTGGGTGTCAGGGAGAAGTTTGATGGCCAGATGCAGGGAAGGAATTTCACACTCAATCGGTAAGACTGCCTCCTCTCCAAAAACGAGGTGGAAAGGAGTGAACCCAGTGGCGGTTTTTACAGAAGTCCGATAGGACCATAAAGCAGGGAAGAGCATGAGGTGCCAGTTGGGTTTGTGCTTATTCACCGTCCGTTGAAGCATAGTTTTGAGAATTTTGTTGACTGCTTCAACTTGGCCATTACCTTGGGGTTAATAGGAGGAGGAATATTGGTGCTCAAAACCCAACAGTGAGGATAGCTCGCGCCATATCTCATCTTCAAAATGTCTGCCATGGTCAGAGACCAGTTGTTTTGGAACTCTGAACCGAGCGATAACGTGGTTAAAGAAAAAGAGGGCCGCGGTAGCTGCCGTGTTGTTAAATGTAGGCATGGCCTCGGCCCATTTTGTGAAATAGTCGACCGCCATGATGATATATTTGTGGTTACCAGCGGATGGCGGGCGACACTCCATAAAGTTGATGGCCCATTTACAGAAAGGACCAGTGGAGACGACCGGATGGAGGGGAGCTGGGGGAGCTCGCGCCTTAGGGGCGAAATGTTGGTAGTTGGGACAGTTTTTGACTGCCTCAATGCAATCACTGAAGAGGGAAGGCCAAAAATACCTAGCGCGCATGACTTTCTGGGCAGTAGCAAGACCGGAGAGGTGGCCACCGCAAGCACCGCTATGGCAGGAATTAAGGACCTGTTCAGCTTCAGCGTGTGTGAGACAATGACGAAGGACAGTATCAATCCCGCGACGATAGAGTTCATCGCTGATAAGGAGGTATTAGGGAGCCTGGTGTCGGATACGTCAGCGAGCCTCACGATCAAGGTGGAGGGCGAACTTTTGGGTTCGCAAGTAAGTAAGAATATCGCCATACCACGGGTCGTCGGAAGTAATGGAAAATAAGTGTTCATCAGGAAAATCATCATTAACTGGATGGTCTTGCGATCCGGTAGGTAATTCATAAATGAGCTCAGCGAGGGCTAAGCCTTTCTTACTCTTTGGTGTGACAAATTCGAGGTCGAATTCCTGAAGAATAACGACCCAACGGATGTACTTCCCAGTGAGGATACGACGACTCAATAGGAAAGCCATGGGGTTGGAATTAGTCACAACCTTGGTGGAGCGCATGAGGATATAATGACGAAGTTTTTGGACTGAGAACACGACAGCCAGCGCTAATTTTTCTTCATGTGAGTAGGAAACAGGAGGCCCTACAAGGTTCTTACTGATATAGTAAATCACATGCTCGATACCATTGTCATCTTCCTGGATAAGGACTCAAGCGACCGAATAGGTGGAAGTGGAGATATACAGGATGAAGTCCCGATCAAAGTCGGGAGGGCGGATCAAGGGAGCGGATGTGAGAGCCTGCTTGAGGGCATCAAAAGACTCATGAGCATAGGAATCCCAAATGAATGGGATAGTAGATCGGAGGAGTCTAAGGAACCCATGTGCGGTGGTGACATAGCCAGGGACGAACCGACGAAGAAAATTAGCTTTGCCTTGGAGACTTTGGAGCTGGCGTAGGGTACGCGGAATGGGAAGTTCAAGAATGGCTTGAAATTTCAAAGGGTCAAGAGTGATACCATCCTTAGACACGATGAAGCCTAGGAGACGGCCGGCAGGAATGCAAAAGACGTATTTCAACGGGTTAAGGCGGATATTATACTTGCGACATCGGAGAAAAATGGTGCGCATATCGTGTAGGTGCTGTGCCCGATGCTTAGAACGTGCAGTGAGGTCGTCTAAATAAGCAAGGATAATATGAGTTAAGTCATGGAAACAATAAGACATGGCCCGTTGAAAAGTGGCGCCGGCGTTTTTGAGGCCAAAAGGCATGACCCGGTAAGAAAAAGTTCCCCACGGACTAATGAACGCAGTTTTTAGTTGATCAGCAGGACGGATAACAATTTGGTTGTATCCGGAAAAACCATCCATAAAGGAGAGAACCTCATGCCCCGCACACTCGTCAATGATTTGGTCAATGAACGGTGTGGGGAAGTTGTCTTTGGGACAAGCTTTGTTCAAGTCGCGAAAGTCTGTGCAGACACGGATGGTGCCTTGTTTCTTGAGAACGGGAACTAGGTTGGATACCCAAGTGGTGTACTCAATGGGTTAAATGAAACCAGCCTGCTGAAGCTTATCGATTTCGGCTTTGATAGCATCACGTCTGGAAGGATGAATGGGTCTCAACTTTTGATGGACCGGTTTGGCATCAGGCCATGTGTCGATATGGTGTTCGACAATGGAAGGATCGAGTCCGGGCATTTCAGAATAGGACCAGGCAAAAATATTGCGGAATTCTTGGAAAAGCTTGGTGTAAGCTTCAATTTCTTCCGGGGTGCATTGGGCGCCCAAGGTGATATATTCTTCGATTCCTGGTTTGACTAAAATGTCAATTTTGATGGTAGGAGAGATGTTGGCCATGTTTCCTTCTTCGAAAGCATCAGGTGCAAGGATGGGATTTTTGAACCAATCGACTGCATTGGGAATGAAGTCTTTGGTTTCCATAGCATATTGGTCATGGGACTGTTGTGGGAGGAAGTATGCGCGATGGTGCATATCGTCCCATGGAAAGTCGGGGTTGGTCATGGCTTCCATAATGTCTTCATCGGACTGGAAGATGGGAAGACTGGAGGAAGAAGGGTCACCCGAGGGGGTAGTGATGTGTGATGGGTCATCTGGAGGAGAAGGGCTCAGATGCGCAATATCAACAGATCCAAGGTCGACTGAGGAGGAACCGAGAGTGTCTGCAGGTTGAAGGTTAGGTGAACTATCCCACAAGGATGATGATAGGTACAAAATGGTGGTTGAAGGCTCTGTTGGTTCGATAATGGGAGGAGGAATGTGAATGGGAGTAGGAAAATCCTCTGGTCCTATCGAAGTAGGACTCGCAGACAAGTGAGAAGGTGTCTTGTCGTGAGTAGCCTTGAATTGGCGGTACATGTCCAAGGAGGAACAATACTCGTCAAGGTGGGGACAGAGGTGGGTGTAATGGCCGTGGAAATCGCACAAAGCACAAGGGTGGTTTGTGCGCAAGGTTTTGAGTTTTGGGATAGAGTCCGGGATAGTGACGTAGACTTCGGGGATGTCAGAGTTGGGAAACGTCTTGTTGACCAGGATCTTAAGGTGCGGCAATTCAGGAAACATATGGGTGGCGTGACCGACGATATCGCACAAAGCGCATCGGATAGCGGGCTTTGGCGGTCGCGGAGGGGTAGAGGTTTTCGGGGCGGCCTGGTCCTGATGGGTTGCCCCCTTACAAGCTTTGCCTTTGTTTCCCGGGGCTGGCACCACAGGGGTAGGGTCCTGGGGAGGTGCGGGGGGCCTGGAGGAAGTGAGGGGGACCGGTTGAACCGGTGTCAAAGCAAGGTAAGGTTTGGGGTGACCGGGTGGGGTAGCGGCTGGAGGGTCAATGTACCAGACGGGTATGCCCAGGGTCAGGTTAGGAAGAGAGAGGGTGGCCATGACCGGTATCGTGTACACTCCTGGTGGGGGAGCTAGGAACAGTATCTGTCCAGAGGGGTAATGGCCAGGTGGGACGGCTCCTAAATGGCTAAGGCCTGGAGGAATCGTGCCAGGAGGGTACAGGGGCTCATGACTACCAACAGCAGGTGAAGGGCTAGGAGCAGGTTGCGGAGGGCACGGTTGCGGATTAGCCGAAGTAGGTTGCTTGAGAGCAGCCCGAGATGATTGCATCATGCAAGCATTCGATGAACTGGGGTCAGAGATAGGAGGAGGAAGACCAGGGAAGGTTCCAAGCAAAGAAGAATCTTTGTAGATGCCGGGGGAGACACTGGTCAAGGAGTCGACGGTTTGCTTGTTGGCTATAGAAGATATGGTCGTCTCAGGTGAGGTCTGAGATTTGGGCTCATGACATGTCAACTGTTCAATGGTGACTGTCTTTCCATTATGAGGGAAAGACATCTTGTGGAAAACCGCGGATGGGACAGCAGACATAGCATAGGTGTAGATTCGCCCCAATAGAATGTTGTAGTCTAGCGGGGCGTCGATGACTTCGACGTCAATGCAAACAGTCTTACCGGCGAGGGTGATAGGACAATTACGGAACAGGCCAATGGGTTGGGAGGCATGGCCGTCCCACGCTCGAAGGGTGATCGTGGAAGGGGCCAACTCAGGGGATCTGAGTTGCTTCCAAACCGAAGCGGACATCATGCAGGTGGATGCCCCCTCATCAATTATACACCGGGAAATGTTGGCATTCTGGATTTTGACTGGGATTTGGAAGGCGACGGAAGGAGGAAGAGGAGGATGGTCCGATTGAGTGGCGTCAAAAAAAATCATTTGGTCATCAGCAGGATCTACAGCGCCCACGGCAGATAGTAGAGCCTTCTTTTGGGAAGGGCACGACTGGAGGAGTTCCAGTGAGGAAATGGCAGCAGGAGATTGCGCCAAATCATCTACTATGTTGTACGAATGAGCAGCTCGACCGGAAGCAGTGTTTCGACGTAATGGTCCCTTAGGAATCTTGGTATGAACCTCAACTTGGGGTTGAGGGATATGCAAGGGGCCACTGGGTGTCGAAAGAGGCTCTGTAGAACCTGAAGAAGGAGGCTCGGGGGCAAACTGAGCAGGAGGCTTGGGGTACTGGCGAGACCGAGTTTGAAGGTGGAGGTCGATGGTTGGGGATGGATCAGAGGTCATCATGAGGATCTGGTAATCGGAGGAACTAGAAATGGAGGGTGGAGTGGGGACCCGCCCGTCCGGTGGTTGGGTAGCCACGAATCCTTGCTGAGGGAAAGGATTAGTAAACACAGCTGGTTGAGTAGTGGCCACATTAGGGGGAGCGTGAGGGGAGGCATGTTGTCTGCGCAATGTGGCTTGAGACTCCCACATCTGCCGCATCTGTGGTAAAAGGGGACAATCGTGGGTGTAATGACCGTAAACACCGCAACACGAACAAGGCTTGTTGGTACGAAGAGGCCTGTCCGGCTTGGGCTAAGTGCCCTGTTGCTGGTTAGCAGTGTTAGGGTCAAAACCTTGAGGATTGGGTCCACGAGTACTAGGGGCAGATTGATTTGGATTGCCTCTCCGCCTTCTTTGAGAAGAAGGGGGATTAGTCGCACCCTGCTGTGCAAATACTTGCCCTGAAGGGGGCTGTAGGTGTTGTTGCTGGGGTTGAGGAGGCAAGGGAGGTGGAAGTGCATATGCTGGAGGAGTTGGCACACCAGGCTGCTGGTAAGGGTAATGGTTAGGTTGGGAAAAAGGAGGAGGCATGTCGTATCCTGGGTACATGCTACCGGGAGGGGGAAGAGTGCTAGAGGTGCTGGCCCCTCCGTGAGGGAGACCGTAGCCCATAGGAGGTTGAGCATACGGATGGGAAAGGGCTCCAACGATACCGTCGGCGAAATGAGATGCCCCCATGGCGTTAGCACCACCGGGCCTGGGGAGGTCAGGAAGGACGGTATAAACATAACCAGACTGGGCGTAGATCAGGTCATATTTCAAGGCTATTTGGAGGGCGGCTTCTTTGGTTTGAGGGAAATGGGAGGCGACATCTTTGCCGATGGGAGCTAGGAGAGAGCGAAGGAACCAGTCCATATAGATCCGATCTTCGAAGGGGGGAGCTCGACATAAGTTGCGTCTACGTCGCCATTCCTGAACATGGGTGGAAAGGCGGGTCGAAGATGTTTGCTTAAAGGAAGTCAAGAGCTCCGTACCGGTATCGTATCGGAGAGGGAGCTGGAAGTAAGATAAAAAGGCTTGGGCAATGGTCGCAAAGGTGGTATGGGAAGAGGTGGCTTGGTCGACATACCATTTAGAAGCTTTGCCGGTAAGCGTGCGTTGGAACAAACGAAGACGGATGGAGTCATCGGTAATGGAATTGGAGGAACACCACATTTGGAAAGATCGGACATGATTGGTTGGATCTTCTCCAGCAAGGCCTTTGAACTTAGGGATGTCGGAGGGGAGCTTGGTTCGCATAGCAGGCCAACCAACATCGTGGCGGATAGGGTCATTGATCAACTGATTGAAATCGGGGAGGCTGAGGCCTGCAATGTACGGAAGCAAGGGTATGGCCGAGGTAGTTCTTATGGCGGTTCTGCTAGTAGTGGTTCCGGCATTAGGGCCTGGAGCACCGCTAATGTTAGGCCCTGGACCAGACATAGTGAAGGTGGCAGGGGGAGAACCAGGAGGAGAGGGAGAACCCAATAAATCAGAAGAGGAGTTGGAGTGCGGACTCGGAGGAGGACTGGCTCGACGACGGCGGGACGGAGCAGGTCGATCAACCGGAAACTGAGGGTGAAGGCCAAGAAGTCTCTGGGAAAGGCGCCTTGGGGGCACAATGATGACGGGAAGAAGGAAACCGACAAGGGAAAAAAGGGACAGAATCAAGTGAGGTCAAGGGCAGAAAATGTGCAGTGACAATTGATTTTAGAGTCTTTGCTAGGCGGTGTTAACCAGGCGCTTCTTCACTTAGGGTCAGTGTGTGGTGTGCGTTAATTTTAATTTTTAAAACCCTTTTCGTTTTGAGAGCAAGAAAAAAGTGTGCTGCGTAACTGAAAATAGATCTGTAGAGAACAGTATATAATGCTGAAATAACAGAAAATTAACAGCTACTATTGCATCTATCTAACCCAAGAAGGCGGGTCCCTCAAAACTAGTGTAAAAAAAAAAAAAAAAAAGGGGAAAAAATCTAGTCAAAACACATTGAAAAGAGGCCAAAATATCTAAGGTCGGGAGGGACAGGGATCTAGAGGATAAAGCTGCTGAAAAGAGGTGCAGATCACAGCCAAGAGACAGAGGCAGGGTGGCTGGAAAAAAGGGAGGAAATCAGCAAAAAGCGGAAAGGGCAGGGAGGAGGTCCTAAAGGGAGGTCCAAACAAAACGACAAGAGGGGATTTGAAAGGAAGAAAGGCTGATTTAAAGGGATCTGAGGAGGAGGTTTCAGATCTGAAAAAGGGAAGGCTGAAACTCTGAAAAACAGACGGCTAAAACAGCTAAAACTCTTCCACAAAAAGTGGAGGGTACTGAAGCCCTAGGGGGCTTGGTTCCCACTTAGAGGAGTAAAAACAGATCAGAACTAGGTCAAAGCGGGCTGAGACAGAGGCTGGAAAACCCTGACAGAAGCTTCAGCAAAACCCAGAAAAATTGCAGAAAAACCACTGAAAAAATGGCAGGTCGCAGGTTTTGACCTGTTTTCAGTGCAGGTCGCAGAAACTGGGCAGAAAAGTGCGACCTGGAGCTCCAGGTCACAGTTTTTGGGCTAAAAAGTGCGACCTCCTGTTCCGGTTGTCTCGGCGGCAGATTTTCGGAAAAGTTGTCGTCTCAGTTGCGGCTGGTGTCGCTTACCTGCGCAATAGGGCCAGAAACACACGGAAGTTAAAAATTTTAATGTTTTAGGGTTTTATGTGAGAAAAACAACATAAAAATAGGAAAAATAAACAGCTGAAAAGAAACCCTAGGGTCTGAAGTAGCTGGATATGCAGGAATATGAAAAACGACAATGGTCGTAATTTAAAACCCGTGTGGAGTCGCCATTTGTTAGTATGAATCCTTTGTCGAAGTGTACGAAAAAGGACCACTTTAGCTACGCATAACTAATAGCCCTAACAACAAAAGTGGCTGCCAATATCTTCAGATCTGCGGTTAGTTAGACATATAAGAGCTGCAAAAAACCAGATCTATGCATGGAAAGACATTAAGCAGAAAAAGTAAGGGTTTGCTCCATATACCAATAGACAAGACAAGAACAATTCTTGAAAGAATTTTTATATTAATGGGGCACCTGGGAGGAAAACAAGAAGGCGTATCCAATTCTCCTCAGTGGGATGGGTTCTTGGAAGTCCTCAGCACTTCAGATCTAAGATTTCTCTCTTGTTGGTGTAGAAAACCCAATGCAAAGAATAGAGCTCAAAGGGAGCTCACACAACAAATAATGGAAAAATGTGACCAAGTGTATAGATCCAAAGTGATCTAATAGGCAACAAAAGGTGAAGAATGGTAGGAAAAACCATCCTATTTATAACAAAATATTGGGTCATTCTAGATCTTGGTGCATGATTAAAATAATGTTAACCAAATCTAGATCCACCTTTTATGGAATATTTTATTATATTTGTTGGAGGGAAAAAGTATTTGACTTGGGTCAAATCCCTTTATTTGTCAATAAATAAATAAATAAATGATTTATTTATCTTTTTAAGGAAGCGGTTAGAAGATAATCAAATAAATAATGATTTATTTAATTATTTGTGGGTGATTTGGTCATATTTAACAAGGAATATTATCTAAATGAGATTAAATAATTATTCCTAGAAAATAATAAGATAAATAAAGGTTTATCTAATTAATTTCTTTGTTTTTGGGTTAAACATGACTAGGAATAATAATTAAATTATAGTTTAATTAATTATTCCATGAGGAAAATTAAACAAAATGGGTTTGTTTAATATTTCCTTTGGGGTTTCATGTTTTGACCATAAACAACCTAATAAATGTGGTTTATTAAGTTATTTTACATAGTGAAAGCAATTTTACTTAGGGTAAAATTGGTCTTACATGGTGTACTTGGGTCCATCTAATGATAATAGGTTAGATGACCGAAAAATGGTGTAACATTAGACATGATGATCATATTTCAGAAGTTGCAGGATGTTATTTGTGGATGGTTGATCAAGTTGGAAAAATAGATGAAATTCTATTTTTAGAATATTGGGCAAAGTCTATTTATAGATCGTCAATCTAAAAATATATGCATGTCGATTATTATTAGCTCTTAATAATAATCAGACTCTAAACAGCAACTTATTCTCTTGGAGCACTTCAGTTCAGTGCACAGATGTGGCACAGCAGCTGACAGAAGGAATTACGCTATTCCTAAGGGTTTACTAGAGCTATTGCATGGAGGACTCAGTTAGAACTCAAGTGGCAGAGTTATGACACAGTTGGAAGTAGTAGTTATGGAGTTGTATTTAGTTTAACTCAGTTAGACTCAGTTGAGCTAGTTGTATCTAGTCTAACTGATTGATACACTAGTGAGAGTGGAGTGAATTAATTATTTAATTAATTCACAAATAATAACTCATTAATCAACTAAACAATACAACAGTTAACTACAGTGCATGGCAGTTTCAGTGGAGACCAGTGGAGAGATAGGTGAAAGGGCAAGATAGACTATCTGTTGTGACTATAGTGATGCATTGATTGCATCACACATTCAATGTAGATGCCAATGAGGATTGTGGAGTCAAGGATGGAGTAATTCGAATTCATTCAGAGCTATTCTTCAGCAGATATTGCGCAGTGGAGGCAGGCTAGCAGGTGGCAAAGATCGGTGCATGGATTTGTAAGATTAGGCCTAATTAGTGTATGGAAATTGTACTGTAATGAAGGCTTGTGATAAGATTTGTATGTTTTTTTGAGATTTTCATATGATCTCCATGTTACATAATATATAGTTGGGGTTTTCAGCTTTAGGCTTTCCCAGTTAAAAATTGTGTTATGTGCGATTGAACATTTTTGTTTATGCTTCACATGTGTGTGTAATTAATTTTTTCCGCAAAAGATTAACAAGTGGAATAGATTCAGTATCTTGCATAAAGTTAAATAGTGTGAGATCAGGTGGATCTTGGAAATATGCATGCTTAGTGCATATAATTTCTACATGGTATCAGAGCATTTCTGATTGAAGATTGCAATTGTGAAGTGAGTTTGTGCTGGTGGACAATTCGAATTTGCTACAGAATATTCTTGGTGCAGAAATCGAGTATACATTGAAATGTCTTTCAACGGGTTGAGATTGGAGTATGCCCTTGATGGGATCTCAAATTACATAGCCTGGAAGGACAGGATGGAGGAAGTGCTGGAGGATAATGGGCTGAAAGAGTTCATCGATAGCGATGTTCCTAAGCTGGGATCTAGCGATGCTGCATTACTTGATGCATGGAAAAAGAAGACTGCAAAGATGAGAAGGATTCTGTTGGAAGGTGTGAAGGACCACATTGTGTCCAGCCTTCACGGGAAAGCCACTCCATTCTTAAAATGGAGTGGCAAAAGTATTCCAAAATACCTCATGAAGTTTGTCCACTGCAAGGATGAACTGGGAAGTGTGGGGGTTACTCTTGATGAAGAAGAATTGGTTAGCTTGGCTCTCCTTGGGCTTCCGAAGAGTTGGCATAGCTACGAAGACTCTGTCAATGAATGGGAGAAACTGCCGGGATGGGAGTGACTTTGGTCGGATCTTGTGTAGGAGGAGATAAGGCGGGGTACCAGGGATGGATCTTCATTGAAGAATGAAGATGAAGAGAATTGCGCTTTGGATGCCAAATCAAGGAAAGGGAAGGGGAAGAAAAATCCTTCTAAATCCGGTGTGAAAGGCAAGAAGTAGGATTTTTCCAAAGTGAAGTGTTTTCACTGTCACGAGCATGGACATTTCACCACTAACTGTCCATAGAAGGAGAAGAATAAGTAGGCTACTGGATCTGCAGCTGGAGAGGCCTTAGCCTCGCAATTTGAGCTGGATTTTTCCTTGATCGCATGCTTGGTTTCAAGCTGCATGGGATCGGTGTGGTATCTTGACAGTGGTACGTCTTTTCATATGACGGGAGACAAAGAGTTGTTTAGTGACTTGGAGGAGAAGGACCTCCAGATGCATATAGAGATGGGTGACGATGGTCAGTACAGTGCGACTAGCATTGGGACCATTACCTTTGAGAGGGAGTCTGGTAATCCATTCTTGTTTAATAATTTCATGCATGTTCCAGGTCTGAAGAAGAACTTGGTCTCAGTCGCAATGTTGGAAGACAAGGGTTATGATGTTTTTTTCAGTGAGGGAAAAGCTTTCCTTCGACATAAAACAACGGGTCAAACCAAGAAGATAGGGGTTCAAATTAAGAATCTCTAAAATATGGAGGTGAATGGCTGTGCTGCAATGGTGGGCAAAGCAGAAGAAGTGGTGAGCCAGGATGAGGGCGAATTATGGCATAGGATATTGGGCCATCTTCACCATGGCACTTTGAAGATTTTGCAGCAAATTTCTACTGGACTTCCCAAGGGTACTCTTGCGCAGTCAGATCAGTGCAAAGGATGTACAATGGGTAAGTTTGTGAAGACCACCTTTCATGAGAAGGAGAACTGTGCTTTGGTGATCCTAGAGAGAATTCACACAGACGTGTGTGGAACATTCTCGGTTGCTTCAACAACAAAACACATGTATTATGTGATATTGTTTGATGAATTTTCTCATATATGTTGGATCTTCTTCATGCAAAAGAAGAGTGAAACATTCTCAAAGTTATGTGAGTTCAAGGCATTGGTGGAGAAGGAGTTAGGGAAGCAGGTGAAAGCTCTACGGAGCGATAATGGTGGTGAATACATCTCTGGCGAATTCAAAGACTTCTGTAGCAAAGAAAGAATTCGAAGAGAACTCATAGTGCCTCATAACCCACAACAGAATGGGGTCACGAAGAGAAAGAACAGAACGATCATGGGTGCTACACGAGCGATGCTGCATGACCAGGGCCTACCGATGCACTTATGGGCGGAAGCATGCAACACTACGGTTTATGTGCAAAATTTTTGTCCTCATAGAGTACTTGGCATGAGTACACTCGAGGAAGCTTTTACTGGTAAGAAGCATGATATTTCTCATTTGAATATTTTTGGCTCAAATTTTTACATTCATGTGACAAAGGATGCCAGGAAGAATCCGGAGCCAACTGTAGAAGTTGGGATATTTGTGGGGTACACAGAAACACCCCATAACTATTGAGTGTATTTTCTAGACAGTCGGATGACTTTTGTGTGACGGGATATAAAATTAAATGAGGTGAAATCCATGAAGTTGTCGCTTGAGAGGGAACTACACTTGCATGCGGAGGAGGAACTTCTTGTTCCCAAAGATGAGCCTATGGATGTGGATCAACCACAGAAGGAGATTCATGGAGTGGAAGATTCCATTCATGCAGAACCAAACATCAGACAAGGCAGGAAGCGTACCACAGAAGCTGGGAGACTGAAGCTTGATGCGGCACAGAATGTAGGAGTCCCTACATCATAGCACAGACAGAGACAGTCACTTGACCGATATACTGGATACATGGCTCTTATGAGCAAGTGTATTGTGACAAAGCCATCTTATTTTGAAGAAGCAACGCAGAAGCCCACATGGGTAAATGCCATGGTGGAGGAGTATGACCCCATTGTCAGAAACAGTGCTTGGGAGATTGTTCCAAGGCCAGTGGAAAAATCAGTTGTAGGATCAAGATGGATCTACAAGGTAAAACAAGCTACTGATGGGAGCATCGAGAAGTATAAGGAAATATTTGTTGCTCGAGGCTTCTCACAGATTGAGGGGATTGATTATGAAGAAACCTTTTCACCTGTCGCACGGTATTCTTCCATACGGACCATCCTTTCTCTCTCAGCGCAGATGGGTTGGCACATTCATCAGATGGATGTGAAGATTGCGTTCCTTAATGGGATCATTGAGGAAGAGGTGTACATTGAGCAGCCTGAAGGATTTGAGATCTTCAGAAGCGAGTCGCATGTGTGCAGGCTCAAAAGAGCATTGTATGGGCTGAAACAAGCACCCCGTGCTTGGTACACTCATATTGACAGCTATTTCACTGGACTTGGCTTCACCAAGAGTGAGGCGGATACAAACCTGTACCAGATTTTGGTTGAGGGTAAGCTTTTGATCATTGTACTTTATGTTGATAATTTGATACTAACAGGTGATGAGCAGTTGATACACTCATGCAAGGCTGATCTTGCAAAGGAGTTTGAGATGAAGGATTTGGGCCTCCTTCATTATTTCCTTGGATTGGAAATATGGCAGAAGGAAGGTGAACTGTTTGTGTCTCAAGGCAAGTATGCCTGAGAGATACCGGAGAAGTTTCACATGCAAGGCTGCAAGCCTATCGACACTCCTCTTCCAGGAAATTTGAAGAAAGAGGATGCTACATCGGCAGAGGTAGTGGATGCCACTGTTTATCGACACTTGGTGGGTTCGCTCATGTATTTAGTCAATACAAGACCGAACATATGCTATGTGGTGAACCAGATTTCACAAGTGATGGTTAAGCCTACCAAGCTCTTTTGGAAGGCGGGCAAGCATGTCCTGAGATATCTCAGGGGAACATCTGAGTACGGTTTATGGTACAGACAGATGGATGAGGTGAAGTTGCATGGCTTCACGGATGCAGATTGGGCAGTAAGCCCAACAGACAGAAAGAGCACATCAGGAGGGATTTTTAGTATTGGATCTACGACAGTTTCTTGGTACAGCAAGAAACAAAGATCCATGGCACTCAGTTCAGTAGAAGTAGAATACATGGCAGCAAGTTTAGTTGCATGTGAGGATATTTGGATGAGGAAGATTCTGGTTGGTTTGTTTGGTTCACATTTAGATCCCACGGTGATTCATTGTGATAATCAGAGTTGCATTAAACTCTTGGTTAATCCTATGTTTCATGATAGATCTAAACATATTGATATCCGGTATCATCATATCAGAGATTGTGTGCAGCAGAAGATCATGTTGCTTCAGTACATTCCCATGGAGGATCAGGATGCAGATATTCTGACTAAGGCGCTCACCAGGAGAAAATGCGAATACCATAGAGGCAGGATCGGGGTGAAGAATAATCCCTATCTTGTTGAGAGGGAGTGTTGAGATTCAACAAGATGATGAGCTTAGTGAAAAGAGTCGCCTTCACTAAGTGGGCCCGCAGGCTATTTTTGGCGCAAGTCTATTTTTAGACTATGTCTATTTTTAGACATGATGATCATATTTCAGAAGTTACAGGATGCTATTTGTGGATGGTTGATAAAGTTGGAAAAATAGATGAAATTATATTTTTAGAATATTGGGTGAAGTTTATTTATAGATCGTCAATCTAAAAATAGATGCATGTCGATTATTATTAGCTCTTAATAATAATCATACTCTAAATAACAACTTATTCTCTTGGAGCACTTCAGTTCAGTGCACAGATGTGGCACAATAGTTGACAAAAGGAATTACGCTATTCCTAAGGGTTTACTGGAGCTATTGCATGGAGGACTTAGTTAGAACTCAAGTGGCAGAGTTATGACACAGTTGGAAGTAGTTATGGAGTTGTATTTAGTTTAACTCAGTTAGACTCAGTTGAGCTAGTTGTATCTAGTCTAATTGACTGATACACTAGTGAGAGTGGAGTGAATTAATTATTTAATTAATTCACAAACAATAACTCATTAATCAACTGAACAATACAATAGTTAACTACAGTGCATGGCAGTTTCAGTGGAGACCAGTGGAGAGATAGATGAAAGGGAAAGATAGACTATCTGTTGTGACTATAGTGATGCATTGATTGCATAAAACACTCAGTGGAGATGCCAATGAGGATTTCACAATCAAGGATGTAGTAATTCGAATTCATTCAGAGCTATTCTTCAGCAGAGATTGCGCAGTGGAGGCAGGCTGGAAGGTGGAAAAGATCGGTGCATGGATTTGCAAGATTAGGCCTGATTAGTGTATGACGATTGTACTGTACTAAGGGCTTTTGATAAGCTTTGTATGTTTGTATGAGATTTTCATATGATCTCCATGTTACATAATGTATAGTTTGGGTTTTCAGCTTCAGGCTTTCCCGGTTAAAAACTGTGTTATGTGTGATTGAATATTTTTGTTTATGCTTCACATGTGTGTGCAATTAATTTTTTCTGCAAAAGATTAACAAGTGGAATAGATTCAATATCTTGCATAAAGTTAAATAGTGTGAGATCAGGTGGATCTTGGACATATGCATGCTTAGTGCATATAATTTCTACATCTTAGCCATTAGGCCAATGGCCTCAACTTGGTAAAGTTTGCCTGAAAAATTATATTAACTCGACTCTTCTCATTCGAAGGGGCCTGAAGGAAGGAGCAACAAACCATTGGAGCGCCGAGAAGTTGGAACGTTTAAGTGTGAAATTCAGAATGGTGGAACCTCGCTAAGGCGAAACCATAAGTGCCTGGAACCTTGCCCAATCAGAGGGTGTGGAACCCTGAACTTGGAGATTTTTCCCCGGGAGGTAAAATTTCACTTTGTCAGAATGATATCAAGTCTGTAGTCAAATTTCATGAAATTTTGTAGGAACCGCAATGGTGAAGTCAAATTTCCATTTGAGCAGGAGAATTTCAAGCACCCCAAAGTGAATTTGAAGAATCATGTGGAATCTAAAAGATTCCCGAAGGCCCAAATTTTTACGTTGTCAGAATTTGATGAATGGATAGTCGATTTTATACTACTTTATGCCATAAATTCAGTGGTGCGGTCAATTTTTGTAGTTGAGACTTTCATTTTTTGGCCAACTTCAAAAGTGAAGGTACATGAAGCATTCATGTTATGTTTCCTTTCATTATTGTTGAGATGATGTATTATTATTGAGATCCATGTTTTATACAATGTCAAGGGATCATTATTACTATTATAGGTCAATTTGGGCACCATTCCCAATGACCTAGTTAAGTGGACATCATCCCCAGAACCGATGAATAAGGTCTATCATCCCCTATCATTTCAGTTGCTATGTGCCCTAAGACAAAGAACAAGGACAAATCATCTATGAATTCCATTTGCAAGGTTTCCAAGTGGCAAAGTGCATTGCATATGCAAGTACCTCCATTCAAAGGTGCTCTACAAAGCACTTCCCGACACTCAAGAGTGCGTTGGTCAATTGGGAGCGAAATTCTCATTGTTCTGGAATCTCCACTTGGCCAGTGCCTTCTAGAAGAGTGCATATGTGTCAAACTTCGAATCCATGTGTCCATTTGATACCTCTGAGACTGGGAACATGTCTTGCCTATTATTAGAACGTCATTGATTGTAAAACTACTTTCAGCTCCTCTATAAATTGAGCACAGATCCTAGTGTTTGGTAAGGAAGAAATTGAGTAGAGAAATGTTGGTGGAATTTCAATTGAGGGGTTGATTTGTGTAACATGATGTTGGAGAGATGTGCATTTTGATGAGGTTGGGATGCTTCTGGATATGGTGACATCAAATCAATCACTGGGTTGTAACCTCCCCTTCTATCCATTAATAAATATTGTTTCTTACTTTCCCACATATGTATCTGTATAAGCTTTTGTCTTTTATATTATGAATTCTTATCTGATGTATATGGTTCATGTTTCATTGATTTAACTGAATAACTTGAATAGACATTTGTATTATTGCTATCTTTTGTTGTTTAGTGTTCATCTTTGCAAGAAATATTTTGGCGATCTAGCTCGGATTTGAAGCTACAACAAGAGCGACAGAAGGAGAATTGGAAGCGCTTGGATTCCAAGTAAGTTCCTTAATATGTTCTGTGTGTCTATTTACTGTTAAGAAAAGTAGTTACAAAGTCTTTAACCTATTGTTCTAGATGAGCACCACATCTAGGGAAGAATGTTTTATCCATAATCCATAATTCCGCATAATAGCCACATTATGTGAGATGTCATTAGCTTGTCATGATATGTTTTTTTGTTGAGATACCTGTGTAACTATGTTGAGGGGATACTCGTTTCCACATTATGTGATATCTTGTTAGTTTGTCGTGTTGAAGGAAGCCCATTTTGAGTGATATTTCCTGTAGGGAGAACGTCTCATGGAGAGACAAGCTACTTTTTTGGAGGGTGTATGTCCTTGCTATGAAAAAGAGTCTTCCATGTACATCATCATCTCTTACAACATTATATGAAGTGACCTCCACTCTCTTGACACTGGACCTGGAGACGTAACCCACACTGGGTGAACTCTGTTATCAAATTTATCATGTTCTTGTGTTGTTGATTGTCGTCATGTTTCCCATTGCTTAAATCATGCATATGTGTTGTTTTATGCTCTTTTAAATGAAATTATAACAACATCATAGAATTAAAATATCTTGGATAAATCTGGTAGCTAGCGGACCTGGATCAAGATTATCATGGGGTGTGGTAGGGGTGGCAGCCCGCCACCCTAATTATAATTTTTTTTGTGGTTTATTAAACACCAAATTATTTTTTATTTTGACGAAAATAAGTTCATTGGGAAAATTAACTAGGAAATAATTTTTTCCATTCTTGAGAGCCAGATTATGCGTTGGTTCTCGGCCAATTTGTAGGACCATTAATCCTGACCTAGTGCTCACATTGACCAAAAATTTTACCAGCTCTAACTTGTCCATACGAGCTCGGATTAGAGTGTCGTTCACACCGTTGAAATCAGGGTGACGAACATTTAGATTTGGTCCTATTCTGAGAGCAATCTCACCACTTTGAATTTTGAGCTATCATAAGCCCTCTTTGTCCTATGGGTGTGTCTCGAGCCACCTAGATCAACGAGTGTTTCCTAAGAAGACCCGCAACATGTAGGGGAGGCTTTACCTAGAGAAAAATTGAAGGAGTCGTTGCAAGTTCAAGTAATATCAACGATAGGGTGTCACATACTTGGTAAAGGAAGTTGTGGCGAAGGAGGAGGATAAACGACTAACATATCCAGAAGCGTTGGAGGGTTGTATCCCTGCAACAAGAAAGAGAAGTTAGTAAAAAAATAGGAATGAACTATAAACAACATTGTTCACAATGGTGATGATCTGAACTTATACAGGAACACAAAGTAATACAAATGTAACCATAAATACAAAAATGTAGTAGAAATAACACTCCATTTCATTAATATCAAAGAAATGAAGTATGCTTACAGATAAAATGGAAATAAAATAGCTTGGGCGATGGTATCTTATCTCTGAGAAGAGATGTTGCGGCTACATTCCTCCAAATTGTGTTACAATGAGGCTCAAGGACCTATTTATTATTGAGAAACAATGGAAACCCCTAAACATCCAAAAACCTAACCCTAGGAGATGAATCGCCAAATCAGTGGGCCCCATTGGGGTAAATTGGTACATTAACTTCTTGGGGTCATAACTTTGGCATACGATATCCGTTGGACGTGCAAAATAACTCGTTAGAAATATTTATCCGAGGAATAACTCTTTCGATGGAAAACATCATTTAGAGACTCATGTTTTCCTATTTTCCTATTTTCCAAAAAAATCACCATTTAGGGCCTCAAAATGACTCTGAAATTTCAAGACCCGAAAAACTTTCAATAGTAGTAAATTGTGCTACAATTAAGGAAACTGAAAAACTGAAAGAAACAATGGTGGGGGTCCAAGACTCCAAGTGGAATAGGCAGGTGGCCACCGAATATCCACCTAGATCAGGCGAGCACAAATTTTTACCTGGTGGACCATCTGGAGGTTCCTCCTTCCAGCAACAAACCCCTGTAAATGAAAAAAATTCACTAAGAAACCCTGCAAGTTATCAAGTTTTATTTGTTAGGCCTACGTAGAATATTATGTAAAAAGGAACATTCATTAACAAAAGAGAGAGATGGGTTTGCCGAGTTGAGTTATGGTGGAGGAAAAACCCTGGAGAGGTGAGATTGAGAGAATTCGCTGCAGAGCTCGTCCATAGCGGAAGCCGGTGAAAAATGACGAATGAAGCATCAATGTGGTAGGGTTTCCATTACCCTAACGCCCTGTCCTAATAGGAGAATCGTCTAATCACTAGAGGGAATATCCACGGTCAGGATGGATGTCATAAGCCAAATCAAAGTACAATCAGTTGTCGGCGCATTAGATCGAGAAGGTTCTAAGCGGTTCAAACAAGTGACCGATGAAGTTGGTCCCAACAATGGATACCTGGAAATGTCAGTTAAGGCGAAGTCCCCACCGCTTGTCACATAATGGAAAGGAAATATAATTACTCTCGCTGATCAAGTCCATACGGTTATGGCTAAACCCCAAAAGTGATATTAAGATTACATTAATGGAAAAGGGTTAATCCTATTTCTATCCCATGAGAAAATGTATATTTATATAAACAATTACTTTATTAATGTCTTGTGATGATAAAATAACATTGTTAAGTTACTAACTGTTTGGTTAAGTTAATAACTTCTTTTTTTTATGTTGATACATGTTACACTCATTTTTTTTTGGTCGAAATTGCAAATTTAAGTTGTGTAGTTTACATAACTTTAATGACACTTTCAACAAAACTATTATAGCTTTGTCTTAACCATAGATTTATCAAGAATATATGAGAATTAAATCTTTTCAGATATAAATCTTATTCAAATTTTACACTATAAAACATAATTCATACTCTCCATGCTTAATAAATATATAATTAAAATAAATTTATACTAATGAAACCAACTATACAAGTCAAACAAAAAACTCCATAGAATTAAAATTAAAAACTATGATAAATAATTAAAAAAATTTAAAGTTATAGAAGCATGGTGAGTGGGATTAAGTATATATAGCAATCCTTGTCCTTAGAATTAAAAACTATGATAAAAAATTAAAAAATTTAAAAGTTATAAAAGCATTGTGAGTGGGATTAAGTATATATAACAATGGTGAGTGGGATTAAGTATATGTAGCAATCCTTGTCCTTAGAATTAAAAACTATGATAAATAATTAAAAAATTAAAAAGTTATAAAAGCATTGTGAGTGGGATTAAGTGATTATAAAAATATTTTTAAAGGAATTATTTTATATTATATTATTGGTAAAATAGTATTTTTTTTTAATATTAAATTTTATAGTATTCATGTTTTAAAAGGAAAGAGAAATTTGTGATTAAAAAAAAATTTATTGTAATTGTAATTAAGAAAGATTAATATTTTGTTAGATTAAGATTTTTTTTTAAATATAGACAAAAATATAGCATTAATTGTTATTTTAAATTAAATTTAAAATTTTATATATATGTTAAATTTTTCTTTATAAAGTATTAATATATTTTTCATATTATTTATATAAAAAAATACTAATCTCATATTATTTGGGATAATAATTCTAATTTGTAAATTTAAATAATAATATTAATCACACAAATTTTAAAGATGAATTTTGAAAATGGTCTTTCATATTTAACTAAAAATTTCATGGAGTTGCTTTTATGCCCTTTTATTCTATAACTTTGGTTGAGACCTAAATCCAAAAGATAAAGAATAAAAAAACTTAACTGAATCTATTTTAATATTAAATATATTATATACATATTTATGATTAATTAGGATATATAAAAATAATAATTATTAAAACTTTTTATATTCAATTTATAAATGATAATTAGGATTTATAAATGATAATTAGGATTTGAGAAAATATAGTATACATTTATTTTAGTTATGGATTTATATAGATTAAATCTCTTGAAATACAAACTTATTTTACATTGTAAAATTTGAAAAAAAACTTAATGCCTCATGACACTTTATATATATATATATATATATATATATATATATATATATATATATATAATTGAGCATTTGGATTCTATAAACTACACAATCAAAATTTTATTGGATTTAAGACAAGATTGATCAAAAAATATATCAAAAAAGGTTGCAAACGTATAATAACAAGACCACTTGAAAATATTTTAACATGAGATTTTTTTTTTCAATTACTTTATATAATATATACATAATTTTTTAAATTGAAATTGGGCCTTATGCATTAAAACTGCTTCTTCCTAGCTAAGAGCTTGTTTTCCTTGGATATAAGGAAATAGGTTAACGACCCAAGACCCAAAGGCATCTTGCCCCTTTAGGGACCACCAGCCGCGTAATTACAGGTGCCCTAGTTTTCCTTGAATAACAATGATGGGTCAACCTACATCTACTGATAGCAACCAATGACAATTGTCTCCATTGTTATTTTGACAGCCCAATTATAATAAGTTTTTCCCATTGTTTAGAAAAAAAAAAAAGCAAGGGAGAAAAAATTTACATTGAAATATTTTACTTAACATTAGCATTGAAATATTTTATTTATAGACCACATTTTTCATTTATAATGTTTTTTTATTATCAATATTTACTTAAATACATGATATAATTATTTAATTTTGCACATATCAATTTTATATTAAAACTTGAATTACACATCTCCCTCTCGTGAAGAAATATTTGAAATGTGTACTTTTGATTACTTCCCCCCATATATATATATATATATATATATATATATATATATATATATATATATTTGTTTTTATTTTAATTTGATTAAAAAAATTATGTGACTTAACATGGACATCAAAGTAATTTACCCAAAGTCACCACATATCTTTATACTGGGTTGTTGTAATGCTTTCAATTAAAATTAACTAAATATGTATATTTATTTATTTTTCCTTATTTTTATTTTCAAAGGGATACGTGTCAAATTTACATGGAGCATGGATGAAATAACATATTTCTCTTAGATTCGATTGTATAATGCACTTTTGCAATACCTAAGACTCAGAGTGAAATAATTTTACCATATTTCCCTCATACTGGGTTGTAATATCAACAAGTTAATAATATCCCTAAGAAAATGGAGATGAATATCTGGAGTTAAGAATCTTGTTATATTGTAAACTTAGTGTGTCAATTATTTATGTGCTTATTAATTAAATTTATAAATAGTTAAAAAATCATTATTTTCATTTATATAATAAAATAGAGCTTAAATTACAATTACCACTTATATATTATATATTTTAATGTGATAGATATATTATGATTTTTTTTATTTAAAAAATTGTTCATAATTTATAAATAAAAATAAAACTACACTATAGCAAATTTAATTTTATTATTTTAAATTTTTATTATTAAATATGTAAACATTTAATTTTTGTATTCATTTGGACATTACAATATCACCTCCATTATACTTCTCAAAATAATTAACATTTATAGTTAATTATTAAAAATAATGATTATTAATTAAAATATATCTTTATTTCAAATAAATTGCTTTTGTGTCCTGTTTTTTCCAAAAAAAAATTAAAAACTAAAAAAATAAATGAATTCAATTATGTGAAACTAATATTCATTATTTGTATTTATAAAAAAAAATGAATTGCAAAAATACAATGTGTATTATCTAATATATAAATAATAAATAAGTTTTAAAATTTAGTAGTCAAAGTATTTAATATAAATAAGTTTTAAAATTTAGTAAGGAAAGTATTATTTAATAGGTAAATAATAAGTTTTAAATCAAAATAGTATTTATAGTTAATTATTTACTAGTGGTTTTTAGTAAATGAAAAAGGATTTTGGATTTTTGTAATCCATTAATTAAAAAAAAAAATTATTAAATTTTTTAATCAAATAAAAGTTGCCATTATATTGGTTGATATATTATACTCATATAAATATATTTTAAATAAAAATTTAACATATATCTAAAATAATTACATATATATAAATTCAAAAAAATATTTACATGTTAAAAAAATGATCTTTACTACAGAAGAGTGAAGATGAATTTATGTTACTAATATTATCATTAATATTATGTTAACTTATGTGCATTGTTGGAATATCCTACAGATGTTGAAGTAAAAAATGTTATTCAATTAAAAAAAAATAGGGTAAGATAATTTTGTAATTGTGTTTAATAAATTTATAAAAATAAAGTTAGATTTTTGTTTCACTAATATTATATATGTATAGAAATATGTGAAAATTGAGAAATCTAAGGTCCAAATTCTTAGTTGTGACAGTTTACTGAAAAAATAATTGGTCATAAAACTCTGGGAGATTTACTAGTAGCTATGTATCAAGTAGCTTGTTAGACTTCTCAAATATTAGACTAATGATAATAATAATAAAAATAAATAAATTATATATGTATAAGTTTATGTTAACCCCTTATCTCTCACGCATAAAAATATTCTTTAAATAATATATATTTTAATGATTTAAAATGAATTTTCTAATCTTGCTCAACTTTTATATATATATATATATATATATATATATATATATATATATATATATATATAATTAATTAATTTTAGAACAAGGTTCATTTATCTTAAAAGTAGTTTAGTTATTTTTTTTATTTTTCAATTTTAATTAAAAAATCATAAAATTATTTTTATATATAAAGTATGATGTTGTAATAAAATTTATTTATAAATTAAGAATTTTCAGAATAACTTTATATAATTAAATTTTTTATTAAATTATTCTTTAAAACAAGAAATTGAAATTGGATGAGAATGATAACCATGTTACTTAACTGCTTGAAATAACCTAAATTCACTATATATATTTTTAATTCATATTATTTTTTATAATATAATAATAATCAAAAAAATTATAATTAAGTTAACGTTTATATTAAAAAAAATTGTGTCATGAAGTAAATATCTAAATGATTATGATGACTTAATCTATTTATCATTTAATTTATGCTATTACATTAATTTTATTGTTATTATTTCTCTCTGTACATATACACGTGTACATATTTACCGATAAGGTAAAGTCAAGCTGATATGAAGTGACACAAGAGCTTATCGCTGTCTGAGATATTTTCAGAATTGCACGACAAATAGTAATACCGTAGATATCACGATTGTGTCCATAGTAGCCCAACAAAACACATGTCACCCATCTATCACATAAATCAATGAAAAAATATGGTTGAGAATCAACAAAGTGTCCTGGTCAATGTGGGACCTTACACAGGAAAAGTAGTTGAATGGATATGTGCAAAAGCGCAAATACCCACTGAACGTGAAGATAACGCTTTCTTCGTGTCCAGTTGAGGGTGACAACTACCCACTGTACTCTCCATGGATTTGTGGTAACCTTTATTTCTTTGCGCCAATACACATGGCGTGCATGTGAATTATATAATAAGTTGTCAGTCTCTGCACATGGATTGTTACATGCTCACACTTTCTGCCATTGAACTTGTTATTTTGAACAAGTCACAATCAGTCGTTGTATTTAACTGTTTTAGGCTTTGTTTCTTGTTTTCTAAAGGGATATAATATATATTTTTAAAAATAAAAATGAAAAAAATAATATAGATGAATGGTTTAGTTAAAGCAGTTGAATCTTATAAATGATATTCAATAAAATGTAATAAGGAAATCTCTCATATTTAAATACAAAGAGTAAAGGGAGCACAATATTTGCTAAGGTTTTACAAATGGGGTAGCAAGCTAAGTGAGCTTAATTATGAGGAAAATTCCACAGTGCAGTGTGTTTGAGCCAAAGACTTGGATGACCTCCCGAGAAGTCTTGGTTACTAATGAGTGCTAAGTGGACTATTCAAAAATCATGAGAAATTAGTTAGTTATGACTACCTTTGAGAAATGGTCATATATGAATGAGTTACTTAAGTCAGTTGAATCCAAAAACTGATATCTAATATAAATGGATTTACTATTTTGAAAAATATAAAGAGACTCCCCTATTTTGATAAATAGAAAAGCTGAAGACATATAAATTATATATTTCAAATGAACAATTTCTTACTAAATTTTAAATAAAATTAATAAAAAAAATATAGTTGATACACTGTGGCAAAATATTAAAAAGTTAAATTTACAATTCCAATAAATATTTATCAAATTTAAATAAAGTTAATCAAAAGAATATAGTTTAACAAAATATTAAAAAGTTTAACTGCATATTTTATCTAAAAACAAAAAAATTGAAATAAAACGATATTTTATTATTATAAAAATTAGATGATTGTAAAAACTACTAAAAGTAACTTTACATTTTAAGTTTTGAAACTGTTAGAGTGTAGGAAGGCATAAATACAAACTGCTGAAATCTAAGAAGGCATAAATACTCTACCTCTCTATGGTTTTGAACTTGTAATTTTTTGGAAGAAACACATGCTCATAACCATTAGACTCACTCAAGCTATATACACACTTATTTTTTAATAAACTCATATTGAAAAATATTACTTAATATGGATATTCAAAGAGTTTATTGAAATTTTATATTGAAATATTATAAAAGTCTTAACCATTAGGCACACTCAAGATGTATACACACATTGTTTTTTAATAAGTTCATATTGAAATATATTACTTAATATGGATATTCAAAGAGTTTCTTTAAATTTTGTATTGAAATATTATAAAACAAATAGAAGTTTTTTTTTCAATCTCTATAAATTTATATTATTTAACATAGGCATAGAAGTATTTTATTTATAAATACAAAGTGAAAGTGAAATATTTTGATCACATTTTTTTAATACTAGATTGTAATATTACCAACTAATTAAGTTAGATGAATGAGAATGAAATTATTAATATTTATAATGTTTTAATTAAAATTAATCAAATATGTATAATTATTTGGGTTTTTATTTTAATCCACAATTTTTATTTAAATTAAAAATTTTAAGGAACACTTGTAACCTTCAAATTGAATACAGATAGAATTACACATTTCTCTCATACTAACTTGTAAATTAAGCTTCTCTGCTAATTCAATAGATATACCCATAAAAAAAAAAAAAAATGTTGAAAACTTCTTATGATGCAAAGTTTTATATAGAAACCACTACCATTGAATTGGCTCTCAACTCTCTGAAAATTAGATTTTGGACAAACGTTACTCAAATTGGAATATTTTTGTTTTTCTCTAGTAGATAGAGTTTTTAAATTAAGATGATTTTGGTAAAGGAAAATGGAGTAAGAGTGAGTTTATAAATGAAATTTTATATTTTATTTTTAAATATATTTTGTAAATTTGATTAAATTTTTATTAAAAATATTGATTTTCAAAATGTTTTATTTTATGAAAACCTAAAAACAATTATAAATCTTTAACATATTTTTTTTCCAATAAATTTATGTTATGTTATTGTGTGTTAAAATGAAATTTGTGTACATTAATACTTTATGTTATTATGTTAGGTTTATTGATCAAAATTATTAAGAAGTGCACATCAAGCTATTAGAGACAAGTTCCTAGAAAGCTACCTTGTTTTATTATAGCAAGTGTTAGTGGAAAATTCTTATAAATGCCCTTAAAACATGTGAAAACAAAGGTGTCCTGGTTATAATAACTTGAACACCAAACGAAGAGACTCCAGATGCTTAATGTTTGTTACAAACCTTTAACCCAATTCGCCTTACTTACAATGTAATACCAACTATGTCTCATATTCACAATTGCTTACGCTTTCATATTTATTTAATTTTGATGAAGGTTTATAATATATATGGAAAAATGTTTAATATATGAAAAATAAATCAAATAAAATTGAAATTAATATTTATTTTATTAATAGCAAATAATAATTTATAGGGTTTAATATGATGTTTTTTCTTATATATGTAATATTATCAAGTTGTGTTAATGATTTAGAATAATTTATTATATTATTTGTCATTCATATTGATACTTCATAGTGGAAAAATTAGAGGAATTGATGTACAAGACCATTTTTACTTGTGAGCTCCATTTTGGTGAATTTGGGTTTTAAAATTTCTAGAGGTAGTTCGAGGCATTTTTTGATGTTTTTTGGGGTCCAAAAACTCTTGCTTGTGTAAGACCCCCAATCATTGTTCTAGATGCAGATACCTTTCCAACGCACCAAGAAAGAAATCAAACAAAGACCAAATGCAAAACTTATGTCATTTAGAAGCTGACTTTCGTGTTTTGACCACCATGATTTGAGAGAATGCCACAACAGCCCCATTACTCATGGAAAATGGCTAGCCACATGAACATGATGAAGAATAATCTAAAAGGGTCAATATTATAACTCTAGCTAAGATTTGAAGGATAGAAAGTAGTAAGCTATTGGGTTGTGTTATGACCGAGCCACTAGGAGGGAAAGGGGTTCCATTCTATTGGAGAGAATTTCATTCCGTAGGTGAGCATATTAGTTGTGAGTGGACAGACATATATAAAATATGGAGGGTTTATTTTATGTAGCAACCCATGGACCACATATAGGGAAAATTTTAGAGGCTAATATTCGCAAGTGGGCTAATTTTCCGTTCTTTTTCCAAAAAAGATTCACTAATTTCTATTTTTTCTAAAACTTATTCACCCAAATTTTATAGTAAAAAATTGTTTTACCTTAAAAATCACCAAAAAATTATATAGAGACTACATAAAATTATTAGAAATTTGGATATTTTTACAAAAATATTGCCAAATATTTTATAGATTGCATATTATGGACTAGTTAGATTTTCCAAGGTTTCTAAACTTTAAAATAAATTTCCATCCCTAAAATTTTCCCTGGCCACATATCTCACTTTATTGTACTTGCATCCATTCCCATCCAGAGAAAGGGAGAGTGAAGTAGCCTCACCTTCTAGCTATATTTCCTCTCTTCAAGGTTTCCCATAACATATCTTGTGTCACTGTGGTTTGTGAGTGCTCATTGTTTTCATTGTTATCTATTTTTTGTATTTCATATATTGCATACATAAGCCTAAAAAATAATTTAACTAGCAATTGCACCATATGTTGCAAAGGAAACGCTATGAAGCAATATACGAAAGAATAGTAGGTAAGAGTAGTTATGTGATTTAATTGAATATTTAACTTATAACTATGAATTAGTTTATTTAAAAAAAAGTATAGGTTTGGAGAATTGTTTGGATAAAGAAATTGGTTTTTTCATACGACTCTTTATTTCATAGTGATGTCTAATTATGCACTTAAAACACAGAATACATAGACATCAAAACATCTAAAATTGTATAGAAACTTGGGTAAACCATCTCCTTTCATAGTGATGTCTAATTATGCACTTAAAACACAAGTTAAAGAATACGTAGACATCAAAATATCTAAAATTGTATAAAAACCTGGGTGGACCGTCCCTTGAATTAAGTTTAATTTACATAATTACGTTTAATTTAGATAAAAATCAACAATTAAATATTTAACTTAAAACTATAAATTATTTTATTTGAAAAAAATTATAGGTTTGAAGAATTGTTTGGATAAAGAAATTGATTTTTTTATAATGATGTCTAATTATGCAGCTCTTCCTTTCATAATGATGTCTAATTTGGGCTCTTCCTTTCATAATGATGTCTAATTATACACAGGTTAAAGAATACATAGACATCAAAAACATAAATTTAAATTTAATTCATCTAAGCATTTGGTAAATTTAGAATTAAGAATTATTCATTTAAAACAAAATATTTAAAAACATAAATTAAATTGATTTATCTAAACACTTGGTAAATTAAAATTTAAAGATTTATTTATGAGGTTGTGATCCAAGAGTTAAGTGTAGAGATTTGGTCTCAACAAATATCATATTCTACTGCTAGCACTATGTACACCTAATAGTTGCTCAAAAACAATATCTTGAATATTATTTAAATTAAATTAACTAAAAAAATAAGTAATTAAATATTGAATATATTTAATAATAAAATGAAATAAAATGAAATAAAATAAAAAACATTAAGAAACAAATAATAATTGCTCAAAAACAATATCCTCAATTGAAAATTATTTAAATAAAACTAACTACAAAAAAAAAAATATTGATTATATTTACACAATTGAAACAAAACAAAATATATAAAAACTTAAATATCAAATATTCAAAAAGTGTCTCAATAAAAGAATATTATAAAATACCTTTTTAATCAATTATACTTTGATTAAAAATCAATTATCGTGTGATTAAAAAAAAAAAATTAGAAAATATATATTTATATACTTTCACATATAGTAAAAAAAAACAAAAAACAGTGGTCCATGGTTCCATTCACTACCAGGCGGAGCACATAATTCATGCAAAATCAATCTTGAAATGACAACCCATACAACCCCACTCCACTGCTAAAACAAGACATTAATACTAACAGGAGCAAAGATCTAAAATATGACAACCCTGACAACCCCCAACGCCAATAAATAAAAGAAAAGTTCGAAAAAAAATGCCCAAATTTGACAAAATTCAACCAAGTTTTTTTTTATAAACAAAATTTAATAAAACGGAGTCCATAAGAACCATAATGAAACTAAAAACATCAAAGAAAAGCTCAAAGGATACAAAATGGACAACTCTCTTTAGTTTTTTTCATCAATCTATAAACCTATATCACACTATGCGGAGATAGAGAAGACTGTCATCACATTAAAAACATCTATAAACCCACATCACACCGCGCGAAGATAGAGAAGACTATCATCACTGGCATTAAGAACATCTATCCATTTTATTATTTCATCTTTTCCAAAATACATTTATTGTCAGCCTCCACAACCGATGCAAGGCAATGATCCGCTAAAAGATAAAACCCCAGCCACATTTTTATTTCTTCAGACCTACGAGGAACAACCACGTAAATCCTCGGCGTTAAGTAAAATTACACACAATGGAACACAAACCCTCTAAAAAAAGATGAATACCTGGATAATATGGGGAATTCACATATTTAAGAGGATCGCATAAATCCAGTGAGAACAGATGGAATACACTGGATCGTCTTTCAAAGAAGCGAGGCGACATGGTTGCAATGAATTGAATTATTGATTCTCAAGGCAAATGCGAGTTTGAGCTTCCAGAAATCCCAAAAATCTTCTTGTTATTGTTGAGATATGTGTAACTGATTAATAAATAAATCTGTAACTAATTAATAACAATATTTAATACTAAGGTTGATATGATTTCAATCATCTAACATCAAAATCAATGGTACATAATGATACAAGTGGAAATTGAGAAGAGTTGTTTTCAAATAGTGACGCTTTACAGCGTAATAAATCGAGGGATCTAAGGAAAATTAACCCTCATAGTACATATTTTAATTTTTCAAGAGATTTTATTAGATTTGTTGTGATGAGTTATCAAATGAATATCCATGATAGTTTATGAATCATATTGATATTAGAGCATGATTTCTTAGGTATATTGTGGGGAGTTGTAGTCAATCCAGATTGGTTAAGATGAAAGTCATAAAAACCTAGCCATGGTTTTTGAATTTATTAATAACCCAAAAAATCCAACAGAGGAGGGATTCACAATAATAGAAGAGTAAATTGTAGATATTAGCCATAATATGAACCTTCTCATTCTAAATTTGGAAAATATGTTAGGAATTGGACAAGATGGAGGTTCCAACTTGGAGGCCATATCAGAGGGAAAACTGGGGATCAAGAATAACTAGATAATGAGGCTAATAGAGAAACTGAAAAAGAACAACCAAGTTCGAGTTCCATGAACCATTCACAATCCATGTTCAATATGGAAGTGGAGGCTGACATTAATCCATATCAAGGTTATATTTATGATTTGAAATGGGTCACTGGTAGCAGTAGTTAGAGGTTTATTTTAGAACTCATCGCATAGAGGAAGATAAGAAAATCTCTTTTGCCCATTTGAAACTAGAGGGCCATTCCCTAACCTAGTGAGAAATCCATATAGTAATCGTGAGGTTGGAGGGGGGTCCTATAGTGATTAAGTGGGAGGATTTCAAAACTTTTATAAAGTACCAGTTGTTATAGGTCAATTTGGTCACCATTCCCAATGACCTAGTTAAATTGGACATCATCCACAAAACCGATGAATAGGGTCTATCATCCCCTATCATTTCAGTTGCTACATGCCCTAAGACAAAGAACAAGAACAAATCATCCATTACTTCCATTGCAAGGTTTCCAAGATTTGAAGTACATGTTATATCACCTATGAGATCACCAATGCAGTCTCTCAAGGGACTAAATGCTTTGCATATGCGGCTACCTCCATTCCAGGGTGCTCTGTAAAGCACTTCCTGACACTCAAGGGTGCGTTGGTCAATTGGGATCAAAATTCTCATTGTTTCGGAATATCCACATGGCCAGTGCCTTCTAGAAGAGTGCATATGTGTCAAACTTCGAATCCATGTGTCCATTCAACACCTCTGATCTGGGAAACATAGATTGCCTATTATTATAAAGTTATTGATTGTGAAACTATCTTTAGCTCATCTATAAATTGAGCACAGATCCTAGTGCTTGAGAAGGAAGAAAATTGGTAGAGAAATGTTGTTGGAATCTCAATTGAGGGTTTGATTTGAGTGATATGTTGCTGGAGGGATGTTCATTGTGATGAGGCTAGGATGATGTTGGAGTTGGTGACATCAAATCAATCGATGGTTGTAACCTCTCCTTCTATCCATTAATAAAAATTTCTGCTTACTTTCCCACATATGTATCTGTATAAGCTTTTGTCTTTCATATTATGGATTCTTATATGATGTATATGTTTCATGTTTCATTGATTTAACTGATTAAAGTGAATAGCCATATGTATATTGCAATCTCTTTTCTGTTTAGTGTCTATACTTGCAGGAACTATTTTTGGCGATCAAGCTTGGATTGGAAGCTACTACAAGAGCGATAGAAGGAGAATAGGAAGCGCTTGGACTCCAAGTAATTTTCCCAATCTTTATGTATGTCTATTTACTATTAGGAAAAGTATCTGCAAATAATTTGACCTGTTATTCTAAATGCATTACACCACATTTAGGGAATGTGTTTTATTCGTAATTCATTATTTCGCATAACAAATTGGCGACTCCACTGGGGATTTTACCTTCATCCTGGTGTATTTTGCCTTTGCTTATCCACCCAGTAGCATCTACTCTCAATTATTAAGATTTTGAAACAAAGAATTTCATTAGAAGTGTGTCAGTAGATTGAGTTTTTTGTTCTCTGCTGTGCCCAACACACTATTGGTCAAGACACAGTGCTTTGCATAGCACTATCTTACACTCAAGGGTGCTTTGCAATGTACTATCTCCACTTAGAGACTGCATTGCCCCCTAAGACAACCAAATTCCCTTTGAATTTGTCATTGCTATCACTTTCAACCTTTTGTTTGATGTGTTTTCCACTGTCTGATGCCTCATAGAGACCAGTGAATTTACCCAAATCTTCCTCCTTTGAAAAGTAAGTTTGTTCAATGTCTCTTTAAGTGATTTTCTTTATCATTGAAAAATAAAATTCAAAGTATTTAATTTCTACATTAAATCCATTTGTTTTCGTAAAGGAAATTTTCGTTAAATTCTTCGTTTCCTATAGGAAAAATTGCAGTTCCATTCTTCATTTTTCCTAAAAGAGAAATTGTGGTTAAATTCATCGTTTCTCAAAGAAGAAAGCATTTGTTTTTTGTTGATTTGATGCATATAGTTTCCTTTTTGCATTCACATATAGTTACCAGAAAAATATTCCTTATACTAGTGCTCAAAGGCATGTTGCCCAAGCAATTTCGTCATACCCTGGCTATGCTCAACCTGACCTTAATCGACAGTCGCCTTTTGTTGCAACTTTAGAGTTACCAAATTTAAATCGGCTCACCAATGATCCAATCAACTATGCTTCTTGGTGGCCGGTGATGCCTCATAAACTACCCTCGGATATTCCTAAGTTCAATGGAAACCCTAGGGAGGACCTGTCGACTCATGTTATGATTTATCATTTGTGGTGTCCATCAAACTCCCTGAATTATGACTATGTTCAGCTACATATTTTCCAGCGTATGCTCACTGGTCCGGCTACAAAATGGTACATTGAGTTACCTAGATCTTCTTTCGATAATTTCACTACCCTAGCTACTGTATTTTTGAATCACTTCCAGTTACCCATACGATATGAAACTAGAACATAACTCTTGAATAATTTTAAACAGACTAATTCTACTCACATTTCTAATCATATTCATGAGTGGCGTCGTCGTCATAGAATGGTTAAGACATTTGTTCCTGATCAGCTCCTTGCTGAGTGGTTCATTAAGTCCCTATTACCATCTATAATTGAGGATGTGGCTAAGGGTGGCGTCGCCACTGAAGAGCATATCATTACTCGTGATCAATATTTAGACATGATTTATACTCAGTGTTGGAATAGAGTCTCCTACAAAGCTGCGAAACTGGTCCATTTTGTATATTTTTTATTATATTTATTCTAACGCAGGGGTTTTGGGGTGGGTCAAAGACCCTAAAGCATTGTAAATGGGTCAAGGGTAGACCAAGAGTCCGAAAAACATGGTTTGCAGACCATTGGATGCATAGGCTAAAATAGTATAAGTAGTTGAACCTTTTTGAGTTGTAGGACAAGTTAAGAATGATAAGATATTGTTGCTAAGTGTGAATCGATAGATATGGTTAGGGTTGTTGGGTAAGGACTCTTGCTGCTGTGTGCACGGAGGGCCTCTGTCATGCTGTGTGTGGACCCTGCTGCTGTGTGCACAGGTTGGGATTTTGGGGTTTCTTAAGTAGATCCAAAAGATTAATGAATGCGGAAGTATTGTTGCCTATTTGAATCCACTAGAATTACTGTGATATGAATCTGTGACGTCTTGATTACTTAATATATGCTGTTGTGTTATTGGTTTAAGTTGCGAACATACTTGTGTACTTAATTATGCTGTGATATGGGTTTGCTCTGCTTGCTTCATACAATAATATCTGGAATAGCTGCATATTGTTATATGAATTCATGACTGTTGATTTCTGTGAGTAATATATCTATTGTGCGCGTGGATGCGAAGAGAATATAGGCTCTGTGATACCAGATCAAGTCACTATAAGGGTGGACACAACTCTGCTTGACTTACCTACCCTCTCCCAAGGTGTGGAAACCTAGTTCCAACACCCACCCATACTACTTCGGGTGAGACTTTGGCCTACGCAAGCAGGTCATTGCCGAAAGGGCCAGTAGTATAGGGGTTTGTTGACAAACCTTGAACATTCGAACCTGGGTCAGGACCCCTCGAGCCAAAAAATGGTTCTGTTGCCGGGACCTGGAGCATTTTGAGAGAGGGATCAGGTAATGCCAAGGCCGTACTGGAAGCTGGAGAGAAAGGAAATTGATGAATAGTTTGAACAACAAGTTCAGGAATTTTCCATAAAAGAAAACTGGAGTGAGAGGTTGGCCACTGAAGAGTGGAAGAATAAGTACATTTTCACAGAGATCTACGAGATATTCTTTGTAACGATTGCGATCGAGCTCCAGGAGTGGCTCGCAAGACTAGTAGAGTTTCAGAAGTGTTGGGAGGACGAGCGGATCATAGAGTGGACCCCCAAACTAATCCAACAGCTAGAAAAGACTGATAACAACATCACTCTCATAGTGGACCATTGGGTGGACAGCGTGTTAGGAGGATTTTTGACAGAATTTTCCATCGATCAGTTTGTCTCCTACTCTGAAGCAGAGTGAAGATTCTTCAAGGGGTTCTGAGGTAAGTTTCTGAAGACTTTGCCATTGCTGATCAAGATATTATTATGCGAAAAGAGTATTCTATGTAGCCATACATAGTGAATGACCTATGATCTGGACAGGAGCACAACATGGAGTGGCAAGTACTATAGGGCCAACCTAGAAGGATATCGATTGGTCTTCAGTCCAGTAAGGGAAGTAGCTTCGCAGAGTCCTCCAACCACACTGCTTTCAAATCAATCTAGAGGTAAGAATTCACCAACCCCTCTGCCACCGGAAGACGACATGGCTGCGCACATGAAATTTCCGACCTTTAAGGGTGTGGGGGATGAAGACATGGATCAGTTCTGGTTTGTCGCAGGATCGGTATGGACTGCGTAGAACATGGCTAGTGATGCGGTGAAAAGGGCACAACTGTCCCTTGCCTTCGAAGGAAGAGCTTTGGACTGGTACATGGGATACATCGGCCAAAATGCAAATGCAACCATTGAAGAGATTAAGAATTCCCCGAAACAACAATTCAAGAAACCTAAGTCCTACTCCCAAATCGTGGTTGATCTAAAGGATTTCAGGCAAGGACCTTCTGAATCTGTGTGGGAGGTTGATCAACGACTTAAGAAGGTGATCAGAGAAGGGGGATTCCAATATGATGACAGAAAACACACATAATGGTTTATTGCTATGTTGCTGCCTCACCTACGTGTACCTATGGGGCACCAAACTTTCAAATCGTAGGAGAAGGCCTTGGAAGGTGCCATGAAGTTCAAAGTTTCACCTCAGGACAAGACTTAGCTGGGCATCCAACAGATCCAGAGACAGCTGGAAGCGATGCATGTAGAGATCCAGAACCTGCGAAAGGAACAAGGGGCAGAGGCTAGCCCTGAAAGATGGTGCATACGATGACGGGTGAATGGCCATACCAAGGATAACGGTCCTCTATTAGCAGAATATATGCAGGCTGGGGAACCTAGGCCATTGCACCCTAGGGAAGCTGCAGGACCCAGTGAGCCAACGCTCTGGTGCGATGATTGTCGTGTCGCAAGGTTGCATGATACTAACCACTGTCCTCATCTTGTTGCATACATTCCAGAGGTAAAGCAGCAATGGTGTAGGTTCTACAGATCGGTGGGACATGACGAACATAACTGTTAGACATATGATTTGATGATTGATCGAAGAAAATTATACAGAGTACAATCAGACCCTGCGTCACCAAGAACCCTCGTAGGTATAGGTGGCTCCCCATCAAGGGGCAGGGGAGGAGGACGCGGTGGAAGTGCAGGATGGGGACGAGGTCAGCTAATATGCTATAACTGTGGAGAAGTAGGACACTATGCAAGGGACTACCCAAATCCCATTAGGCAATCCTGCCGATATTGCAGACAACTGGACCATGCAATTGAAGATTGCCCGATCTTGATAGCGAAAATGCAAGAAAAGCATTCGACACCTACGCAGAATGTGCAGAGAATTAAGGCTGAGCTGCGAGACAAAGATCCGAGTGTGAATGTGGTGACACGTAGTGGGATGGCCACCAGGGGGCCTGAGGAGGAGGCTGCGATGGAACCTCTGATCCGTGAAGCCGCTATCAAACAAGAAGGCCTAGACCTAAAAAGGGGGAAAGAAACATTTATCATAGCTCGCAAGGACTTTGCTGATGCAGAGGCAACTACTACTCAGCCACTTGCGAACCTCAAGGCAGATGAGGAGGTTGAGCCCTTTTTGCAGGCATGTATGAAATTGATGCACAACCCAAAGGCTATGGATAACCTTTAGGCATTAATAGATAGCTGTGCAACACAACCCAATCTAACCCTGGAAGTCAAGGATGTGCACAAGCTATACAGTTATAAGAAACGCACCAGAAGAGAAATGTGGTTATCTGTGCAGATCGGTGACTACGAAATGAGCCAGGTTATTTTGGACCTAGGGTCAGATGCGAATGTGTTACCTAAGCAGACTTGGCAACGAATGGGAGAGCCTAAGTTGGAATGGTCCACTATTTAGCTGTGCATGGAAAATCAACACAAAATCATCCCGCTAGGAAGGTTGTCTAAAATTACGGTGGATATCGCAGGAGTAAAGGCCCGATCTGACTTTGAAGTAATAGAAATTGTAGAATATATGGAACCCTACCCTGCGCTCTTGGGATTGGACTGGGCCATAGATATGGGTGGTATCATCAACCTCAAAAAGAGAAGCATGATGTTTGAGAATAATGGCACAAGGGTGATAGTACCATTAGATCCCGCGGAAGGTAAACGATATACAGAGCTAGTGCGCGATAAAGAGGAGGTGGATCACATTTAAAATTTGAATGCGTGGGATGAATATTGGATCAACCCCACGGCAGAAGGAGTACTCTGCTCGGAAAAGGACAGTGAATGCTTCTCTGAATCTGACGGGGAGATGGAGAATTGGAAAAACCGGTTGCATGATGTCTCAGCACTGCAATGTCTTCGAGTCACAAGGGACTTCCACTGCATTTCCTCAGAGGTAAGAGACCTACCCTACTTTGATGGTTCTAGTAGCATTAAGGAATTTTTGCGAGCATTCGAAGCAGAGGTTCCCAAGGGACAAAGGCTATGGGCCCTTAAGCTAGCCATGCATGGAATACCTGCGCGCTGGTGGGAGACACATGGGGGGGCATTCTAGGCTTGGGAGGAATGTCGGGATATGATGATCCTGTGATTTGAAGCCCCAACCAATGTTCTGGTCAAGACATTCATTGTATCAGGAGATCCCCGTAAATGTCTGGTTGCATGGAAGGACACCTTTCGGAAAAACATGTCTTTGGTTGAGAAGTAACTTAGGAAAAAATTTGTGTTGGGGGAGGATGCTCAGAAGACCCAAGTAGTTGACCCAAGCATAGCAGGAATGTTGAGTGCACCGGAGATGCGAAAACTAGCCGTTGGCACTCTAACAACTGATAGGGAGCAGAAGTTACCGTTGAAAGGCACGGCCCCCAGGCAATTAATGAGGCAGATTTTGGGGACTTTTGACTGTTTATCTGATGGAAAGTTCCAGGTGAAGTTTACCCTACCATTGAGTGACCACAAGCACTATAAGAAGGACAGGGTAGCGTAGATAAGAAATCCACCTCCCTTGCATAGACTATACTTCTTACCTTTGTCTCGCGCGAACTTGAGCTCTACGATTCTCCTAGCCCGCCCTATCCCTTTCATGTCTGATCAGCCTACTCCTTTTGACAGTAGCCATCTAGAGTTGGGATTCCTTTTCCACACTAGGATGACGGTCACGAACCCTGCTGAACCTTCAGTACCAACATAGCTGGAAAGTGAGGACGTAGTGGAGATTGGGGCTGAGGACAAAGAAGTGCTCTCTACACCAGTCACAAAGAAGGGAAAAGAGAAATTACAAGGCTTGGGGAAGCCCCCGAAAGCTGCAAAGTGGGCTTCAAGAAGACCTAGTTTTTCCCTGAGGCATGCCAAATCCCCACGAACACCACTTTAGGATCAGGATGCACAGGAGGAAGCCCTGCCCGCTAATCCGATCAATTGGTTTCCCCCCTTCATCCGCCTACGCCGGCCTTCCACGTGCATGCCCAAAAACTTGGATGGTTTGATCACCTACCTGCAAACACCGCTAACCCCGGGCGAAGTCCCTGTCATTGATGACCCTTGTGGATAACTCCACGAAGTTAAATTTGATGATCACGACTTGGAGAATTATGAAGCCTTCCCAGAGCTGGCCCCCGCACTATACTTTGACATAGTTTATGTGAATGATGGGGTCACATTCATTCCTCAGCACTGGGTATGTGGATTGGCCGGATCTCGCCTCTTGAATCTGCTGCGGATGCCCCATTTTGGCCATTACAATGTCACGAACCGGCTGGCCCGACAGCTACTCACCTTGATTCACGAGGGCTGCTTATGGATTCGGAACCAAGTCCCCATTGAGGCTACGCTAATTCACCGGATTACGAGCCTTCCCATGCAGGGGCCGCACCCTCTCGAACGAGTTGGAAAGAAATATGAAGGCGAGACTGCTAAATATGTGTGCCAAAAGTACAAGGTGGAGCAAAATACCTGAGGCTTTATCATCAAATCCATCAGCGACCGTGCTACGCAGATGGGTACCATGATATTAGCATGCAAGCTAATGCAGAAGTTCTAGGTTGCAACCGTCCCTACCTATGTCATCCGATTAGCAGGCCATTGTACAAAGGGGGTCTACCTTAATTGGGCCCAATATTTGTGTGACGAATTCCTGACCAACATCCGCGAATATTAGGAACAAGGAAAGTCCTTTTGCTATTCTTGGCTATTGCTCCTTATAGCACTAGTTGCATGGGAAGCCCCTGAGGAGTCGGTCCTCCCTTAGCTCACTCCAGAAATGTGCGAAGGGGCTCGCTTCGCCCATTTATGGGACTCCAAGGATGCACAACGCATGGAAGATAACCAAGTTTTTTGGGTCCTATTCGAGAGCATCTTGGCTGCAGCCATCAACTCTCGACCACGGTTGTCCCCAATAGTGTACAAAAAGTAAAAAATTATTGCAGAATTCCAAGTTACGATGCACCACATACAGATCTGCGGTCTCAAGAATAAAACTTGGACTTCCCTCCCGTATATGGTAGCAGATGAGGACATTGATCGGGTAGTTGAACTATGGCCTCCTGCCTTGAAGATAGGCTTCAAAACCCCCACAAAGGAGACTACAGGACCAAGCAAGCAAGGTTCGGACACAGCCACGAAGAAGAATGCGTCACCGAAAACCACCAGGGCCGAAATCTAGGTAGATCCACCACTAGCAGTAAACCTCGGAGGAACAAAGAGAACAGGCGAGCCTGACAAGGGGCCCCAAAAGAAGCAGTGCACTCAACGGGGAGAATATGATGTGATGGTCACTTTGATCGATGGGGACCTCGAACAAATAGCGGACGCCATCACAATGGCCATAGAAGATAAGTGGGTAGCCCTAGAGGAACACCAGAAGGCTGCCATTGACACCCTCCAGGCTGAGCTCCATACCCTGCAGTTAAAGACAAACACACTATAGGCCAGTGTGACTTTGGTACGGCCTCCCTTGGTACCCAGTCATACAGTGCTCGCCACAAAGGAAAACCATCTCTGAGCTATAACTAGCGCTGCCCTTGCGATCAGTCCACCAGTCCAACTCCATACAGACGCAGGGGTGCAGCTGAATCTGGCCACGCTGAACCACGATGCATTACAGGGTCTCCACACTGCTATATTCCAGGAGATTCACCATCGGGACCACCAAGTGCACCAACAAATAGGGGTAGCTGAGCAGACCATCGCACAACAGAACACCGAAGTACTCCTCGCTGTCACACAGCAAGTGGAGCTTGAAACACTAATCCACCAGCTCTGCATGGAGGTTATAGAGGAGATCCCGGCCGCAGCCACCCCCCGGGCTAAAATTGAAGGGTTGGTTGCAGAATTGAAGGAGTCCAAGATGGAGATGCAGGTCATGAAGACACAGCTGGAGTAGCAAATCACCGACTTACAGGCCAAGCTACAGCCCGAAACACCTCTAGAGGTACAAGCCCAGCACGCTGCGCTAGTAACTGAGGCCACTAACACCATTATAGGTCATATTGCTCAGGGTGCCTGGTTACTCGAAGATGCCATGAAGCTTTGGATCAAGATCCAGTGCAATCCAGTCCTCCAGAGAATTAATTAGGACTTGCAGCAGAAGGAAGAAGCTTTCGATCAGGTCGAAGCTACATTGCCCTCTTTAGTCCCTGCTAAGCGTCTGGCATGCTTAAAGACTAGCAACGCGCTCCAGGATGAGATTGAGGAACTCCGGGGCAAGAAGCATGCCATCATGGAACGATTGAAGCCTTGGGCCGACGCAGACCTCCAGCTATCACAGGATATCGATGTTGCATTCAAGCGACTGAATCAGACACTGGAAAGTGTCACTGCGGCAACCGAAGGACTGACATCCCAGAAGCTCATGGATATTGCACATAGTGCTGCTGCTCAGAGCTAAGAAATACTACCCCCGCTGATCGCCGCCATCAACACACTACGCGCACAGGTGGAGACCCCACCACCACAATGACTTGGGATGAGTCACAAGATTGTGTTGGGGGACTGTTGGAATAGGGTCTCCTACAAAGCTGCGAAATTGGTCCATTTTGTATATTTTTTATTATATTTATCTAATGTAGGGGTTTTGGGGTGGGTCAAAGCCCCTAAAGCATTGTAAATGGGTCAAGGGTAGACCAAGAGTCTGAAAACCATGGTTTGCGGACCATTGGATGCATAGGTTAAAATAGTATAAGTAGTTGAACCTTTTTGAGTTGTAGGACAAGCTAAGAATGTGAAGAGATTACTGCTAAGTGCGAATCAATAGATTTGGTCAGGGTTGTTGGGTAAGGACTCCTGCTTCTGTGTGCACGAAGGGCCTCTGTCCTGCTATGTGCGGACCCTGCTACTGTGTATTGGTATTGCAAGCACACATCATACTACTGCATCTGATCCTGCACCTTATTATGAAATCAATGTCATGTCATTTGACAAAGGAAAAAGTGACAAGCAACCCATAAGTAAGAAAAAATGGAAATCAAAGAAAAAGAAAACTTCTAACCCGTAGGAAAGATCATTTGATCTATCATAAGGAAATAGGAAACCTCGTTATCCATGTATAATCTGTAATGAGGAAAATTTTGTTCGGGATTGTCCTCACCGCTCTAAAGTCTAAAAAATGGTTAAGACTTCACATGCGTCAGCTTTGTTGACAGATCCGTTTCTGAATCCGGACACAAATTTGGTTGCTATGGATCTAGCTTCTAGTTCAAAAGTGCTTATGTTATCTGTCACAAAGCCATCAACAAATATTTTGGTGTCAACACGTAATAAATATTACGGTAGTCAAGCCACTGATCAGCCTACTACCTCGACCACGAATCCGTCTACGAAATTAGTACCGCCTACTGCTATTCCTGAATTGACAATCAAGCCACCGAAGGGAGTCATTCATAAATTGACATATAATACTCAAGCAAGAGCTGCTCAAAATTATAATATAGTTGAAGATTTGGCTCAATCTCCTTTAGCTATGTAAGCTCTTGAGGTATTACAAAATTGTCCCTCTCATAAATAGGCTTTATTGTCTGCTATTGGTGGAATTGATCCGACTGATTCTAATCTCGTAGTCTTTAATCATACGGGCTATGTGCCGCAATTACCAACAGAATTGGAATTCTCCATCCAATTAAATGTTCTCAATCACCTTGTTCTTCGTACTATTACTGATGAGGGAGCATCTAAGTGCATTATGTCTCTAAACTGTTGCATGTCACTCGGCTCGCCACACTTATCTCAATCATCAACGATGTTGAAGGCTTTTGATGGACGTACATATAAGCCTTGTGGTATTATTAATAACTTGCATGTTGAACTAGGGGGGAAAATAGTGAATGTTGACGTTGAGGTCGTTGATGAACCCCTTGAATACAATATTCTACTTGGAAGGCCATGGGTATATGCTATGACTTCAATTGTTTCTATATATTTTAGAATGATCACATTTCCACATAGAGGTGTTATCACATTCATCAATAAATTATCCTTCTTTTCCTCCACTTCACAGGTATCTTGAAGCATTCCATTCGTTCATGCACCCCAACTCACACTTTATAACATTGGTATAGGACTCTTAAAGGATTCCACTCTCATGGGAACCTTTGCATTACCGCCGCCTGCGACGTCGATAGAAATTGCAAGCGGAGAGACCTCCTACATGATCTCTTCCACTCCATCTGGCTTAAGGAAGAGTACAAGTGATTCTGAAATTGTTACGTTGGATGATTTTTTGCCGCCCAACCCTATTGAGTTGGCATAACAATCAATCTATTTGGATTGGGCGACGAATCCAAAATCAGTGTCACTGGTTGTTTGGGTTGATCATTCCTTAGATTTTGGTACTCCATCTGATCCTTTTTTCTCAACTTTCTTGACAGATGAGAATATTTTGGAAACCATGATGTCAAAAGGAGAACCATGGGAGGATTATCATCATCGTTCCCATATTCTTGATTATGAAGAAAATAATCTTAGTAAACTATATCCCCCATCAATCAAAAATTTATTTTCGAATTATTTTCCAATTAATGCAATTGATTTCAAGCGAAATTTGTCAAATATTGAAGAAACCATTTCTATCAATATTTCGACCAAACTTGGCGTTGTAGAAAATATTCATGTCAGTGTATCTTGTTCTCCATCAGAACTGGAAACATATCGCTATCTCTTTTGTGAATTCTGTGATGTATTTTCTTGGTCTTATGAGGAAATTCCAAGCATAGATACTAGTATTGTTGAATACACTATTAATATGTACCTTGATGTCAAGCCGGTATGTCGATGCCTTTGTCCTGCTCATTCGAAGAAGGCCGCTGCCATTAAAGAAGAAGTTGAGAAAATTTTGCGTGTTGGTTTCAGTTACCCTATTCCGCTAACTGAGTGGGTTTCCAATATCATTCCTGTTATGAAAAAACAAAGAACCATCAGAGTGTGGGTCGATTGTCGAGATGTCAATCTTGCTTGTCCAATTGACAACTATCCTACTATCTTTATCGACCATATTATTGATGATTGTGCTGGATGCGAAATATTTTCTTTCATGGACGGATTTTCCGGCTACAATCAAATCAAATTCCACCCAGAGGATCAATATAAGACAACATTCATATGTCCCTGGGGCACATTCGCTTATCGGAAACTACCATTTGGTTTAAAGAACGTCGGGGCCACTTTTCAAAGAGAAGTGGATTATGCTTTCAATGAAATCAAGCACATTGTTCAACCTTATCTAGATGATTTACCTGCGCATTCACGAAATCAGACTGATCACCCAATGCATTTGAGAGCCATATTTTTATGCTGTCAAAACTACAAAATATGCCTCAATCCACATAAATGTGTGTTTTGTGTTGGTTCTGGTCGTTTGCTTGGATTCGTCATTTCAAAATAAGGAATTTGAATCGACCCATTCAAGATTCAGGCCATTCTTGATTTGCCTGCGCCATCAAATTTACTTCAGATATAGAAACTTCAGGGAAAGGCTAACTTCATAAGGAGGTTCATACCCATTTACGCCGAAATGGCTAAAGGATTTACTCAGCTCTTGAAAATGGGGATTCCCTTTCATTGGGACCAAGTTGCGCAAGCTTCTTTTGTTGCTATCAAGGATACTCTTGTCCGGGTTTCATTAATGTATCCCCCCAATTATTAGAGCGATTATTTCTTATATATTGCTATGACTGATACAACCATTGCTATGGTATTGGTTCAAGTAGAAAATGGGATAGAACCTCTGATATATTATTTGATTTGTAATCTCAATGAAGTATTCTTACGTAGAAAAGATTTCCTTGGAAGCTGTTCAAGTTGTCCAAATATTTCGAGACTATATCCTGTTGCGGAAGAATATTGTCATTTCGGATTGCAACCACAGGACTTATATCTTATTATGTCAATTTCTGGGGGAAAGTATTCAAAATGGATTGTCATTTTACAGGAATTTTATTTGGAATTCATAAATCCAATTCAAAGAAGTATTTAGTTTTGGCTGAGCTTCTTTGTGACCTTCCCTCTAATAGTATTGCTACTACGTCAGAACCATCTATTCCTAACGAGTCTTTGTTTCTGATCAGATCATCTGATCCTTGGTATGGGGATTTTATCATTTCTCTCAAAACCCAAACTTTTCAGCCTGATACCTATCGCTCTAACTAGCGACGTATTCGATACCAAGCCAAAGATTATCTAATCGTCGGGGATACACTTTATCGTTGTGGTGTCAATACAAGTATAAGAAGGTTCCTCACTCATGAGGAGGCCAAAAAGGTTTTAAATGATTGTCAAGTTGGGGCTTGTGGTGGAAACTTGTTTGGATATGCTACCATGCAGAAGATACTCCGTGTTGGTTAATTTTGGCCTACCATATTTCATGACTGCATCCTCGCAGTTAGAAGTTGTCATGTGTGTCAGATATTTTATCGTAAAATCTACAAACTGCCAGTGCCAATGAATCTATTTGTCTCTATAGGACCATTTTTGAAATGGGGCATTGACTTCATGACCTGTAACCCTCGTTCGTTTTGGGGGCATGGTTATATTATTGTCACAGTAGACTACTTTACCAAATGGACCAAATTGATGTCTACATTCAACAACACAGGACAAACATCTGCATATTTTTTCTTTAATCATGTCATTGCACAGTTTGGGGTCCCACAGGCTATAGTCATAGATCATGGGCAGCGTTTTCGCAACCATATGATGACTAAATTAACTGCCAATTTAGGATTGTCACATGATAATTCTACTCCTTATTATACACAATCAAATGGACAAGTTGAGGCTATCAACAAGATTCTTAAACGTATGCTTCAATGAATGATAGGAGTTCGTAAAAGAAACTAGCATTTGATCATATACTCGATCTTGTGGGTGTACCGAACCTCGATAAGAAATGCAACCGAATTTACCCCCTTTAAATTGGTGTATGGTCTGGAAGCTATCTTGCCAATCCAATGTGAAATACCGTCGTTAAAACTCACAATCGACTTGTTACTTGACACCTCAGAAGAAGAGGTGCATCTTTTTAACCTCATCCATCTTGATCAAACACGTCGTGAATCCCAATTAGCCAACGAAGCGCATAAGAGACGTATAAAGGTGCAATACGACAAAAATGTCTAGCCTCGCATTTTCTCAAAGGGCGACTTGGTCATTCTTTATGATAAAGAAGCTGATGTAATAGGTACAGGGAAATTTGAGCCATTATGGTATGACCCCTATATTGTCAAAAAAGTTCTTTCTAAGGGTGCCTGCGAGTTAGTTGATTACGATGGGATTCCGTTAGCACAACCCCGAAATGGGTTATATCTGAAACATTACTATGCTTAATCATGAGCGTAGTAATTTTTTATTATTATATTGTATATATATGTTATTAATTTTCATTCACTATCCTAGTTTTTTTTTAGATTTTTCTTGACGTTAGTAATCCGCTTTACATTTCATCACAGATGTCTGAATCTTTGGAAGCATTTGTTGTATATGTTGATGGTGCTAGTCGTAGTACGCAGAATCTATCCTCTGCAATGTGGGCCATTTTCTCTCCGAATGACGAGTTAGTGAGTATTCAAGGGATTTTTATCGGTAGATCGACAAATAATATCATTGAGTATAGCGCTTTGATCAAACTTCTCTCTGATGCCATTTCATTTGGTATTAACTGCATCATCATAAGGTTAGACTCACAACTTGTCGTATTACAACTTACTAGTATTTATACTGTTAGAAATCCAACATTTCATCGTTTGTTCTTAAGAGTTCAAGTTTTGGAAAGACAATTTGATTTTATTCAATATCAACACATTTCCAGAAAATTGAACACATTAACTGATTCTTTAGCTAATAATGTTTTAGACAAACATTTTCAACACATGTAAAGATACATTCACATAATTGAATAGGATTGTGAAATAAACATAGGAAAACACTGAAATCAAATAGATAAATAGTTATAGGTTTTTACAAAAATTTGTGCCCAAGACACATTGGTCATTTGACCTCAAAATGTATGCAATATGTCAAAAGTAAACTAGTGATTCTCATGGTAACATGCTATAGATCTAGTTATCCTACATAGTAACCGCATCCAGCGGTTAGGAACACCTATAGTGTGGCACTGCAGTCGCATGGGTAACTCTTTGATCCAGAAATATGGAATCCTGAAGGTCAAACCCTCTATGTGTTGCCAAAGCTCAGACAGAGTCTCATCCATTTCTATATCCTGAAGGACTTATCTCCCGACAACCCTCTCTGTTGGCTCATCCGCTCCACGCTCTGGTTCCTCCACCGGTTGAATTTGACCAACATGATCTACATTACATTAAAACTTTAGTTTAGTCTTGGGAAAACATAAAAATAAAAAAAACATTATATAAACCTTAGAAAACTAAAAAAACATGGTCAAAACATTCTTACCTATTGCACCCCACTGAGCGCCTTCTGGTAAAGCTAAGCCTGGATCTCCTCGGAAATCGATGCCTACATATGCGTGCTCATCGATGGCGACAACCTGTCACCTAAACCAGGCAAAGAATGCAGTCAAGAACACAATGGAATATTGGCCTACATGCCTAGCCATTAGTTCTACACACCTCTTCATCCTCAGATCTCTAAGGTTAGACACACCTAGTGTCACATGCTGTGGTTGCTTCAGTGAAATCCTCTATAAGGAAAATGAAATGAGGATCGAACCATAACTGAAGTTTTTCTTCCTTCCTCTTATTTATTCATTTGTTCTTTTATTTGAGAAATTATAGCTTCAGACCAGTTGAATACTGTTGGCTCCATGCACTCTAGAGCATACTACATATATGATCTATTCGCTACATGTAGTGTAACAGTGCCGGCAAGTTTTGCGATCGTGAAAAGAATGGTTCTCAAAGGAAAATATCGAATGTCATGGATTTTTATTTTCCCATCCTTTCTTGGCTTTGCCCCTAGATAGAAATATTGCAAAACATAATATCTGACAGTCTCTCCTTTGAGAGCAGACCCTGAGAGGGAAATAGGAAAGCCTCTCCTCAACAAGCCTGTAAGAAAATATACATCCTCCACTGTAATAGGAACCACTTTGTTCCTAATTTGAAATGCCTCGATAGCTGGATCCCATGCTCGAAATAAGAGCTCCAAGAGTTCTATTTGTTGCCTCATTTTTACAAGACAAATGACCTCCTCATCAACTCAAAGGAGAAGGTAACATGGAAGGAAGAAAATGACCTAGACAAAACCCATTTCTGCCAAGGTAACGCACCCCAGAAACATCTAGACATCGTTATAACGCACCTAAGCCATGCAAAGGGAGTGTTAATGCCTATGGAAATGCTCTGTCTTTCCCAAGGGGCAACGTTATCCATATTTGAGTGTGAAAAAGGAAACATCTTTTGGAAAAGTGACTGGAAATTCCAGCTTTTTCTCACAAAGAGCTAGTTCAAAATAGAAACTAAAAGGCACAAACCTTTTATTAGGCCTTGCAAAATATAACTGGACTCGTAAGGAAGGCAAAAGCATGGAAAAACAAGAAAACATCTTGATCTTTCCCGTTTCAAACTGGTTGAAAGAGTTGGCAAGGTTTGCCCTCTTCATCTCCTATAAATAGGAGTCATGGGCTCTTGGTCTATGGTCGAAGGTTTGATTATATGTGGAGTGGAATTTCATGGTTGTAATGTGAGGCTTGAAATATCGGTGAAGTTCATTGAGAGATTTATGCCTTGAGCATCATCACACTCGGAGATAGAGAAAGAGAAAGAGGAATTGGAAGACTGAGGAGGGCTTGGTGCAACCGACGGTTGTAATCCTCCTTTTTATAAATCAATAGAACTATATCTGTTTTTTCCATTCGATGCATCAGTGTCACAATTTTTTTATAATCGTCTATGTATCATGATATGAATGGCTTAGATCTATATTGTTTTATGTTTATTATATGCTAGCTTAATTGATAAGAAGTTATATTTATATAGAGATTACACGGGTGCTTTGATTGATTGCAAGATCCAGATTTGGAGCTGGTGAAGAAGGATCCCTACTTCGCTGCTCGGTGTTCTCCATAGGATTTGATATCTATAAAGAGGTAATCTCTCCATCTTACTTTGTCAGTTATATGAATTAGCATGAACATATGTGCAGTATCTTTGTGAAATGTACAGCTAATCTGACTACCTACCTCGGGCACCGGAAAGCCCTGAGAGGGATATTTAATAACCACCACCCAAGAATATTACCCTATAGCACTCATCCCTGACAAGTGAAAGTAATTTAACAACCCACAATCTCTTAGGGCTCTTACTGTACCCGAATCATTTAGGGAAATCATATTTTGTTCTTCATGTTCTCTTTCTCTCCAAGTAATCGTCATTCTAGTCCGATGGAATCCTGAAACATAACCATAAGACTCATTAGACTCCTTTTTATGCAAAATATTAGGAAAATTTTGGGTACGTTGCAAGAATAAAAAATGTGAATTGCACCCAACGCAGTCTTGAACAAGGGACAATGCATTTCATATCAACCTAGGCTTCAATTTAGGTGCTCCACAATGCAGTTTTCGATGCTCAAGGGTGCGTTGCCCTATTTGGAAAAATAATTTACCCTAAGGGGCCAAAATCCCTAAAAATTTGAAATGAAAGGAAATGAATTGACTACTGAAAGAAAGAGAGGGTTTATGGCACCAACTTGGATCAAACAAAAATGAAAACCATCCACAGAATCGATCGCAATCAACGACTGAAGTTCAGGGGCAAAAGCAGGTTCAGAGCTCCAAAATGAAAATGGTAACTTTCAAATGGTAAAAATGAATAGTAAAACTCTTTTTGTCATATTTATTTCTGTGACTATGGTTTTATTATATTTTTATCATGAAACAGGTATTTTTAATCCATTTGATGTTGTTTTGAACAGGTTTTCCAACTGATGAACAGATTAGTCGTGCAGATTTATTTCAAAAATGATTTGACCACAAAGCATACTTTTTTCCTTATTTTTCTAGCTTTGTTAAAAATGAAAAAGGACTTGAAGCACACTTTTATTTCTTTTTTGAGCTTCGATAAAAATGAGAAAGGAACCCTTGGAGTCTTCTTTTAGCTCTTTTCAGACTCCGATAATGTGAAAAATATTTCCGAGCACTTGTCTTTTCGAGCTCGTAAAAGTAAATGAATTGATATCTACTTAGTATAAGTTTAACCCTTTTCCAAAGTGAGATAGATTATTTACGAAAAAGGAATGCCTTAGTTGAACATGGCTAGGAGGTTCTCTCAGATATTATTTTACACTTTTTCAGATCTAAGAGACAACTTTACGAAAAAGTACTTATGGAGTTTTCTTTCATCCTCTTTTTCAAACTCTCTAAATATGAAAAAGGATAGGGTTGTCACTATCGTTAGGCTCCTTAAGACATAAAATAGTGACGGGCTTGTCGATAATGGCAAGAATTGAGTTTCATTCATTTCTAGACTCATTAAATTATTAAATAGTGATACATTATTCGCCCAAAGGGTTGAATTATAGATCAAGCATATGCTATCCTTCTCAAGCTTGTTAAAAAATAAAGAGGTATTGGTCAACAAATGACTGGGGAAAATTTGGGAAAGTGAATAGAAATTTTTACGGTAGCAGGTCGCTCTTGAACATGACACTTCACTCTATCATTGTGACTATTTGGGTTGGATAATTTTCATGACAGTTCATTAATACCTATGGTTCATCATACCTTCACTTCGGTTTTGGGTCAATGTTGCCAACTCATCTCAGTGTTGCCGATATGTTCAAGAAAAGTCATCCAGTGAATACATTGTGTTAGTCCCAATATTAATGCTTTTTACCCTCTACTTGCCAGCGTTACCTACCCAAAAATTTGATGTTTACACTTCTGTTGTGTTTCCCTTTGGATGTGAAGTTCTTGGCCATCAGTGTTGTGAAACCAGCTCCAAAAATAGAAGAAAAGAGATATCAACGCCTTAGAAATAAGCCACTTCGAGGGGGCAACCTCCAATACATTACATGAATGAACAATTCTTGGATGATACAAATGAAAAAACCTTTTTTCTATAAATAGGAGTCCATGGGGCCACAATGTAATCCCAGTGGGGCCACAATGTAATCCTAGCCGACCTAACAATAATAATGTAAGGGCACAATAATAACAATATGGGGGTTACAGGGGTAAAACAATAACAATAAGGGGGTCTACACTAACATAATAAGGGACTACACTAGTAATATAGGGACCTAACGTGACCCTCTCCTTCAAAAAAGTGTTGTCCTCAACGCTTGATTATTTCTTGATGTTTCTGTATAAAATTATCATCCTCCCAAGTGGAATATTCTACAGGAAAGTTCTTCCACTTGCTAAGATAATCTAAAATTGATTGTGCTTGTCGAGTTCTTGTTTCTGTGACTACTTTAGAACTTCTTTCGATGTGATGTTGAACTTCTGGTTGTTCCATTTGATTTTGCACCAAAGTTAGGTTATCCTTTGAGAGTTGGAGAACTTGTTGTTGATGCTCGATGTGATATTCCACTACATTATCATCCATAATAGATTTTATTTGATCCTTCAAACAATCCAACTTAGCCTCCATTTCTGCTTTTAAACCATCTATGTCATCCCCGGTTGCTCTTTGTAAGATTGAAATTTGTTGCACTTGGTACCGTAATTTTGATATCTCACACTACAATTCTTCCTCTTCATGCGCGATAGTATAACTTTTTGAGGGCTTAATGGGTATGTAATTATTTTTTGGAGACATTATAGAACCCATTACTGATAAAAATTATTCAATATGCCCTTGGAATCACTTCAAACTGCTTTTTCAAACAAATGTTATGCAATTTTAAAAAACAAGTACACACCTTTTTCTTGCTTTTGAGTATCTATATATTGAAACTAAATTCTCTTTATGATTTCAGATCTTCAATATATGAAATTTAGCCTTGAAGTAGCCCTCTAACTCTTCTTTCGAATGCCATAGGTCTGACCTAATTTGGATTCTTCAAGACACAGTTATTTCCAATCTCCCACGATGACCTAATTATGGATTGGTAAAGTAGAGTGAACTTGTACGACTTTCCATGTGTCACTGTTTACTCCTTCGGCTCTGAATTGATAGATATAAAACTAAATTCCGAGTACTTGTGGCCCCTTTCTACAGCATTCTAATATGATGATCAGAGAGAGAGTTATGAATATTTTACCACGATCACCTCTTTGAGATGAAATTTGGGAGCCTGAAAAATCCATAACTTCCACAGACCATATCTCTGAAACTATTGCGAAACAAGCTCTGAAATTTTGGGACAATGTTCCTCAGGATTCTGGCTTCGTACTCTAAAAATTTTAGCTTCTGAACCTTCGTAGAAACAAAGTTATAGAGAAAATACCATGATGACCTATTTGGAGTAGCGAAACCCTATAATCCAAAGCTTTGATACCAAATGTTGTGAAACCATCTCCAAAAATAGAAGAAAAGAGATATCAACACCTTAGAAATAAGACGCTTCGAGGGGGAAACCTCCAATACATTACATGAATGAAAAATTATTGGATGATACAAATGACAAAACCTCCTTTCTATATATAGGAGTCCATGGGGCCACAATGTAATCCTAGTGGGGCCACAATGTAATCCTAGCCGACCTAACAATAATAATGTAAGGGCACAATAATAACAATATGGGAGTTATAGAAAATTGCAACAATGCCCCAAAGGGTCTGCAGCAACAATAAACACTTCTGCTGGTAATATGAGACTATGATCATAATAGCTTCTCTTGCTAGATCCCTGTGCTTGTTTACCAGCTAGAATTTCTGTCTTTTGTTCTTGTTTAAAAGAGTTAATGTCAATCGAACCTACTTTTTGAAGAAGGAAATTTTTTTTATTTTTTTTTAGTTTTCTGAACTTAGCTGAATTAATTCTCAAAAATTTTGGTTAAAAAGATGTTAAGAGAAGATAGATAGATGTCTAAATCTTTAAATTTGAACTATGTTATTTGAATGTTTGGTGCATGGATGTTGAAAGAAAATCTCTCCTTGTAGAAAAAAATCTTCATTGAATTGGATATTTAGAGCATATTTCTGCATGGTTTTTGAGTCAGAGTCTCATCACATTTCATACGTCCACTCCCCCTCTGCAAGACTAATAATCAATTACACTAAGAATCAAGTGATGATAAAATTAATCATATAACTTTTTCTGAGCTCACACCAACAATAGTTCAGGTTAGGATCTTGGGGTAGGAGAAGTGAGAAAATCACCCAAGATCTCAAAACTTGATACTAGAGTCATTAATAAGTGAAATCCTACTGCACTCATATTATTGGGACCACTCCACTACCACCGGAGTTAAGCGTGAGACAACACCAGGGTGCATGAGAAGGTAGCCCATCTTCGAGTGCATTTAGTGGGCATGTTATATATTGGGGTTCCCTTCGGGGATGTCGAAACTAGATCGGGGATCTAGGTGTTCTACCCATATAGTGTGATGTCTACGACCGTGAACCCCCTGATGATGTCTGTGATTTGAGGTATCTTTAGTGGCCAAAATTTTTAGGGACTTACACCAGGTGACTTGGACGGGCTGTCCCGGTACCTAAAAAATACGGACCTACTCTGTCTTCTGTCTTTGGGAGGGTACTCGTCTTCACGAGAGTTCTTACACCTATTGTCTGAGGTTCAGGTGAAGATCTAGAGTAACCGTAACTGTGTTTATGACTAACCCTCTCTGTATGCTATTGTGATACTAGGTTTCATCTCCAACAAACGATAGTACTCAGACAGGGCCACCATGTTCTGGTTGCTTGTTGATTGATTTTAGAAAGTCCTTTTTCTTTTTTCTGTTTTAGGTGTGTGGTTACTATCACTGAGACTTTATAATACATCACAAATAATTAAAATTTTCTAAAAATAAACAGGTCATCATGGTGTCTTTCGACCCTCGCCGTCTGTCTCGATGACAACGAGGTTTCCCTCCGTTGACACCAAAGGAGGAGTCGAGTCTCGGTGAACCCATGCCTTCTTTGGAAGAGAAGTCTCCAGTGACAACCCCTGATTTTCACATAGCACCGTATCACACGGAATTTCTAGAGGATCCTTTTACGGAAGGAGTCATACCTCCCTGAAATCTTCCACTCACTGATCCGTTGGTGCCAGTGTTAGTTCAGATTACACCAAGCCTAGATATGTATTCAGCTGCACCAGCATCCGTTTCACAATCGACACCCATGGGGTTGGTACCAATGGCAACCAACCCAGGTTCACCACCATCTTCCCCGCTGGTTGTCAGTTCTACGCCAATAATAGGCAGCTTCAGTAGCCATCCTATGCCTGGTCCCAACACTACAGTCAGCACAACTGTTAGTGGATCTCCGAGTCCTTCGGGATCTTCTCCTACGATGACTACATCGAGACCCACGGTTCCCTCTCCCATGAGTGGGGATACTTCGGTTCCTTTTAGCAACCCTTTCGGTTGGAACCCTTTGCTGAGTTCAAACCCCTTGGCCTCCATGCCAGCGGGCAGAGTCACCAACACACAAACGACAGGGGGCACTTTGGTACCCCTGCAGTTATTAGGACAAACAGGACAACCTATTGTTAACATTGTTCCTTTGAGTGGTAAAAATCACAGTGTAGGGTCTATGCCATTTCTTAACTATATGAATAGCAGCATGCCTCCAGCTAGCTCTATTGCATCCATATGGGAAAACCAACCCCAAAATCCATTTGGACAAGGGGGAAAATTTTATGCTGAGGGAAACCAATCGTTAGCCCCACAGTACAATATAACCTATAGACAACAACCATACATCCCTACACCCCCACCCATAGGGAAATTTTATCAACAAATTTCTACTTATCCTATTGGTAACACATTGATGGGCGGACCCTATGGTCCAAATAGTCAACCAATACTTCCTTGGCTAGATCCGAGGGCAAACACACAATTTCCATTTTTGGTAGCTCTAGACATCCCCGACATCTACAAACTGACCAATGATCCCATCAACCACAACCCACTCTCTCCTCCAGTACCGCACAAGATTTCGTTTGACATCCCTAAATTCGACGGGAAACAAGGGGACGATATGGCTACACACATCACCACCTTTCATCTATGATCTGTTTCTAACTCCATGGTGGATGATAGTATCCGACTTCGAATTTTCCACTGCACTCTCACAGGAAATGCTGCCAAATGGTACATTGAGTTACCACGCGGAGCCGTCAACACTTTTGGAGCCTTAGCTACAGAATTTATTAAGAATTTCCAATTACCTATTAGATACGAAACCGGCATGAAACTATTAACCTCACTGCACCAAGACACCGCCACCCACATCTCCGATCACATTCATGAATGGAGACATAGGAGGAGGCTAGTCAAAGCGCCAATCCTAGATCATCTCTTATCTAATTGGTTTTGTAAGTCACTCTTACCAACCCTAGCTAAGGACATATGTCTGTCTGCTGTAGTCATGGAAGATCAATCCATTCGTCGTGCACAGCATTTAGATTTGATCTATTCGCAATCTGGCACACTATATGATTTACTGCCCCATGCCCCTGGTAATCTGAATCCTCCTGCTACTCAAAAACCTAGAGCCACACTGACAGTCTCATTGGTGCAATCTTCAGCATAGCCATAAAAAAACCTAGTGGGCAAACCTCCGAGCCATCTTCGACTACCACCGCCCCTAACCAATCGACTACTCTTCCTACCACTGAGGTAAATTCTATGAAAATTTCACAAAAACCTAGTGGCAAAAACAAGAAGAACAAGAAAAAGACCTCTTCTTTGGAAGAGAAGCCAGATCATCAGAATAATTCCAATCAGAAAAACACTGCTAAGACCGACAAAGGGAAAGAGAAACCCATGAAATTTCCTTGCAGAATCTGTGTGGAGGACCACTTGACATACAAATGTCCTCGACTGTAGGAATTCACAGATTTTACCACAAATAAGGACTCTAGGAGAACACCTACCGTTCTTCATAATCCCTTCCCTAATTCACAGCAGCAACAACAACACATGATTTCATACCCACCACAACCCCTGCAATGGGGCAATGGTGGTACACATCCTTCCGGTGAAGGATCGTCCGCCATTTATGGCGTAGAAAGTGTTGAACTCTAGACACGAGCCAAACTCTATGGAAATCCTGTCATTGATACTCAGGAACCTAGTACCAATTCAAATCCACCGCTGCCCAATGATTTGCATATTGAACGGCCTGTTTCTGACCTCACGATTCGTCCCCCCAAAGGGACACTTTGATGCACGACTCATAACACCTCTTCATGTGCCGCCCAAAACTACAACATTGTAGAAGATTTGGAGCAGGCACCGTCAGTTATGTCTACCCTCGAAGTATTGCAAACTTACCCAACACAAAGGAAAGCCTTGATTTCGGCCATTGGTGGAATTGACCCCCAGGATTATACACTAGCTATCTTTGACATGGAGAAATCTAAACCTCGCCTCTCACACCAACTTGCATTCCAGGTGCAAGTTGTGTCGAAAGGGTGACCAATGCATCGTACTGTCATAGACAAAGGTGCTTCGACCTGCATTATGTCAACTACTTGCTGGCTCGCTTTGGGTTCTCCTACTTTGTCCATGCCATCAAATTCCCTTAAAGCTTTCGATGGCCACACTTTCCGCCCAAAAGGCTACCTTGCTAGCTTTCTCGTTTCCCTCAGTGGGAAAACGATAACGGTGGACATAGAAGTCGTAATCGTCATCTCAACTATAATCTGTTGCTGGGTCACAGTTGGTTGTACACAATGACTGCCATTGTTTCTTCAGTCTTCTAACTCATCCTCTTTCCATTGGATGGGAAAATAGTCACAGTGGATCAGTTTTCCTTTTGCACCCCTGATTATACCACGTTACCAAGTAGCACTGTACCCCTAATAGGAGGCGTTCCTGACTCATACATCAGTATTGGTACTAGTCTTCTGAAGGCATCTTCCCTGATAGGTTGCTTTCCTATCCCGCTGCTTGAGGTTCCACATATAGTTGCAATGATATCCACCACTTTGGATGGCTCTATCGACCCATGGATCCTACTAACGCCTCCAGACATTGGTTCCTATGGAGATCAGATGCCGCTCTCACCATCCGAGTTGGCTTATCAAGCCATCCAAATTACATCTGAACCCTCCATGGCTATGGTTTCTACCAATGGTACAAACCTCCTACCCATCATGATTCTTTCTAAGGATCTCCTTGATGAATTCCTACCTACGAACGAAGTTATTCAAGAGATCATGTCTCTAGAAGAACGAGCTTGGGGAGAGTTCCACCATCGCGCTTCGATGTTCGATTCAGATGCAATAACTACTCAAATCCCATCTTTTGACACACCTGAGATCGTTTCCTTCGTTTACACGACTGTTCAAACTATCAATTCGGAAGGGAACATGGGCAACCTTTCTAAAACTATGCTCATTGATATCTGGGTCAAAATGGGTATCGTGGAAAATATTCAGATTGTAGCAGATTGCAATCCTAAGGAAATTGCACGATTCACATCCCTTTTTAAGAAATTCTACGATGTATTTGCTTGGTCTTCCGACGAAATACCCAGCATAGATACGTCTATAGTCGAGCATGAAATCAAAGTTTATGACAATGCCAAACTTTTTCGGCAGAGACTCCAACCTGTCCACCCGCGCAAAGTGGCCGCCATTAAGACTGAAGTCGAAAAACTTTTAAATGCTGGTTTTATCTATCCCACTGCTTTGATGGAATGGGTTTCCAATCTAGTTCCCGTAGAAAAAAAACAAGGCACCATCCGAGTCTGTGTTGATTATCACGATTTGAACACTGCTTGTCCAAAATACAATTATGTTGAAAATGCAGCAAGATGATGGAGCTTAGTGAAATGAAGTCGCCTTCACTAAGTGGGCCCGCAGGCTATTTTTGGCGCAAAGTCTATTTTTAGACATATGGAGCATGGTCTAGGAGTTGCAATATGTTGTTCTTGGATGATTGGTTGAGTTGGTAAAAATAGATGGACCTCTATTTTTAGACATCAGGTGGTTTCTATTTTTAGACTGCCGGGCTAAAAATAGAACAGTCAAATATTATTTACCCTTAATAATATTTGGACTCTAAACTTCATTTTATTCTCTTGGAGCACTTCAGTTTGAGCTACGGATGTGGCACATGCAACTGCCAGAAGGAAATACGCTTTTCCTATGGGTTAGGTGAGCACATGCATGATTGACTTCAGTTAGGACTTCAGTGGCAAAGTTTTGGTGGAGTTGATGAGACAGTTGGTGGAGTTGTGTTCGGTTTAACTTAGTTGAACTAGTTGAGATTAGTTTAACTAGCTAATCAACTAGTAATGAGTGGAGTGAATTAAATATTATTTAATTCATTAATTAGTAACTCATGATTCAACTCAAGAACACATCAGTTCACTACAGTGCATGGACAGTTCAGAGGAGACAAGTGAAAGAGGTAGATGAAAGGGTTGAGATAGCTATCAATTGTGACATTAGTGTGCATGAGATTTGCACCACACTTGGAGGTAATTTCCCATGATGATTGCAATGTCAAGCCAAGGAGATTCGAACCTTGGATCTCTATTTAGACAAGCATGGATTGCGCAATAGAGGCAAGGGAATTAGTGGTTGAGTTTTGAACCTGTGACTTGTTCAAAACCAAGCTAATTTGTGTGTAACTTCATGAGAAAGTACTAAGTACTTGTGAGGAGTATTGTACTGAGTTGGTTACATGTTCTTTCCATATAATATACAAAATAGCTGAGGGGTTTTCAGCTATAAGCTTTCCCCATTACATATTGTGTTTATGTGCGCATGCGACTGTTTTTATTTCCGCAAATTGTTGATTGATTGTAGAAGAGATTATGTGTTGCATATGAATTCGAATTAGTATGTGATCAGGATAATCTCAGTGGATAAATCTTCATTATTCAGCAAATTTCTACATGGTATCAGAGCGAATCAATCATCAGGATCTATTGCAGTGATTACAATATTATTTCAGTAGACAAAGTCTATAATGGGCCAGGTAGCCTCTGGATCCATCCTTTCTATGAAAGGTGATATATCCAATAAATGCCCTTACAGTCGATCTCTGTGCTAGAAATAATTTATTCTCACAGATCCAGAAGCAGTTGAATTTTTGAGTGTGGAATTCGAATTTTGCAGCAGTTTCTTTTCTTGGTGCCGGAGTTGAAAATGTCTTTCAACAGTTTGCGACTCGAATATGCTCTTGAAGGCAGTTCGAATTATGTTTCATGGAAAGATTGCATGGAGGCAGTATTAGAAGATAATGGACTGAAGGAGTTCGTAGATACGGATGTCAAAAGGCCCACTGATCCTGCTGAAGTCGAGGCTTGGCAAAAGAAGATGGTGAAATGTCGAAGGATTCTGTTGGAGGGCGTAAAGGATCACATTGTATCCAGCCTGCATGGAAAAGCTTCTCCATATTTAATGTGGAAAGCGCTAACAGATCTATTCCAGAGTAAAAGTGACCAAAGGAAGCTGGTGCTCAAGGATAAGCTCAGAAACATTAACATGGAGAAAGGCGACAATATCGCCAAATACCTCACGAAGTTCACTCAATGCAGAGATGAGCTGGGAAGTGTGGGGGTGACTGTCGAAGATGAGGATATGGTGGACCTGGCTCTTCTTGGTCTTCCGAAGGCTTGGCATTCCTATCAGGACTCTGTCAATTGTCGGGAGAAGTTGCCTGGATGGGAGCGACTTTGGGCGGATCTCATGCAGGAGGAGATAAGGAGGACTACCAGGGATGGATCTTCATCAAAGGTATATGATGAAGAAAATTGCGCTTTGGCTGCCAAAGAAAAGAAGGGGAAGAGAAAGAAGGCTTCTCAGTCTGGTGCAAAAGGCAAGAAGCAAGACATTTCCAAGGTGAAGTGTTTTCACTGTCACCAGCACGAACACTATGCCACAAATTGTCCGCAGAAGAAGAAGAATAAGAAGGCTGCCGGATCTACAGCAGGAGAGGCATTGGCTTCTCAATTCAAACGGGATTTTTCACTGATTTCATGCTTGGTTTCAAGTGTGCTGGGATCAGTATGGTTCTTGGACAGTGGTGCGTCATTTCACATGACCGGAGATCCAGATCTGTTTTCAGATATGGAGGAAAAAGATCTTGGAGTGCACATCGAAATGGGCGATGATGGTAGATACAGTGCGACCGGTATCGGTACCATTTCCTTTGAGAGGGAGTCTGGTAAACCCTTCGTATTGAAGGAAGTTTTGCATGTTCCAGGATTGATGAAGAATCTGATCTCTGTGGCGATGTTGGAAGACAAGGGGTATGATGTGGTCTTCAGCGAAGGAAAAGCCCTCCTGCGCAGTAAGACTACTGGAGAGACTCGGAAAATGGGGGTTCGAGTCAAGAACCTTTATCAGTTGCAAGTAGATGGCTGCGTAGCAATGGCATGCAAGGCGGGAGAACTGGTGAGCCGGGATGATGAGGGCGAACTGTGGCATAGGAGATTGGGCCACCTTCACCATGGAGCTTTGAAGATACTGCAGCAAATTTCTACTGGGCTTCCTAAGGGCACTCTTGTGCAGTCAGATCAGTGCAAGGGGTGTACTTTAGGGAAGTATGTGAAAGCCACCTTTCACGAGAAGGATATTCACGCCACGACGATCCTTGAGAGAGTTCACAAAGATGTGTGTGGTCCTTTCTCAGTAGCTTCGATAGCAAAGCACAAGTACTACGTGATCTTTGTTGATGATTTCTCTCGAAAGTGCTGGATCTTCTTCATGCAGAAGAAGAGCGAGACATATTCAAAGTTCTGTGAATTCAAGGCGCTGGTTGAGAAGGAATCAAGGAAGCATGTTAAGGCTCTTAGGAGCGACAATGGTGGTGAATTCATCTCGGCTGAATTCAAGGACTTTTGCAGCGCAGAAGGGATTCAGAGAGAGCTCATCGCACCCCATAACCCACAACAGAACGGGGTGGCTGAGTGGAAGAACAGAATGATCGTGGTTGCTGCACGGGCGATGTTGCATGATCAGGGCCTACCCCTTCACTTGTGGGCTGAGGCATGTAATACAGTAGTGTATGTGCAGAATCGTTGTCCTCACAAGGTTCTTGGCATGAGTACACCGGAGGAGGCATTTTCTAGCAAGAGGCCTGATATTTCTCATCTGAGAATTTTTGGCTCACCTGTCTACATGCATGTGACGAAGGATGCCAGAAAGAAGCTGGATCCGACCGTAGAGGTTGGAATATTTGTGGGGTACACTGATACACCTCACAACTATCGGGTGTATTTTCCAGACAGTCGCAAGACTGTTGTGCAATGGGATATCAAGTTTTAGGAGGAGAAAGCCATGCAGTGTTCGCTTGAGAGGGAGCCACACTTGCATGCAGATGAGGAGCTGTTAGTTCCTAAGGAGGTGCTTCCGGATGTGGATCAGCCATAAGAGGAAGTTCAGGAGGTGGAAGAGACCACCCATGCAGCGCCAACCATCAGAGGGTGCAAGTGCACTACAGAAGCTGAGCGACTGGCTCAAGATGCAAAGAAAGTTGTAGGACCACCTACATCATAGCGCAGACAGAGAAAGTCACCGGATCGGTACACTGGATACATGGCTCTTATGGGTCAATGTGTCATGACGGAGCCATCCTCTTTTGAGGAATCTGTGGAGGAACCCGCATGAGTAGATGCCATGATCGAAGAATATGATTCGATCGTCAGAAACAGTGCATGGGAGATTGTCCTAAGACCGGAGGGGAAATCAGTGGTGGGTTCGCGATGGATCTACAAAGTGAAGCAGGTGGCTGACGGGAGTGTGGAGAAGTACAAGGCGAGATTTGTCGCCCGTGGCTTCTCACAGATCGAGGTTATCGATTATGAGGAGACTTTTGCACCTGTCGCAAGGTACTCTTCCATACAGATGATCCTTTCTCTCTCAGCGCAGATGGGGTGGCACATTCATCAGATGGATGTGAAGACTGCGTTCCTCAACGGAGTCATTGAGGAGGAGGTGTACATAGAGCAGCCTGAAGGTTTTGAGATCTTCAGCAGTGAGTCGCATGTGTGCCAACTCAAGAGAGCATTGTACGGGCTGAAGCAAGAACCTCGTGCTTGGTACACTCGGATAGACAACTACTTCACCGGGCTTGGATTCTCCAAGAGTGAGGCGGATCCAAACCTGTACCAGATTGTGGTGGAGGGGAAGCTGTTGATCATCGTACTGTATGTAGATGATCTGATTTTGACTGGCGATGAGCAGTCGATACTTTCATGCAAGGAGGATCTTGCACGAGAGTTTGAGATGAAGGACTTGGGCATCCTTCATTATTTCCTGGGATTGGAGATTTGGCAACGCAGTGGAGGACTGTTTGTTTCTCAGGGCAAGTATGCCCGGGAGATTCTGGAGAGGTTCAACATGCATGGCTGCAAGCCTGTTGACACTCCTCTTCCTGGTGGTTGGAGGAAGGAGGATGCTACTTCAGCAGAGGTAGTGGATGCCACCGTCTATCGACAGTTGGTGGGGTCGCTTATGTATCTGGTCAATACACGACCCGATATATGCTATGCTGTTAACCAGCTTTCGCAAGCTATGGTTAAGCCTACCAAGCTCTTCTAGAAGGCAGGAAAGCATGTATTGCGTTATCTTAGTGGCACATCGGGATATGGTCTATGGTACAGACAGGAGGATGGAGCGAAGCTTTCCGGCTTCACTGATGCAGATTGGGCAGGGAGCCCAACGGACCGAAAGAGCACATCTGGAGGAGTTTTTAGCATTGGGTCGACAGCAGTTTCCTGGTACAACAGGAAGCAGAGATCCGTGGCACTCAGTTCAGCAGAGGCCGAGTACATGGCAGCTAGCTTGGCTGCATGCGAGGCTATTTGGATGAGGAAGATCCTCGTTGGATTGTTCGGGTTGCATTTGGAGCCTACCGTGATTTACTGTGATAACCAGAGTTGCATTAAACTCTCGGCTAATCCAGTATTTCATGATAGATCCAAACACATCGACATCAGGTACCATCATATCAGAGATTGGGTTCAGCGGAGAATCATGATGCTTTCATATGTTCCCACGGAGGATCAGGATGCCGACATCCTGACAAAGGCGCTCACCAGGAGCAAGTTCGAATTCCACAGAGGCAGGATAGGGGTTGCAGATAATCCATATCTTGCTGAGAGGGAGTGTTGAAAATGCAGCAAGATGATGGAGCTTAGTGAAATGAAGTCGCCTTCACTAAGTGGGCCCGCAGGCTATTTTTGGCGCAAAGTCTATTTTTAGACATATGGATCATGTACCGGGAGCTGAAGTATGCTATTCTTGGAGGATTGATCATGTTGGTAAAAATATATGGATCTCTATTTTTAGACATCAGGTGGTTTCTATTTTTTATACTGCCAGGCTAAAAATAGAACAGTCAAATATTATTTACCCTTAATAATATTTGGACTCTAAACTTCAATTTACTCTCTTGGAGCACTTCAGTTTGAGCTACGGATGTGGCACATGCAACTGCCAGAAGGAAATACATTTTTCCTATGGGTTAGGTGAGCTCATGCATGGTTGACTTCAGTTAGGACTTCAGTGGCAAAGTTTTGGTGGAGTTGATGAGACAGTTGGTGGAGTTGTGTTCGGTTTAACTTAGTTGAACTAGTTGAGATTAGTTTAACTAGCTAATCAACTAGTAATGAGTGGAGTGAATTAAATATTATTTAATTCATTAATTAGTAACTCATGATTCAACTCAAGAACACATCAGTTCACTACAGTGCATGGACAGTTCAGAGGAGACAAGTGAAAGAGGTAGATGAAAGGGTTGAGATAGCTATCAGTTGTGACATTAATGTGCATGAGATTTGCACCACACTTGGAGGTAATTTCCCATGATGATTGCGTTGTCAAGCCAAGGAGATTCGAACCTTGGATCTCTATTTAGACAAGCCTGGATTGCGCAATAGAGGCAAGGCAATTAGTGGTTGAGTTTTGAACCTGTGACTTGTTCAAAACCAAGCTAATTTGTGTGTAACTTCATGAGAAAGTACTGAGTACTTGTGAGGAGTATTGTACTGAGTTGGTTACATGTTCTCTCCATATAATATACAAAATAGTTGAGGGGTTTTCAACTATAAGCTTTCCCCATTACATATTGTGTTTATGTGCGCATGCGACTGTTTTTATTTCCGCAAATTGTTGATTGATTGTAGAAGAGATTATGTGTTGCATATGAATTCGAATTAGTATGTGATCAGGATAATCTCAGTGGATAAATCTTCATTATTCAGTAAATTTCTACAAATTATCCTACACCGTTCATAGATCAGATCCTTGATGATTGCGCCGGATGTGAATCTTTTTCCTTTATGGATGGTTTCTTGGGATATAACAAGATCATGATTAAAAAGGATGACCAGCATAAAACTACCTTCATCTATTCTTGGGGCACATTTGTGTATTGTAAACTCCCATTTAGTCTCAAGAATGTAGGAGCAAATTTTCAAAGGGCTATGGACTACACCTTTCATGACATTAGGCATGTTGTATAGGCTTACTTGGATGACCTTCCATCTCATTCCAAGAAGTGATCCCATCACCTCGCGCATCTGAAACAAATCGTCACTCGGTGTAGGTTCTACAATATATGTCTGAATCCACATAAGTGCGTATTTTTTGTTGAGTCTGGATGCCTTCTGGGCTTTATTGTCTCCAAACACGGGATCAGGGTTGATCCCGATAAGGTTAAGGAAATCATTGAATTACCCACACCACAATCCATTCTGCAACTCCAACGTTTGCAAGGGAAGGCAAACATTTTACGTCATTTCATAGTCAACTATGCTGAGATGACGAAAGGCTTTATGCGTTTATTAAAGAAGGGAACACTATATTTGTGGGATGACCAAGCTCAACTATCATTTGATGCCTTGAAACGAGCACTCGTTTCTGCCCCACTTCTTAGTGCCCCCTGTTATCAACCAAAAAAATTTCAAACATCATTGTGTAAGGTTTTTTTATGATCATAGGTCAAAATAGGGTCTTAGGAGTCATTTCTTGAATTTGACCAAAAGGGAGTATTAAATTTCTAGGCTTGAACCTTCCTTAGTGTTAAATAAATTCATTTTAAAGATTTTTCATGTCAAGTCATTCATCATTTCATCATTCATTTCATTTCCCTAATTTTTTTCATCAAAACTGTCCAATTATACAGGAAACCTTACTTTCGTAGTGCCACCCATTGAAAAAATTCTTTTGCGCTATAAAAGCGCTATCTTTTCATGGCGCAATATGAAGCAAAATTATGTTTTCTGGTTTTGAGAAATCAACTTCAAGGGAGGTTTCTGAGCAAACAGAAAGGTATTTTAAAAAATGAGAGAGGTTATTTTAAAAAAAATATCAAATAACAATAAACTCTCTCACTGTTCTCACAGGTGTTATCAGTTGGGAGATACAAGGCTTTCTTTGAAGCCCTATTTTCAGAAACAAAGTTTTCTTGTTTTACACATGTTTTTCAAAGGCCGTTTCTGGATAGCAGGAGATATGCTTCAAAAAACCAAGAGAGGTTTTTATTCAATAAATAATGGCCTACAAAAAAATCCTTCAGTTTCTCAAAATACATCATGGATTAGGAGATATAGGCTCTGTCCCAAGACCTATTTTTTAGGAAAAAACAGGAAAACACTAGGCCAACCTATTGCAAATGAAGAAGAAATGCCTCAAAAAAGCTAAAATGAAGTTAGTATATGGTTGTTGTGGTTTTTAGATGATGAGATGAGTAATATTTTGAGTTTTGGGGAAATAATACTTTTCACTTGGAATTTTTTTTGACAAAACTGCATACTCAGTAGTTTCGTAGCACATCTAGTGTAAAAAAGCAGAAAAGCGCTACGAAACTACTGTAGTTGCCTTTTCTGCTCCTTTTGATAAGTTTTCAAGGGGTTAAAGGATGATTTAAGAGCTTTAATTGTCATGGAAGATGTATTTAAGGATGATTAAAATGTTGCATAAGGAAAGAACCAAATTTTTGAAAAAAAAATGTTGAAATGGCAACGCTACAAAGGGCGCTACGAAACTGCTGTGTTTTCGTAGCGCCATGAATTATAGCCTTTTGAAAAAGTTTTGTAGTGGTTTTTGGACAAATGGAGGCTATGGATGAGTGATGAGACATGTTAAGATAATCTCAAAAATCCAAGGACCAAGAAATAAATTTTAAATGATGGTCAGAATGTTCAAAGAAGGAAAAGAATCTTATGCCTAAAAAACAGGGTTTGGTTTCCTGCTTTTGTGGAGGTCAGCAAAATGGTCATGAAGAACTGAAGACCATCATCCAAATTCGAGCATGTGATGATACACTTGGAAAATTATGTAATTTAAAATAGATAGAGTTGTTAGGATAAGGTTTTTAAAGATAGTAATGAAGAGTTCGAGTCCTAGTTGAAATAGGACTGTCAAGTAGGATAGGTGTCTGTTTGTCATAAATTTGATGTTTTATGGTTATGCAAGGTGTCAAGAGTTATAAATTTGATGTATCTAGCCTAAGATGAGATAATATCATGTTTTAAATGGTCTATTAAAGACCTTTGGGTCGAATTAGCAAAGGGTTGGAGACTTTTTAGCAAAACTGTTGCTTTATGTAATGAATTGTGATCAGTAATGTAGAGAGGTTTTCATCTTGACAGACATGAGATTCTTAGTGTATTTCAATGAGTTTTATGTCCTATCTTTGAAATTTTTTCCTTCCATGGTATTAATTCTTATTACTGAGAATTCATGGATGTTCATGCTCTGACTTCCTTTAAGTATTAAACTATGGTCAAATGAGTTTTAGGTCCTATCTTTCAAAGGTTTTTTTCAATATCTTAATGCTTATTACTCAGAATTCATGATTATTCATGCTCTGACTTCCTTTAAGTATTGAGTTATGGTTATTTTCTTTTTAATATTTCCTTCTCAATACCTTGATGTCTCATAACTCAGAATTCATGTATCACATGTTCTGGTTTCTTCTGAAACTCAAATTATTGGGATTTTCATGAGTGTGTTACTCTTTCGTTGAAGTATATACAAGCCTCAGCTTCTACAAGGAAATCCTTTGTTATTGAGAGCCCTATCACTGACTCCATAGCCCAATGGTAGTAAGCATTCATCTTTTCAACCTGAACCAAACACAAATAATAGAGTTAGCCATCTATCTTTATCTTTATTCCATATTATTAACCCTTGAGAGAGCCCTCTCACATTGAGGAGGCTAAGCCTCAATCAAAAGATTGGTTTGAAATAGTTACACTAAAGTTGTCTGATCAGCAGCCAATCAAGTATGATTTTGGTGATAACATTTTGGCACCGTTGCCAGGGACTGAAGGTGTATATTTTACCTGGGAAGAACGACAATGTTTCAGTTGTAAGGTCTGAGAGCAGTAGACACTTAGAAACATATTGGCTGTATTGCTTCTCTAGCGACTCCAAACATCAAATAAAAAATTGGAAGGTGACTCCACTGCTTGAATATTAGTAGCTTGATGAAGTTTCAAGATGAGTTCCATTGCAAGAATAAATTCCAAGTATGCCCCTATGAATCTGTCTCATATCCCTGGTTTTCCAAATCCTATGCCAAGGGTTGAGTGGTTAACTGATCTTCCTATATTTAAATATGAGAAGAAATACAATGCTACTCTTCATTTGGTTAGATTCCATATGCATGTACACGGACTTAAGGTTCAGTTCCCTGAGGATTGTCTCATGAAGATGTTTATGGCCACTTTAGAAGGAAAAGCATGGTCTTGGAATGAAAGCTTGCCAAATGGTTCATTATATTCTCTTGCTGATTTCCATGTTGCATTTTATGAGAAGTATGAAGAGTATCATCCCTCCTTATTGCTAGTCAAAGACTATTGTAAACATTGTGTGAGTTTTATTGAATATTTGGAGAATTGTTATGAAGATGATGAGTTCATGGATGAGGAAATTTTAAAAGTCCTTCATGACAATCCCTTTCATCACCAAGAAGAAAGGGTAGCCTATTTCTTAGATGAAAATGAAACCCAACAGGAGTTTATTTATGAAAATTATGTTACATCCTCTGAGTTTGAGGAAAATTTGTAGCAGACTTGTCAATCCTTTGATCATCAGGAGTATGAGAATCATTTCAAACAACAAGAGGAAATATTGGAAGATAATTGCTACAATCCTCAGGTGAAGGATGAAGTTTATTATTCATGTCATTTCTTGCATCAGCCTACATCAAATAATGGTCACACTAATGAAGAAGTGGGTGAAATTTTTTCTTTATCCTTGTCTTCTAATCTGAAGTCATTTGAGTGCAAGTCGGAAGATAAGATTCAATTTGTGGATGAAGCTGTTAAGAATATTGGGAAATACATTGAATTTTTTGAAGGTCAAATTCAATCTTATTATCTTCAAGATCAAAATCAGTCTTTTCAAAATCTTTCCATGCTAGAACACAAAGAGAGGGTGTTTCTTCCTTTCTCTTTTGAGATTGAGGAAGAATACAATGTTTTTGAAAATCAGTTTGAACAACAGTTTGAGAGTACACAATTGAAATCTTGTATGGCTGAGAAAAGCATATATAAGTTGTCCAAAGCTACAAAATGTCATGAGAAGCATCGAACAGATCATGTCTTCTTTGATCCTATAGCTGACTACATGGAAGAGTTCTTCAGTCCAAATTTACAGTTATGTTTTCATTATGAGGATCAGATACATTTTATGTTTCCTTGGTCATTTCAGTATCATGCTTACTTTTGGTTCAAGTGCAGTCAATAGGTTGAAATATCAAATCAGATCGATGACTTGCTTCACTGGAATTTTCATGTTTCTTGAGTTAAAAATGGAGATTGCAGCTGATAGGGTAGGTAGGAGTATGTGAATAAGCTCAAAGTTGACTGAGCATATTTTCAGTAGGTGCATATTTGGTTCTTCTATAGGGATCATCAAGCTTGAGCCTGAGATAAAGGCTATAATATTTTGAAGAAGACTTGGTAAAATTTCAAATTTTTTATTCCAAGAAGATGGATAGCAGCACTGGAACTACTGGTTCTTAGTGTACCACATGGGCACACTATCCCAAGTGGAGCCACTGTTATCACCCAAAAAAAATTAAAACATAATTATGTCAAGTTTTTTTATGATCATGGCTCAAAATATGGTCTTAGGAGTCATTTCTTGAATTTGACCAAAAGGGAGTATTATATTTTTAGGTTTGAACCTTCCTTAGTGTTAAATAAATTCATTTTAAAGGTTTTTCATGTCAAGTCATTCATCATTAATTTAATTTCCCTAAGTTTTTTCATCAAAACTATCCAATTAGCCAATAAACCCTACTTTCGTAGCACCACCCGTTGAAAAAATTTGTTTTGTGCTACGAAAGCATTGTCTTTTCATAGTGCAATATGAAGCAAAACTCTGTTTTCAGGTTTTGAGAAGTCAACTTCAAAGGAGGTTTCTGAGCAAACATAAAGGTATTTTAAGAAAATTAGAGAGGTTATTTTAAAAAACATATCCAATAACAATAACCTCTCTCACTTGTCTCACAGGTATTATCAGTTGGGAGATACAAGGCTTTATTTGAAGCCCTATTTTCAGAAACAATTTTTTCCTGTTTTACACATGTTTTTTAAAGGCAGTTTCTGGACAACAAGATATATGTTTCAAAAAATAAAGAGAGGTTTTTATTCAAGACATAATGGCCTACAAAAACCTCCTTTAGTTTCGCAAAATACATCATGGAGTAGGAGATATAGGCTCTTGTTGGAAATATGATGCAGAGTGTTGTCCTTGATGGCAACCCACTTGATAGAGTGTTGTCCTTGAATGGCAACCCACTTGATGAAGATGATGGAAACCTACTTGATGAAGTTGTGCTTGATAGAATATGTCTTGATGAACTTGTTAAATGATGTAAATCTGATGTATCTACAGTGAGTAAAGAAGGTAATGAAGAAAGGAATTCAGTATGTGCTAGATCTATGATGAAAAGAGTATGTCTCAAGGCATACGTGGTTTTGTCTAGAAGAAGTCGCGTATGCATGCGGGAAATAACGTGCCAAGTCACGTATGGGCAAAAAGCGCTCATAAAGTGCAAAACTAGGGGTAACCACCATGGTATTGACCCATTGTATTGAGTAATGATTCGTCTATGTGACCCCGTCTAGGAATACCATCGGAAGTAATGTAGTTTTGGCTCATGGTATTGAAAAAGGGTAAACCTATATAAAGAGAAGAAATTCATTGTGCATATGATGAGTGTGGGTGCAAGACGTCTGAGCTTGAATGAATACTTCTCTCTGAAGTATATCTGAATGGAAAGGGTTACAGTTGAATGATAGATCCGAATGCATGATGCACCAATGAAGAAAATGATGAAGAAGGGTATCTAGATCTGAAATGTATTTATACTTGCTAGATCTATTTATGGAATGATTAGATCTGAGATGAGGCGAACATCTGTCTAAATTAAAGGGTAAAATCTGTGTGATGTATCTATTCTGAAGAATTGCAATGACCTAAATGTCTGAAGAACCATACGCTAGTTCGCCACAGAGGAAGCGCGTATATACGCGGGTTTGCTGAAGAGAAAGCGCATATGGGAAGAGAAATTAGTTCTGTAATATGTACAGAAGTATACGCGTGTTTGTATGGTCGAAGGCGCGTATATACGCAGGATCAGTGAAAGAAAAGCGCATATGATAAACTAGGGTTTGCTGAAGTTGTGAGATGTCTAATCTGTTCTGCTGTCTTACTGATATCTGTTTCTGATGCGTTACTGCTATCTGTCTATGATGATCTGGGTTGTTCAAAGATTGATTATGCTACTATAGAGCAAGTGGTTGGTTTGATGAATGTTCCTTGAGCTTAACTTGAAGTTGTTGGATCCAGTGTGAAAATTGATGAAACGTGGTCCATAAAGGTGCCGAGAGTTGTAGCCTTTAGTCAGGGGGTTGTAGCTCCCTTCCAGGTGAGGCTGGTAAATGAGATTAGGGGGTCGGAGCTCCCTTCCAGGAGAGGCTGGTAAACGAGTCAGGGGGTTGTATCTCCCTTCCAGGAGAGGCTGGTAAACGAGCGCAGGTGGGTGCCTACGTGCTGGTAGGAGGTTGCGCCAACACATATGTTGTAAGATGTTTTGTCTATAATAAAATACTGAAGGCTGAGCAACTGCAGCGGTTGTTTTCTCCCGACTTGGGTTTCCACCTAAAATCCTGGTGTTCGTGTGTGATGCTTATGTGTGATGGTTTATTCTGTTCTTACTGCACATGTTTACTGTTTATAGATCATCTGATGAATGAATGATGGAATGATATAAGTGAAGAATTAATGGAATAATTAGATCTCTTTGTATACGCGAGTTTTATAAAGGGTATCTGCGTATATACGCGAGTCTGTATCAGGAAAGTAGCGTATGGGTTTTAGAAGTAAGAAAAAGTAAAATTTTTGAGTATGCCCTAAATACTTATTCACCCCCCCTCTCAGTATTTTTCCCAACAACTCTGTCCCAAGACCTATTTTTCAGGAAAAAACAGGAAAAACCAATAGGCCAACCTATTGCAAATGAAGAATAAATGCCTCAAAAAAGCTAAAATGAAGTTAGTATATGGTTGTTGTGGTTTTTAGATGATGTGATAAGTAATATTTTTATTTTTGGGGCAATAATACTTTTCACTTGGCAAATACTCAACAGTTTCATAACGCATCTAGTGTAAAAAAGCAAAAAAGCGCTACGAAATTGTTGTAGTTTTCTTTTCTGCTCCTTTTGATCATTTTCAAGGGTTTAAAGGATGATTTAAGAGCTTTAATTGTCATGGAAGATGTATTTAAGGGTGATTAAAAAATTTCATAAGGAAAGAACCAATTTTTTGAGGAAAAAAGGTTGAAATGGTAGCACTACAAAGGGCGCTATGAAATTGCTGTGTTTTCGTAGCGCCATAGATTACAACCTTTTGAACAAGTTTTGCTGCGGTTTTTGGACAGCTGGAGGTTAGGGATGAGTGATGAGACATGTTAAGATAATATAAAACAGCCAAGTACCACGAAATAAAGTTTAAATGATGGTTAGAATGTTCAAATAAGGAAAATAATCTTATGCCTAAAAAACAGGGTTTGGTTTCCTGCTTTTGTGGAGGTCAGCCAAATGGTCATGAAGAACTGAAGCCCATCATCCAAATTCGACCATGTGATAATACACTTGGAAAATGATGTAATTTTCAATAGACAAGGTTGTTAGGATAATGTTGTTAAAGATAGTAATGAAGAGTTTGAGTCCTAGTTGAAATAGGACTGTCAAGTAGGATAGGTGTCTGTTTGTCATAAATTTGATGTTTTATGGTTATGCAAGGTGTCAAGAGCTAGAAATTAGATGTGTCCAGCCTAATATGACATCATATCATGTTGTAAATGGTCTATTAAAGGCCATTGGGTCGAATTAGCAAAGGGTTGGAGACTTTTGAGCAAAACTGCTGCTTTATGTAATGGAATATGATCAGTAATGCAAAGAGGTTTTCATCTTGACAGACCTGAGATTCTTAGTGTATTTAAATGAGTTTTATGTCCTATCTTTGAAATTTTTTCTTTCGATAGTCTTAATGCTTATTACTCAGAATTCATGGATGTTCATGCTCTAACTTCCTTTAAGTATTAAACTATGGACAAATGAATTTTAGGTCCTATATTTCAAATGTTTTTTTCAATATCTTAATGCTTATTACTCAGAATTCATGATTATTCATGCTCTGACTTCCTTTAAGTTTTGAGTTATGGTGATTTTAGTTTAATATTTCCTTTTCAATACCTTTATGTCTCATAACTCAGAATTCAGGTATCACATGCTTTGACTTCTTCTGAAACTCAAGTTATTGGGATTTTCCTGAATGTGTTACTCTTTCATTGAAGTATATACAAGCCTCAGCTTCTACAAGGAAAGCCTTTGTTATTGAGAGCCATATCACTGACTCCATAGCCCAATGGTAGTAAGAATTCATCTTTTCAACCTAAACCAAACACAAATAATAGAGTTAGACATCTATCTATATCTTTATTCCATATTATTAACCCTTGAGAGAGCCCTCTCACATTGAGGAGGCTAAGCCTCAATCAAAATATTGGTTTGAAATAGTTACACTAAATTTGTCTGATCAGCAGCCAATCAGGTACAATTTTGGTGATAACATTTGGTGATCAACAGTTTCGTAGCACTTTTCTCCCTTTTTACACTGTCTGCGCTACGAAACTACTGAGTGGGAAGTTTTGTCCAAAATTTTACAAAATGAAAATTGAAAATGTACCAAAACTCAAAATAAAACTGATTCCATCATATCAAAAAGCCATATGAACTGTAAACACAATCATTTCAGCCTTCATGAGGTCCCTTGCTCATTTTCATTTGATTTAGCTATATGTTCTTATATGACTGTTATCTTAATACCTTTTCTTTTTAACTCATCATGAATCAAATTCATCTGCTGCTCCAAGTCTTCCACTTGATCTTTAAGTTTCCTGTTACTAGCTCTCAAGTGAGTATTTATTACTCTAACAAATTTGGCTTCCTAAATTGCTGGGACTGTCCATGTGAAAACCTGCTCTGCACTGCCTTTCCTTTTAATGCCACTGCTTGGCTTCTTGTTACTCTTTTGAGTTCCTGCTTGCTAACAACTTGTTTATATTTTTCCTCTTTGACAATATTTGACCTCTGTTTTGTAGGTGATGGAGTTGGTGTATCAAGCACTTGTTTCTGCTCTGTCCTTTTCTCAACTTGTTTCCTTGGCTTCAGTTTTGAAAATTCTTTTGGTTTTGCAACCACAAGTTAACTAGACTCTACTGCTGCTGGTGATGGGACTCCTTTAGTTTTAGGGTTTCAAGCAGGAGTTAGGGTTTCCAACTCAAAACCATTTATAAACAAAAAAGATGACCAATCCCTGCCTAACTTCTGAAGCTCATATAAAACCAATAACTTCATTAAACCATGATGAAACAATGATGTTTCAATACCTTCATATTTGGCTTGTACTTTATCAACCATTTTTGCAAGACTCCTATGTAGATAAAAGGAAAATCAAGTGAAATCTTACCAGTGAAATGCAAAAGCAGCTTGAAATTATATGTGTAAACCTTATGATATCTACCTTGACATGTAAAATACCTTTGAATGTTGAGCAACAACTTTTCATAAGTGTCTTTGATGCAACTTCTAGGGATAGTGTTATTGAGGTCCATATTTTCATACTCAGGTTTCATGAGTTCTTTGCATGACTCCATATCAAATTTGAAACTTTTGAACGAAGTTTCTTGACCTCTTGGTATCTCTGTAACAGCAACAATAATATTTGGTGTAGTTGACACACTTAGCATCCCAACCTTGGTAGTTATTCCATTGAATTTCAAGGAAAATTCTTTGGACACCTGTGTGTGGAAACCCTGCAACTTTTAACAAAACCGAAGACAACCTACTATTCTGAACTCCTCCATCACTGTTGGATCTTCAATTATGGCCTTCATATCTTCAGGCTCATGCCTTAAGCATTGTCCCCCTCTGTGAACTTTCTTTTCCTCAGCCATGCTTCACAGAAAACCTGTCAGCCTCGCTTTATAAATTGAATCAACCTTGCTTGAATATATGAAACAACAACCTCGCTTGATTAGTTTATATCAACCTTGCTTGATTAAGATGTAGAAAAAATTTGTATGGAACAACCACAGGTTTGGGTTGACACTTCAGAGCTCAGACACTCGAATGGAGGCAAAGGAAACGAGAATGACCAATTAGGAAAGATTTTGAATTTAAAAAGTCATCTCATAACTAAATGATGCCTCGTTCATACCCTATCATGACAATTATGACTGCAACATGGGTAAGTACATTGAATCTCATCATTAACTAACTCATCATACCACTAATGTACCATTTCCCAACGGATTCTGACATATTTCAGCTCACTTGACAAGACAGTTTAGAAATCGCGCTTTCGTAGCGTTGACAGTGTATTTTTCCCTGTTTGCGCTATGAAACTATTATCACGTTCGTAGCACAAATCAACTTTTTTGAACTAGTGGCGCTACAAAAATAAGGTTTCTTGGCTAATTACACAGTTTTGACCCGAAGCTTTATGAAATGACTCACAAATGAAAATGATGGATATTTGACATGAAGGGACCTTAAAAAAGACTTTATTTTGAACCTAAGGATGGGCTTTGAACTTATAAAAATCTAACCTGCCCTTGATCAAATCCTAATTTGACTTCTAAACCCAATTTTGAACCATGACCAAAAATAAACATGACACAATGATGTTTTGATTTTTTTTTTTTTTGGTGATAACAATGGCTCCACTTGGGATAGTGTGCCCCTGTAGTACACTAAGAACCAGTAGTTCCAGTGCTGCTATCCATTTTCTTGACCAAAACAGAATTTTTTTTTTTTGAAATTGCCAATCTTTCTCCTCAAGCTCTAATGGCCTTCAGCTCAAGTTCAAGCTTGCTGATTTAGCTCGTCATTGTTAGCAGAAAGACTCATAAAATGGAATATATACAATGACATAAATGATCAATCAAATTTTTAGGAAAAGTAATGCTTTAAAAAGGTGCCATTGACAGGTCCTCCAGCATATGATTTTCCATCCATCTCCTGCAGTATGTAAGTATTGTTTCAATGAAAAGCAGCTATCTTGAAAGGACCTTTCCACAAGTTCTCGAACTTACCATGTTTTCCTTTCTCTTCAATACTGGCCTCCCATTTCAACACTTCATCCTGAATTTGAAAACTTTCCTCCTTGATCTTCTTATCAAATGTCCTCTTGATTCTGTTTTGAGACTATTGATTGTTATTATAAACTTCATTCCTCTTCTCCTGCAAAGCTATTAGCTGATTGATTCTCCTCTGGACCACATTTGGTTCCTCTTCTAATCCTTCAATCAGCTTCATGACAGGTACCCCTAGTGATGTAGGAAAAATGGCCTCAGCCCCATATACCAATTCATATGGTGAGGTACCAATTGACCTTTTTGTGCATATCCTATTAGCCCATAAGGCATACTTCAGCTTCAAATGCCAAGCCTTCTTATTCTCCTGCAACACCTTTTTAATGATCCTCATAATGCTCTTGTTAGAAGATTCAGCAAGACCATTTCCTTGCGGATAGTATGCAGTAGAATGCCCAAGAGTAATATGATATTGATGAAAGAAATTGATCAGATTTTTAGACTTAAATGCCTATGCATTATCAGTTATAATCTTCATGGGGAAGCAAAACCTAGACAAGATATTATTTTCTAAAAAAGAAATAATAACAGAATCATTTGCTTGCCTAGTTGGGATTGCTTCAATCCATTTGGTGAAGTAATCAGTCGCTATGAGAATCCAACGATGCTAACCTGATGATGATGGATGAATCTCTCCAATAAAATCTAGCCCCCACTGTTGAAATGGTGCTTCCACATAGATATGCATTAAAAGTAAAGGTACAAGCTTCTTCTTACCCTCGAAAATCTGGCATTCATGGCAAGAAGCAATCTTTTTGTAGATATCCTTACACATTGTAGGCCAATAATACCCTGCTCTAAGAATCTTGTTCACTGTGGCCTTCCAATAATGATGAACTCCGCAATCTCCTTTATGTAACTCCTCAATTACTTTATCGACCTCCTCTTCTAGCAAACAATTCAACAAAATTCTGTCAGTATCCCTCCAAAACAGATTTATGTCAGAAATAAAATATCTCAAGGATTTTAGCTTAACAAAACTTTCCTTAGACTTTGTTAGATCAGCAGGCGATTTATGATGTTGTAGGACAAAAAAAACCTCCTTGTACCAATCTGAAGTGGTGTATTTTTCTTCAAAAGGGACTAGTTCTTCTTCCTCATCTGAAATTTCTGATATTTCTGCAATTAAATTTATGTCAAGACAATCAAAGTTTGATTGCACCATGAGCTTTGCTAAGCCTTGCCCTTTGACCAATTTTTTTGGCTTAATATCTATATCATACTCCAAAAATTTAGCAATCCATTTTCCCCTCTTACCATCAGGATTGGCTTGAGTGAGAATGTCTTTCACAACAGTATTAGGAACAAAAGCCACAATATGAGAATGCATAATATAAATTCTGAAATCTTTGATAGCCTTCACCAAGTCATAGGCTTGCTTCTCTAAGATATTATACTTCAGCTCTGAGTTAGCTAATGTTCTAATAAAAAAGGAAATAGGTTGCTCAATACCTTTCTGTCCCTTTTGTAGCAAAACTCTAGCAATAGTATTCTCTGATGTGAAAGTAAAAACCAGAAATTCTTTTGAGAAATCAGGACTGATCAATACCGATGCTTGGGTAAGTGCCCTTTTGATCTCCTCAAATGAGTGCTTTGCTTCTGCTGTCCACTTAATGTCAACTCCCTTCTTCAGCATCCTTGTTATGTCCTTCACAATCTCAACAAAATTAGGAATAAATCACCTTACAAAATTTACCTTTCTAAGGAAAGATTGAATCTCCTTCCTAATTTTTGGAAAATCCACCTTCTGAATTGCATTGACCCGATTTGGATCAATCTTAATCCGATATTTAGAAATGATGTGTCCAAGTAATTTACCTGAAGTTAAAGCAAAAATACTTTGGGTGGGGTTTAGAGAGATGCCAAACCTTCTACATTTCAGCAGAATTCTTTCTAGGTGTTTCAAGTGATCTTCTTCCCTCACTGAAAAGACTGTTATGTCATCAAGATAAAAAACCACCATCTTGTCCTTCTCTTCAGAAAAAGTAATATCCATTTCCCTCTGAAAGGTAGCTCATGCATTCATGAGACCAAATGGCATCTTGGCGTACATGAAAGTACCCCATGGTGTAGTAAAGGCTATTTTTTCTTGATCATCTGGATGTACACGGATCTTATTATAACCTGGAAAACCATCAAGCATAGACATTCTCTGAGAACCAACAATATTGTGCAAAATTTGGTCCATCTTTGGGAGAGGATAATTGTCCTTCAGAGAGGCTTTATTCAAATTTCTGAAGTTAATACATATTCTAATTTATCCACTCTTTTTCCTAACTGGAACCAAGTTTGCAAGCCAATTTGAAAATCTGCTTGGGACAATTATTTTGGCATCAAAGAGTTTTTTGACCTCCTTCTCAATAAATGGCATAAGAAGTGGATTTATCCTCCTTAACTTCTGCTTGAAAGGCTTTTCATTTTATTTTATGGGAATAGTATGCTAAATAATAGTGGGGTCATATTCTTTCAAATCATCATAATTCCGAGAAAAAACATCTATGAATCTCTTCATCATTTCAATATACTTAAACTTCATATCAGCTGAAAGAAACTTTGAAAGTTTAATCATTTTGGGCATAGCTACTGTACCAAGGTTACAACTCTCAACTTCTTCATCATCAGCTTGTATCTCATGGGATTTAAAAACATCATTCTGATCAAAAAAAGTTTCAAGAGGTATAAGTCCCTTTGGTATGGAATTTTTCTTTAGTTGCAAAACTTCAAAATTCCCTTTAGACTCAGCAAGCATATTTTGTTGATCTACTTGTATATTTTCAAACTCTTCTTTCAGCTCAATAAAGTTCTTCACTCGTTGATCATCCTCAAAAACTTTCCAATGAGTAATATTATCAGGGATAGTTGGTCTATGGAAAATCTCAACCTCATATTTTTCTGTGGAATTCATAGGAATAATGAAGAGACTTGCAAAGACAGCAAGAGAATCAACAATGGAATTTTGTCCTCTAGTTTTGACCATGAATGAATAAGCTTCAAATTTTCCAACATGTCCAAAAATAAGTTCCTATATGCTCTCATCATTATATCTTTTGTTTGATAAACACCTTCAACCTATTTAATGACTAACTCTGAATCTCCAAAAACAGAAATGTTTTGAGCATTCATTCTTTTCAAAACCTCTAGGCCCAAAATCAAGGATTCATACACAGCCATGTTATTCGTGAAATCAAAGTTCAATTTGTAGGAAAAGAACTTACTCTGATCACTTGGATTTGTAATCCAAATCCTTGCTTTTTCTCCTTCTCTGCTTGCTGATCCATCAAAATGAAATGACCACCAACCTTCCACCTCCTTATCACTGACTTGCTAATCTTCTGTTTGCTGATTTTCAGACTGCTGAATTTCAGAACTCTGATTTTCTACTTTCCTCTCATATTTTTCTTCATTAGTCAACTCATTGAAAAGAATAACATATCCAAGTTCAGTATGAAGAGCATAAATTGGAAAATTTTTGGGTTTGTCTTTACTACTCACCATGTAGGCCATTCTTGTCTCTCGATACAATCTTCTTTGCTCACCAAAACTAGGAATGGTAGCATAAGTAAGGTCCATTGACATTGTACCTTTTATTTTCGTTGCCCATGACCTTGACAATAGCATACCAAACTTCAGTGGAATGTCTGCTACCACGATGTCCATGGCCATTGTCTTAGTAGGAACTTGTGTTAGACCAACAACAACATCCTTAACTAAACCAATGCATTGAAATATTTTCAAATTGAAATAAAAAAGGTCCTTATATGGTCTAGTTATTTCTAACCCCATTATTTCCATGATTACTTTGGGCATAAGATTATGAGAGGCCCCTAAATCCAACATAGCATTATGCAATGTCATGTCGTGAATGCTAAGGCTCACATAAAAAGGAGGCACCTCCTCATTCTGTTCATCTTCTAGTCTTGGACCCAAGTATATTGTTGGATGATCTTCTAGTACATTCAAGATATTAGCAGCTCTTGGTTGTGAATTCAACATCTTGACAATCCTGCTTCTATATTCATTCACCTTGAGAATCTCACCAAAAGGGACTGATATTTTAATCTTAGAAATTTCATTCTCAAGGTTGAAAACAGAAACAGATTTTTCAGCTTCTTTGATAGGAGGAATAGTTGATGTATCTTTCTTACCTTCAAAGACATTAGGAGCATCTTTCTTGCCATCAGTAGCCTTAGGTGTATCTTTCTTAGGCTGTGTTTTGTTTGCAATGATAGGCACATTTCTATTTCTAAGATTGTATTGTTTTTGCATATCAAAAATAGCATGTTGATACCCCTTTAGATAATCTGAGGTTTCCTCTCCATGATTAATTTGGTCTGATTGATCATGTTCTTCTTTAGTCAAGAAATTTCCAAACATTTCTTCATCTAAACAATGAATAGACTCTTCATGATTTTCAAGATCATCTTCTTCATCAATCAATTTCTGTTGGAAAGGAGGTCTCACTGGAGGATCAGGCTGCTGATTTCTATTTTCCCTTGGTCTTTGTTGATTCTGAGGTCTCCTAAACTGAGGTTTTCTAAATTGCGGTTCATGTTGTGCATAAGGAGCAGAGGTATTCCCAAGGGCCAACCTATCCATCAACTTTTCCATTGTTTTCATCATTGAATCTAGCTTATCCTGAGAGGTAGAGGAGGAAGGCTTCTCTTCTTGTTTTAGCTTAGTCTTACCCATTTTTGAATTTTTAGCTGCTATCAAATTAACCTCCACCTTCACTGCATCATTTTTCATTTCAGCAAGTGAAGGGGGTTCTCTTTCTCTTAGCAGTATAGAAAACTCATAGTCAAAAGATTTAGCATATCTCATCTGAGCTAAGGCTTGTGGTGGTTTCAAATGGGCAGGAATAGAGTCATAAACCTTATTAAACCTTTTTTAAAAGTTTTGAACAGATTCATAAACAACTATTCTCAAAGTGCTATACTTAGTGAGGGCTTGTACTAGATTAGTTCTATTTCCCCATTTTCTCAGAAAAGTATCTTCAAACTCATTCCAATTATGAATAATTCCAGGAGTAAGGGCTTTATACCACTTCCTAACCTCACCAGTAAAACTCTGAGAAAACAACCTCAACTTAACATCTTCATCATCAACCTCCTCTCTGTGTATAAAATCATTAAATTGATCCACATGTTCTTCTACTGTAATGTCTTCATCACTTCCCCAAGTTTTGATTCTAGCAGCATATTTGCTAGGGAGGTCATGTAAAACAGTTGGAAGAACAAGAGGGGTGTATCTAGTAGGTGCAATAGGTGGAGGAGGTACATTTATAGCCATGGTTAGAGGGATTTTAGTAGCTTTAGGGATGGCAGAAATAGAGGATGAAAAACTGCTATGAGGAGGATTGTTTGGTCTTTATGGTCCACTAACAATTGAACTCCAATTTGGAAGAGGTAAACCAGCTTTACTTTTCAACAAGACTTCAAAAGGATCAATCTCTTTCAATTTATCTAAAGACTCTTTTTCCAACAACAACTTAGAAGTAACAGCTTCCCAAAACTCTTCTTTGTCTTCTTGTGTTACTAGAGTTGAGGTATCAATACCTCTCTTATGCAAGTCTAAGATAATTTCAGTTAACTATTTTTCACTTTTTGATCTAAACAAAACCTCTCGAATTTTATCATTAACTCTTTTATCTTCAGGACTTCTTAAAATTTCAGAGGAAAAGGATTTCGAATGTGATGGAGTAACTGATATTTCAAAAATTCCTTGACTACCTCTGGAAATGGTGTTTGTATTGTCCATGATGGTAGGTGGATTTGGGTCAGGATTACTCCTCATGTATCTCCTTCTCGAAGCCACCTTTGATCATATAAATTTTGAAATGGAGTCACTGTTAGGTCCCTATATTACTAGTATAGTCCCTTATTATTGTTAGTGTAACCCCCTTATTGTTATTCTTGTACCCCTGTAACCCCCATATTGTTATTATTGTGCCCTTAAATTATTATTGTTAGGTCGGCTAGGATTACATTGTGGCCCACTAAGTTATTTTATGGCCCCCTGGATTCCTATATATAGAAAGGAGGTTTTGTAATTTGAATCGTCCAAGAGTTGTTCATTCATGTAATGTATTGGAGGTTTCCCCCTTGAAGTGGCTTATTTCTATGGCATTTATATCTCTTTTCCTCTCTTTTTGGAGCTGGTTTCACAACATTTGGTATCAGAGCTTTGAGATTCTAGGGTTTCGCTGCTCCAAACAGGTCAGTGTGGCATTTTCACTATAAATTTTTTTCTACGAAGGTTCAGAATCTAAAATTTTTAGAGTGTGAATAAAAAATCCCAAGGAACATTGTCACAAAATTTCAGATCTTGGTTCACAATATTTTAGGAGATATGATCTGTGCAATTTAGGTCATTTTGCAGGCTCCTGAATTTAACCTAAACAGGTCATCGTGGTATTTTCATAATAAATTTTTCCTACGAAGGTTCAGAAGCTGATATTTTTAGAGTGTGAAGTCGTAATCCTAAGGAACATCTTCAAAAAAATTCAGATATTGGTTCGCAATATTTTCGGAGATATGATCTGTGGAAGTTAGGGCTTGTTGAGGCTTTTGAATTTCATCTCAAAGAGTTGATCGTGGGAAAAGCTTCATAGCTCTCTCTCTAAGCATCGGATTGGAATGCCATAAAAAGTGGCCACAAGTACATAGAATTTATCTTTTTTTCTATCAATTACAGAGCGAAAGGAGGAAACAGTGACACGTGGCAAGTCATACAAGTTCACTCTACTGAATCAATCCAAAATTGGGTCATTGTGGGAGATTGGACATAACTTTGCCTTGAAGAATCCAAATCAGATCAGACCTATGGCATTTGAAAGAAGATTTAGAGGGATACTACAGGGCCGAATTTTAGATATTGAGGATCCAAAATTATAGAGATAATTCAATTTCAATATCAAGCTCCTCAAAAGCAAGTAAAAGGTGTGTATTTTTTTCCGAATTGTAAAAGTCTTGTTTGAAGAATCAAGTTGAATTGATTCCAAGGGCATATTGTAGAATAGATATCAGTATTGGATTCTAAAATGGCCCCTAAAAATAATTCAACACCCATTAAGCCTTTAGAAATATCTACTACGACTCATGAAGATGAAGAATGTCAACATGACATATCAAAATTACAAGAGCAAGTGCAACAAATTTCTCTCTCGCAAAGAGCAACAAAAAATGACATGGAAGTTTTGAAGAAAGGCATGGAAACTAAGATGGATGGTTTGAAGAAAGGCGTGGAATCTAAGATGTATGGTTTGAATAATGGCATGGAATCTAAGATAGATGGAATGGAAGCTGGCATGGAATATAAGATGGATGGCATGGAATCTAAGATGGATGACATGGAAGCTAAGATCGATGAGAAAATGGAAAACATGAAGAATGATCTAAAAGAAGACATAGAAGGTTTGACAAAGTTGATACAAGAAATGTTTCCTAATGGTGAAAAGATAGTAGAGGAAACTCATGATGAGAAAAAAATAAATGTTAATCGTGATTTCATAAAATCTAATGTTGGCGGGAAGAACCACCATATTCCAAAAATGGATATGAGGAATTTTGATGGAAAGGATCCTGTAACATGGATACAACAGATGGAGAAATATTTTGATCTTCATAATGTGCAAAACACACAAAAGGTACGCATTGCAACTTTACATTTAGAACAAAATACATTTGTATGGTATTGATGGCTTTGCTCCCGTAAAAAAATTGTCACTTGGTAAATTTTTACAGAGGAAATGATAGCACATTATGAGGATACAAAGAGAAACACCTTCTTTAGCCAATCGATAAATCTCAAACAAAATGGTTTAATTGGGGAGCACATTGTGGACTTCCAAAAATTGAATACAAGGATAACTGATATTCCAGAGGAACACAGGATTGATCTCTTCATAGGTACTTTAAAGGATAACATCCAACATGAAGTTCGCGTTTTGGAACCTGATTCATTGGAGAAGGCATTCAGGTTGGCAAGAAAAATTAAATGTAAAATTATGGCGACAAGGAAGCCTACCACTCACTTCTATAAAGAGGGAAGTGTTGCTACTCCTAGATTTCCACAACCTACAAGGTTGACACCACAACAATTGGAAGAAAAAAGAACAAAAGGGCTTTGCTACAGTTGTGATAGCAAATACACTAAAGGTCATAAGTGTGCTGAGAAGAAATTATTTTACATAGATTGTGAAGAGGAAGAAGAAAATTAACAAGAAGAGGATATACACCAGGAACCAACCCTAGAAGAGGAAGAAATGAATCCGACCATATCGTGTAATGCACTGGTAGGAATTACCACTCCTCAAACTCTCAAGATAGAAGGAAATATCAAGAAGAAAATGGTAATAGTGTTGATTGATTCAGGTAGCACCCATAATTTTATTCATTATAAGGTAGCCAAGGAATTAAATTGTCTCCTATACCCAGCACCAGAATGTCAAGTGATGGTTGCAAATGGAGGAACTATAAATTTCTCCGGAAAATGCCATAATATCAAGCTAACCATGGGGGAATATGTATTGACTAGTCCAATGCTTTCCATTCCTATGGGAGGTGTTGATGTTGTACTAGGAGTACAATGGTTACAATCTTTGGGGACGATAGCTTTTAATTCTCAAGAACTTTTCTTGAAATTTTTTTCAGAAGGAAAGGAAGTCGAATTACGGGGTATTGCAGGGAAGCCGAGAAAGATAATAAGCTCTAATGTCATGACAAAGCTTCTAAAGAAAGAACAACAAGGCATAATTGCACAATTATGCTCACTAGAAGTTCCAACATCAAAATCATCTATTTCTGCAGATCTCCAAAAAGTCTTGGACAATCATTCCAAGGTTTTTAAAACTCCAAAAGGACTCCCACCTATTCGTGATCATGATCATGCTATTCATTTGATTCCAAGAAGTGTTCCTCCAAACATCAGGCCTTATAGATATCCTTATGTCCAAAAGAGAAAAATTGAATGTATGATTGCAGAAATGTTAGAGGCGGGTATAATTCAACCTAGTCAAAGTTCTTTCTCTGCTCCTGTAGTATTGGTACACAAGAAGGATGGATCATGGAAAATGTGTCTGGATTATAGGGAGCTCAATAAGCTCACCATTAAAGATAAATTTCCCATTCCTGTGATTGATGAATTATTGGATGAATTATATGGAGCAATTTATTTTACCAAGTTGGATCTTCGTTCAGGATATCATCAAATTAGAATGAAGACTGAAGATATTCCAAAAACAACATTTCGAACTCATGAGGGTCATTATGAATTTTTGGTCATGCCTTTTGGCCTTACCAATGCACCTTCTACATTTCAAGGGTTGATGAATTCCATTTTCAAACCCTTCCTTAGAAAAATTGTGTTAGTATTTTTTGATGATATACTAATCTACAGCAGGTCTTGGAAGGATCATGTTGAACATGTTGACAGGGTGCTCAAACTATTGCAGGAGAAACAATTATATGCAAAAACATCCAAATGTTTCTTTGGAGTACAAGAGGTGGAATATCCGGGTCATATTATATCTCACGAGGGTGTTAAAGTAGACCCTAACAAAATTAAAGCCATTAAGGAATGGAAAGTCCCCAAGACAATAAAGCAGTTGCGAGGATTTCTCGGGTTAACAGGCTATTATCGCAAGTTTGTTAAAAATTATGGGAGAATAGCAGCACCTCTAACAACATTATTGAAGAAAGATGCATTTTCATGGACTCCTGAAGCAACTAAGGCCTTTGAACATCTTAAAGAGGCAATGTGTCTAGCACCGGTCTTAGCTACGCCAGACTTCACAAAAACCTTTATCATGGAATGTGATGCCTCAGGAAATGGAATTGGTGTTGTTTTAATGCAGGAAGGAAGACCCATTGCTTTTGAAAGTCGTCCAATCAAAGGAAAGTATTTACAAAAACCTATTTATGAGAAGGAAATGTTAGCAATACTGCATGCACTAAAGAAATGGCGAACTTACCTAATGGGAAGACACTTCAAGGTAAAAACTAATCATGATAGTATTAAACACTTTTTGGAACAAATAATATCTTCATAAGAGCAGCAAAAATGGGTCACAAAGATGTTGGGTTATGACTTTGAAATAATCTACAAAGACACCTGTGAGCAAAGTACAGACAGCAATAAATAGAAAATAGAACAGAGGTGGAAGTGATTTTCCTGCTATTTCAATATCCCAAAACTTGATGACAGTAATCAAGCAAAGTAGATGACAGAAGAATAGACTAAGGCGGTGACACTCATCTCAAAATTTTCAGTAAGATTCAGTGTTATCCACAATTTAGTTGGAAAAATTATTCCTTATGGTACAAAGATCACTTATATCTTTGTAAGAATTCCCAACTAAAACAAAATATTCTTCTGGAATTGCACACTTCTCCTTTAGGAGGACACTCAGGATTTTTAAAAACTTACCATAGGGTGAAGAGAGAATTTTTTTGGGATGGCCTTAAATCTGATATTCAAAAGTTTGTGGCGGAATGTTTGGTTTTCTAGCAGAATAAGAAAGTTGAGACAAAATGTAGACCTTCATCTATATAACTTTACTCACCTTGCCACTGTTGGAGATACTTCCAGTAATTTTGTCACAGGTTTTACCTTGTCTAAGGGAGAGTTTCACTTATGGTAGTAGCTGATAGACTTGATACATGTGCATAATCTTTGTAATATCATCCATTCAGTTTGTAGACTGGCATGAAAGATTTATGGAAACAATCTAAAAGGTTACATGGAAACCCAAAGGTTATCAGAGCGACAGAGATCCCATTTTACTGAAATTTGACGTAGTTATTTTCTGTTTGGGTACTCAATTAGCTCATAGCTCATCTTATCATCCCTCACGGACAATAAACTCTGTGATAGGCACAACAAATAATGAAGATATCTAGTTGTTTGTATCCCTGACATGTAGTCAAACACATTAACAAAGGTTACTTCATATAATAAAATTAAGGTATGCTAACACTTCCTTCCATACCGCAGCAAAAATGACCCCATTTATGGCACTTTATGGATATCATCCACCATCCATCACATCATCTTTAAGGGAAAATTCGAAGGTTCAAGCAGTGGAAGGTCACATCGAGCATCAGCAAGAAGTTCTCCAACTCTTAAAGGATAACCTGAATTTGGCACAAAATCGAATGAAACAACAGGCAAATCAACATCGCAGCGAGAGAAGTTTTGATGTAGGAGATTGGGTATTTTTACGGCTACAACCATATAAACAAATTTCCCTCAAGCAAGCTAAGAAGGATAATAAATTATCGCTAAAGTACTATGGTCCTTACAAGGTGTTGCAAAAGATTGGTACTATGGCATACAAATTGGAGCTTCCTGCTTCTTCGCGAGTACATCCAGTTTTCCATGTTTCATGCTTAAAGAAGGTTATAGGTGAAAATATTCTAGTTCAAACAATATTTTCAGAACTTGATGAGGAAGGAAAAATCATATTGGAACCTGAAGCGGTCACGGAAACAAGAACTCGACAACTACGGAATCGATCAATTTCAGAGTATCTCATCAAGTGGAAGAACTTACCCACCGAAGATTCTACATGGGAGGATGAGAATTTTATACAGAAGCACCCAGAGCTACTCAAGCGTTGAGGACAACACTTTTTTGAAGGAGAGGGGCATGTTAGGTCCCTATATTACTAGTATTGTCCCTTATTGTTGTTATTGTAACCCCCTTATTGTTATTATTGTACCCCCGTAACCCCCATATTGTTATTATTGTGCCCTTAAATTATTATTGTTAGGTCGGCTAGGATTACATTGTGGCCCCACTAGGATTACATTGTGGCCCCATGGACTCCTATATATAGAAAGAAGGTTTTGTAATTTGTATCATCCAAGAATTGTTCATTAATTTAATGTATTGGAGGTTGCCCCCTCGAAGTGGCTTATTTCTAAGGCGTTGATATCTCTTTTCTTCTATTTTTGGAGCTAGTTTAACAACAGTCACCAAGGTAGATGCAACCTCGCAAATCTTCCTGAGCTCTTGCTACCTTCAGAAGTTCAGCTTCAAAATATCGGGAAAGTATAATCTTCAGACTCCCAGCAGATGCACCAAAATGTTATCACAAAATTAGACCTGATAAGCTGCTAATTAAATCAATCTCATGCAATTTTTTTAAACCAATATTTTGATTGAGGCTTAGCCTCCTCAACTTGAGAGGGCTCTCTCAAGGGTTAATGATTTGGATAAAAATATAGATGGATAAATCTATGTGGGGTAATAAATAGATAAATGATAGATATAGATTGTGAATCACATCAGCAAGTACACATTGGGCTTATGGAGTCAAAATAGTTTCAGCAAACCAATAAATCTACTTAACATGGAAGTTGAGGCATATCAAAGTTTTAGTCAACAGATAAACACATGACTGTAAAAAACACAGTCAGTTTATTTATATAGGAAGTCAGAGCATCAAAGATGAATTATGAGCAACATAGACAAACACAACTGCAATATTATAATAAAAATATGCAATTAGAAAAAGAACACACTAGAACTCCTTCTGAATCTCAAGTTGGTTAAGTAGAAAATCTCTGCATTAGCTGAAAACCAGTCAATTACAATAAGCACAGTTTTGCCAAAAATTTCCAACCCCTGGCACATTCGACTTCTTGGTCCTTTATAGACCATTTACAACATGAGATAATATTATCTTGTGCTAGATACATCAAATTCCTGACTCTTGACTAGCATAACCATATGACATGGTATTTATTACAAAAAGACAGCTAATCTACTAAACATTCATACTCCAAATAGGACTCAAACACTCCTTATCTCTATCCATAAAAACCTTATCTAAACTAAATTTCATCATTTTCCATGTGTATTCACACATGGTCGAATCTGGATGATAGGCTTCAAATCTTTATGACCATAATGCTAACCTCCATCAAAGTAGGAAACAATCCCCTGTTTTATAGGCATAGGGTCCTTTGCACTCACGAAACATTCTGACCATCATGAACTCATTATTTCGAGGTCCTTTGCTATTAGAAATTGAAGTAACACCTGCCAAAAGTCCTCCCTAAGCTCCAGCTATCCAAAACCATCTTCAAACTGTTCAAATGAGCTATAATAAATTGTTCTACGAAAACAACACAGTTTTGTAGCGCCTTTCGTAGCGCTGCTCTTTTACCCTTTTTTCTTAAAAATCTTGACCTCTTTCCTCCAAAAATAACTTAATTATCTTTAAATACATCCTCCTCAGAATTTTCAATTCTTGATTCATGTTTTTACCCCTCAAAATTTGATGAAAAAGGGCAATAAAAGCTGCTACAGCAGTTTCGTAGCACTTTTCTCCCTTTTTACACTGTTTGCGTTACAAAACTGCTGAGTGGGTAGTTTTGTCCAAAATTTTACAAAATGAAAATTGAAAATGTACCAAAACTCAAAATAAAACTGATTCCATCATATCAAAAATCCATATGAACTGAAAACACAGTAAATATAGCCTTCATGAGGTCCCTAGCTCATTTTCATTTGATTTAGCTATATGTTCTTCTATGATTGTTATCTTAATACCTCTGCTTTTTAAATCATCATGAATCAAATTCATCTACTGCTCCAAGTCTTCCACTTGATCTTTACGTTTCTTGTTACTAGCTCTCAAGTGAGTATTTATTACTCTAACAAATTTGGCTTCCTTTATTGCTGGGACTGTCCATGTGAAAAAATGCTCTACACTGCCTTTCCTTTTAATGCCACTGCTTGGCTTCTTGTTACTCTTTTGATTTCCTGCTTGCTAACAACTTGTTTATGTTTTGCCTCTTTGACAATCTTTGACCTCTGTTTTGCAGGTGATGGAGTTGGTGTATCAAGCACTTGTGTCTGCTCTGTCCTTTTCTCAACTTGTTTCCTTGGCTTCAGTTTTGCAAATTCTTTTGGTTTTGCAACCACAGGTTGACTAGACTCTGCTGCTACTGGTGATGGAACTCCTTTAGTTTTAGGGTTTCTAGCAGGAGTTAGGGTTTCCAACTCAAAACCATTTATATAAAAAAAAAGATGACCAATCCCTTCTTATCTTCTGAAGCTCATCTAAAACCAATCACTTCATTATACCATGATGAAACAAGGATGTTTCACTACCTTTAGATTTGGCTTGCACTTTATCAACCATTTTTGCAAGACTCCTATGCAGATAAAAGGGAAAATCAAGTGAAATCTTACCAGTGAAATGCAGAAGCAGCTTGAAATGATATGTGTAAACCTTATGATATATACCTTCACATGTAAAATACCTCTGAATGTTGAGCAGTAGCTTTGCATAAGTATCTCTTATGGAGCTTCTAGGGATAGCGTTATTTAGGTCCATATCTGCATACCCAGGTTTCATGAATTCTTTGCATGGCTCTATATCAAATTTGAAACTTTTGAACCAAGTTTATTGACCTCTTGGTATCTGTGTAACAACAACAATAATCTCTGGTGTAATTGACACACTTAGCATCCCAACCTTGGTAGTTGTTCCATTGAAGTTCAAGGAAAATTCTTTGGACACCTGTGTGTGGAAACCCTGCAAATTTTCACAAAACTGAAGACAACCTACTCTTCTAAATGCCTCCATCACTATTGGGTCTTCAATTATGGCCTTCATATCTTCAGGATCATGCCTTAAGCAGTGTCCCCCTTTGTGAACTTTCTTTTCCTCAGCCATGCTTCATAGAAAACCTGTCAACCTTGCTTGATAAATTGAATCAGCCTCGCTTGAATATATGAAACAAAATTCTCGCTTGATTAGTTTATATCAGCCTCGCTTGATTAAGATGTAGAAAACCTTTGTATGGAACAACCATATGTTTTGCTTGACACTTCAGAGCTCAAACACTCGAATGGAGGAAAAGGAAACGAGAATGACCAATTAGGAAATATTTTGAATTTAAAATGTCATCTCATAACTGAATGATGCCTCATTCATACCCTATCATGACAATGATGACTGTAACATGGGTAAGTACATTGAATCTCATCATTCATCATACCACTAACCTACCATTTCCCAATGGATTCTGACATATTTCAGCTCAAATGACAAGACAATTTAGAAACCGCGCTTTCGTAGCACTGGCAGTGTATTTTTCCTTGTTTGTGCTACGAAACTATTAGCGCTTTCGTAGCGCAAATCAACTTTTTCGAACTAGTGACGCTACAAAAATGAGGTTTCTTGGCTAGTTTCACAGTTTTGACCGAAAACTTTATGAAATGACTCACAAATGAAAATGATGGATATTTGACATGAAGGGACCTTAAAAAAGACTTTATTTTGAACCTAAGGATGGGGTTTGAACTTATAAAAATATAACCTTCCCTTGATCAAATCCTAATTTGACTTCTAAACCCAATTTTGAACCATGACCAAAAACAAACATGACACAATGATGTTTTGATTTTTTTTTTTTTGGTGATAACAGCCCCGACTACTCATGTGACTTTCTCCTCTACCTGGCAGCATCACCATCCTCACTTGGAATGGTCATGGTTCAATTTCATGAAGATGATAGTGAACATGTGATATATTACTTGTCAAAAGGTCTCATCGGACCTGAACTACGATATTCACATGTGGCGAAACTCTCTCTCGCAGTGGTCTTTGCTATCACCCGACTATGACACTATATATTACTGTGGCAGACTACCATCATTGCTTTGGAGAATCCCATGCGACACATTTTGTCTCGACAAGTTATTGGAGGAAAATATTCCAAATGGATTGTAATCCTCCAACAATTTGACTTGGTATTCACTGCTACCAAAGTAAAGAAATATCTAGTCTTCACCAAATTACTGTTGGACCTTCCCAGAATCGACCCAGAAGATGTAGCTCATGATTCATTTCCTAATGAATCCATCTACTTAGTCGATTCTTCTGATCCTTGGTATGGATACATTTTTCTCTACCTCCAAACTCAACGCTTCTGCCCAACTCTCACGTCCAATGAACACTCTTGTATTCGCCACCAAGCGAAACACTATCTCGTGCTAAATGATACTCGATATCGTCATGGTGTCGATACTATTCTTCAGCGTCATCTCACTTTTAACAAGGCAGAACGCGTTTTAAATGGCTGCCATGTGGGGGCATGCAGCGGTTATCTTTCTGGCATAGCTACTGCCCAGAAAATCTTGCATGCAGGCTATTATTGGCCCACTTTGTTTAAAGACTACATCACAGCTATCCAGAAGTGCCATCTGTGTCAAATTTTCACGAACAAAATGCATGCTCACCCCGCCCCTCTCCATCCGGATGTCTCCATTGGTCCTTTTGCTAAATGGGGAATAGAATTTGTTACATTCAATTCCACTTCCGTAGACGGACACAACTACATTGTAGTTGCAGTCGACTATTTCACGAAATGGGTAGAAGCCATTCCCAATTTTAAAGCCGATGGAGGAACAACCACTCTTTTCTTGTTCAATCAGGTTATCTGTCATTTTGGTGTACCCCTTTCAATTTTCATAGATCACGGGTCACATTTTCAGAACCATATGATGATGAAATTAACCTCCATGCTAGGTTTTCGACAAGATTAGTCTTCGTCCTACTATCTACAAGCAAATGGTTAATTCGAAGCCATAAATGGCATCCTCAAAACCATGATTTGTTGGTTAGTCGGCAACCATAAAACCACATGGAATTGGAAGTTATATTCCACATTATGGGCATACCGTACGTCAGTCAAAACTGCCACAGGCTTCATGCCATTCCAACTTGCATTCGGCCTGGAAGCAGTACTCCCAATCGAGTGTGAGATTCCATCACTCAAGCTTGCTATTGAACTCCTACCTAGCACCACCGCCACAGAAGAGTACTTGCTCTCGCTCGATCACTTGAACGAAACTCGTTGAGATGCCACACTGGCACTCGAAGCTCACCAGCGCTGAGTCAAAGCTCAATATGACAAATCTGTCAAGCCTCGTTCTTTCCAAGAGGGTGATCTCGTTCCACTCTATGATCAGAGACACGACCTCTTGGCAGTAGGAACACTTCAACTATTATGGCTTGGTCCTTACATAGTCACCAAAGTCCTCTCAAAAGGAGCTTATGAACCTCAGGACTGTAATGGAATTCCACTCGCAGAGCCCCACAACGGGCTCTATCTGAAGAAGTATTTTTCCTAGTTCTCCACTAGGCATATGCTTTGTAATTTTATGTATATGAGTTTTGCCTTTGTTTTGATGTCTCTGGATATTTTGGTTTTTTGAGTGTTTTTCTCATACACACTCTTTTACTTTTACACAGATGCCTTTGTTATCCTTATCATACGTTGGATATGTGAATGGTGCTAGTTGTCATACTAGGCACATTGCGTCAGCTGCTTGGGTCCTCTACACACCTGAATCAGAACTCCTTGGTTATGGGGGAATCTTCCTGTGCAATGCCACCAACAACATTGTTGAGTACATGTCGATGATACAACTCCTCAAAGAAGATGCATCTCGCGGCATCTCCAATCTGGTGGTCAGGTTAGATTCCCAACTCGTAGTTATGCATTTAAACAATCATTATTGCGTCCGTCATCTAGTCTTGTTACGTTATTTCTTAAGGGTACGAATTTTAGAATTCCACTCTCAAACCATTGCGTTTGAGCACATTCCTAGAGAATTTAACGCATTAGCTGATTCATTGGAAAACTATGTGTTAGATTGGCATTTGTCACATTTGTTATAGAGAGAGTTATACATGAGTGTATATTTTTTACCATAGAAAATACATAAACATTAAAAAACACACGGGAACCATATTTCGAAAACATATATATATATATGTCATGTCTAGTTTATATTACATTAAAAAACTTCTCAAAACTTGGGTGTTTTACAAAAAAATGGCTGCACTACGCCTCGCTATGACATTTACACATCTATCCACTCCTCCTACTAAGCTTGATGCTCAAAATAGCAAACAACTGCTTTGGATATCCTCCTCATAGGCACCAAGTATCTCTTCGGAACACCCACTGTATGCCGCTGCAGACGAATTGGGATCTCTCTCATGGGAAGAGGCGACACACCCATACTTAAACCCTCTAGGTTTTTAGTAAGCTCATGCAAAATCTATGTGTTGTCACCCTCTTCGGCGGCTTCTGCAGCCTCTGTTGTTGTGCCATCCCTAGGTAGTTTCATTCCTCGCCTTGCATTGCGAGGGGCTCCGGCTGGACGGACAGGTGCCACATCTGTGTCAAGAAACAAGCTTCATGTCAAAAAACTTTCACCCATTAAACAAAAAAATTGCATAAACATTCAAAAGATACAAAAATACTTCAAACTGCGCTGATCAAACTCTTTCTTACTTTGGATCTCTTGTATAGTTCATATCTACATAGGGATAATCTTCAATCATGTTGATCTAGTCTGCAAGCCACTTGAAGAATCCATCATCAAAATAGTGACGGACTGGACCCTCTCCAGTCCGTGGTATCAAAGCAACCCAACGAGCCTGTCTTGGCTCCTACGGGCCCAATGCATACATGATCATTCTTGGCCTCATGGCCGGCACCCGCTCTAGTATGAATGACACGCTCAGTGTACCATACCCAAACTCTCTTTGGGTCCAGGTCTTACATGCTGTCAAATCTGCACGAACTCGATGGACAACACCTTCACACCAGTCAAATACCTGGGGCTGCATACAATCTAGTGCCAACAACACCTGGGCCTTGGTGGCCACGTGCTGACTCTTGGCCCCGGCCAAGCGAAATATCATCCACAAAAGATACCTCAACGGTATCGATGCCACTCGTGCAATAGGCACCCGGTTACCTACTACCTCAGTATTGTTTATGTAGTGAGTATAGATCAAATCAGCGATAGTGTAGGGATCAACCCTGGATCCTGTCAGATTGTGCCTCGGTCCTCTGCATGACAGGCCACTCAAAAAAGATATGTCCTTTTTCTCAATCAAGAGTTCATTACCCCTGATATGAAAGACGTGCTGGTGGTCATCCCACTGCTGGATTATCCATCTCAGAAGGTCCTCCTATCCCCTCATCAGCTCTAAACGAGCATACTTTAGCAATCCACATCTATGGAGAACTAGCAACGTAGCTGCATTGATAACTATTTCATGTTCTTCCCGCTCATGCTCCCTTTCACAACAAATTCTCATGGTAAATAGCTTTATACTTGCACAAGCCACATTTTCAGTGGATTAGTTTTTCCCTGGAACACTTAGAATGATACAAAACAAGTTCTTAAATCATATTTTCTGACTAACGCGGGAAATAGTGCCAAATATTCTATGCTAACACTCTGTATCTTCTCAGGAAGTGCGTTTAACGCGGGGACAACACTAAGCACCTGCGTTAGCCGCTTAAATTTTTTAGGGCCTACTAAAATTGATATTTTTTGCCAGCAAAAAAAACTAAAAACATAATGAAATGCTAGAGGAAGGTTCAAGCTCTTACCTGGATCTCGCGGAATGAAAACCGTTGCATGGATTGTCCACAACAATAGCTCAAGTTTCACCACTTTTTTACTCCAGAGCTCTATCACAACACTCAACAGAGTGAAAATGAAGGTTCGTGGCCTTCTTATAGCCATTCTGAAGGTCAGACTCACTCAGCTAGTCTGATAAAAATTGGTAAATTCATGCTACGTTTTTTCCCAACTATTGGTTTTTATATGTCACCAATGCTCTGATGGGTTTTAAATGTTTATATGCAGATCTGACCATATTCGACCCGGTTTTGAGCTTTCTTTTTAGGGACTTTTTCTAGCTAGTAAAACTGAAAAAAACTTGATTTTCCTTTGTCGAGCTCGTTAAACTACCACGACAGAGGAATATGAGCCATTCTTTTTGTCTTTTTCAAAGCTCTTTAAAAAGAAAAATTAACCGAGTTTTTTTCCGTGTGACTCGTTAAAATTTCATGGAGAGCTTGTTAAAATTTCACAAAAAACATTGAGTTTACTCGATCTCCTCGTACTCATAAAAAAATGAGGTATATGTCCATCGAACATATATTTGTCACTGTTCCGGATTCAATGGACTAACTCACAGAAAATGAACTATTTTGGGCTTACTATTCTCCCTTCGTCACGCCCTGTTATCAAACATGACAAAGGCACCCCTGAAGTTGCCTTTTATGATGTTTTTCAAACTCTCTAAATATGAAAAAATCACTGAGTTTACCCATCTAGACTCGTTAAACTTAATCAGATGGGGAAAAAATTTGGACAACATGGATGCTTTTTCTGTTACATTCTCTAAAGGTCAATTTGGCAGCACAAAATCTTGAACATGGCACTTCCTATAAAACTCTTTCGCATTTAACCGAACCCTACCATCTATGAGTTTAGCCTTCGTCTCCCAGTGTTCCTGCATTGGTGAATCTTAATACTCTTTGGTTTTCATTAAGCCTAAGCTGCCTAGTACCCTGTTAGAGTGCCTTCTATTGTTCAAGAGGATCCCGCTATCTACTGCTCCTCGTATCAACCAAGCCATCATATGCCAGAACTTATTTGTTGTCATTTATTCCCACTTGCTCTTAATTATTTCCATCTGTAAAAAATCATATTTTCCCGTTCCATGTCAATTGATGTAGGACACCTCAGTGCCTACCTTTTGACAGATATCTTTCTATCGACTTCAACATCTTATCTAGGAAGTTGATCCAGAAACATGTCAGTACCATGATACTCTTAGACATCAGTGGCAGGTCATCTTGTATTTGGTTGGGGGTTCCCATTATTGGCTCCCGATTGAGTGATTCTACGAGTGTTCAACATCAAATCATTTTTATTCACACTCGTTAGATTGTACTGTGCATCTTGGGGACCATCATCATTATCGGTGGCTGCCCTCGCGTCTGTTAACAATTTTTGTTATTTACTGGTAATTAGATGATTTCCTGCATGTTCGACTACGACTCATTCATTCACATGGATGGAAATATGCAGTTTAGTGAAGCGGCGGCCAAGACCTTGGGTCGAGGGTTACACCATTACAGCTGTGTTTCCTCCCCCAAGTTGCGATATTGTTTTTGGAGACAACTTTTCAGTTTGATCCTGTTATGACAGACACTTTCACGTTATGCTTATCAGTGGAAATACTGTTCATATCTCTATTTTATAGCAATAATGTTGATTAGCTACTGAGCATGGGAATGCCCGACTCAAGACAGATACTATATTTTCTGACATATGTTGTTCTTTCAAGTTTTCCTCAATCCTCCAACTCCTCTCATTCTACTACACTTGTTATAAATTATTTCGGCCATCATCTTCATCTTTGACCTCACACTTTAGGGGGAATATGTTATAGGAAAAATGACCTCCTCATCAACTCAGAGGAGAAGGTAACATGGAAGGAAGAAAATGACCTAGAAAAAACCCATTTTTGCCAAGGTAACGCACCCCAGAAACAGCTAGATGCGTTATAATGCACTTGAGCCATGAAAAGGGAGCGTTAATGCTTAGGGAAACACTCTGTCTTGCCCAAGGGGTAGTGTTATCCTTGTTTGAGTGTGAAAAAGGAAAAATCTTACGGAAAAGTGACTGGAAATTCTATCTTTTTCTCACAAAGAGCCAGTTCAAAATAGAAACTAAAAGGCACAAACCTTTTATTAGGCCTTTCCAAATATAACTGAACTCCTAAGGAAGTAAAAAGAATGGAAAAACAAGGAAACATCTTGATCTTTCACGTTTCAAACTGGTTGAAAGAGTTTTCAAGGTTTGGCCTCTCCATCTCCTATAAAATGGAGTTGTGGGCTCTTGGTCTATGGTCAAAGGTTTGATTATATGTGGAGCAGAATTCCATTTTTGTACTGTGAGGCTTGAAATATCGGCAAATTTCATTGAGAGATTTCTGCCTTGAGCATCATCACACTTAGAGATAGAGAAAGAGAGAGAGGAATTGGAAGACTGAGGAGGTCTTGGTGCAACCGAAGGTTGTAACCCTCCTTTTTATAAATCAATAGAACTGTATATGTTTTTTCCATTCGATGCATCTGTGTCACAATTGTTTTACAATCATCTATATAGCAGGATATGAATGGCTTAGATCTGTATTGTTTTATGTTTATTATATGCTAGCTTAATTGATAAGAAGTTATATTGTTGTAGAGATTACACGGGTGCTTTCATTGATTGCAGGACCTAGATTTGGAGCTGGAGAAGAAGGATCCCTACTTCGCTACTCGGTGTTCTCCATAGCATCTGCTATCTATAAAGAGGTAATCTATCCATATTACTTTGTCAGTTATATGCATTAGCATGAACATATGTGCAGTATCTTTGTGAACTTTACAACTAATCTAACAGTCTGCCTTAGGCACTGGAAAGCCCTAAGAGGGATATTTAATAACCACCACCCAAGCATATTACCCTATAGCACTCATCCCTGACAAGCGAAAGTACTTTAACAACCCACAATCTCTTAGGGCTCTTACTGTGCCCAGATCATTTAGGGAAATCATATTTTGTTCTTCATGTTCTCTTTCTCTCCAAGTAATCGTCATTCTAGTTCAATGGAATCCTAACACATAACCATAAGACTCATTAGACTCCTTTTTATGCAAAATTTTAGGAAAATTTTGGGTATATTGTAAGAATAAAAATTGTGAATTGAACCCAATGCAGTCTTGAACAAGGGACAATGTGTTGCATATGCACCTAGGCTTCAATTTAGGTGCTCCACAACACAATTTTCGATTCTCAAGGGTGCGTTGCCCTCTTTGGAAAAATAATTTACCCTAAGGGGACCAAATCCCTAAAAATTTGAAATGAAAGGAAATGAATTGAATACTAAAAGAAAGAGAGGGTTTGTAGCACCAACCTGGATCAAACGAAAATGAAAACCGTCCACAGAATCGATCGCAATCAACGGCTGAAGTTCGGGGGAAAAAACAGGTTCAGAGCTCCAAAATGGAAATGGTAACTTTCAAATGGTAAAAATGAATAGTAAAAATCTGTTTATCATATTTATTACCGTGACTATGGTTTTATTATATTTTTATCATGAAATAGGTATTTTTAATCCATTTGATGTTGTTCTGAACAGGTTTTAAAACTAATGAATGGATTAGTCATGCAGATTTATTTCAAAAATGATTTGACCATAAAGCATACTTTTTTTCTTATTTTTCGAGCTTTGTTAAAAATGAAAAAGGACTTGAAGCACACTTTTATCTCTGTTTCGAGCTTCGATAACAACGAAAAAGGAACCCTTGGAGTCTTCTTTTAGCTCTTTTCAGACTCCGATAATGTGAAAATATTTCCGAGCACTTGTCTTTTCCATCTCGTAAAAGTAAATGAATTGATATCTACTTAGTATAAGTTTAACCCTTTTCTAGAATGAGATAGATTATTTACGAAAAAGGAATGCCTTAGTCAAACATGGCTAGGAGGTTCTCTCAGATATTATTTTACACTTTTTCATATCTAAGTGACAAGTTTACGAAAATTTACTTATGGAGTTTTCTTTCATCCTCTTTTTCAAACTCTCTAAATACAAAAAAGGACAGGGTTGTCACTGTCGTTAGGCTCGTTAAAACATAAAATAGCGACGGTCTTGTCGATCATGGCAAGAATCAAGTTTAATTCATCGTTAGACTCATTAAATTATTAAATAGTGATACATTATTCGCCCGAAGGGTTGAATTATAGATCAAGCATATGTTATCCTCCTCAAGCTTGTTAAAAAATAAAGAGGTATTGGTCGAAAAATGACCGGGGAAAATTTGGGAAAGTGAATAGAAATTTTTACGGTAGCAGGTCACTCTTGAACATGACACTTCACTCCATCACTGTGACTATTTGGGTTGGGTAATATTCTTGACAGTTCATAAATACCTATGGTTCATCATACCTTCACTTCGGTTTTGGGTTAATGCTGCCAACTCATCTCAGTGTCGCTGATATGTTCAAGAGAAGTCATCCAATGAATATGCACCCTTATGCAATACTCATAAACCTTCATTCTCATGACAGTCATCCCTAAAATTTCTATATCAAGTCATACTTTGTCTCTAAAATCAGTAACTCCCATTTCGCAATAAAGTAGCTTCCTCTCGACAACAAATCACCATCCAGGAAGTTTACTTAGAAACATCATATTCCAATACTACGAGGCTTGTTATAGCATCGAAAAGATACTCGCTTCCATACTTTTGACCAAAATATTTTGTTTGTCGTTCGACATCAAATCATCTATTCATGCTTTACGAAATGTACTGCAGTACCTTTAGGGCCATTGACATCAATGGTGGTTCTCTCGTGTTTGTTAACAACTTACATCATTGTCTGTAATCAAATGATGTCTTACCATGTTTGACTAAAAATCATATATTCGCATGGCTATAATTCTACTCGAATAATCAAGTGAATGAGATAAGAAGACCCCAGATCTAGTTTCATCCATCTGAGCTACGATTTCAGGATTGTTGTACACATCATCTGTACGGTGACCTTACATACAGATCGTCATTTGAATATGGGCCTATATCTATAGGCATGTCTATATTGGGAAACATTCCAATGTAGATGACTTTCTGAACTATGTACATGTTATTAGATAGTTTATGTGTTGAGCATGGGAATGCCTTCCCTCAGCAATTCGTGATCAAGAGGACATATCATGATGTAATGTATTGTAAGATTAATGCAGGTCGCCACTCCACTTTAGCTCTAGCCCATCATAGTGTAAATCATCTCATTCAAAAAATATTGTTATTATTATTATGACTTCATGCTTTAGGGGGGAATCTGTTATAGGTCAATTTGGGCACCATTCCCAATGACCTGGTTAAACTGGACATCATCACCAGAACCGATGAATAGGATCTATCATCCCCTATCATTTCAGCTGCTACATGCCCTAAGACAAAGAACAAGAACAAATCATGCATGACTTCCATTGCAAGGTTTCCAAGATTTGAAGTACATGTTATTCACATATGAGCTCACCAACGTAGTCTCTCAAGGGACTAACTACTTTGCATATGCAGCTACCTCCATTCGAGGGTGCTCTGCAAAGCACTTCCTGACACTCAAGGGTGCGTTGGTCAATTGGGAGTGAAATTCTCATTGTTTTGGAATATCCACATGGCTAGTGCCTTCTAGAAGAGTGTATATGTGTCAAAATTTGAATCCATGTGTCCATTCAATACCTTTGAGCTGGGAAAAATGTCTTTCCCATTATTAGAAATTCATTGATTGTGAAACTATCTTCAGCTCATCTATAAATTGAGCACAGATCCTAGCGCTTGAGAAGGAAGAAATTTGGTAAAGAAATGTTGTTGGAACCTCATTGAGGGTTTGATATGAGTGATATTCTACTAGAGGGATGTTCATTGTGATGAGGTTGGGATGATGTTGGATTTGGTGACATCAAATCAATCACTGGTTGCAACCTCTCCTTCTATCCATTAATAAATATTGTTGCTTAATTTCCCACATATGTATCTGTATAAGCTTCTGTATTTCATATTATGGATTCTTATTTGATGTATATGTTTCATGTTTCAGTGATTTAACTGATTAAAGTGAATAGCCATATGTATATTGCAATCTCATTGCTGTTTAGTGTTTATACTTGTAGGAACTATTTCTAGCGATGAAGCTTGGATTGGAAGCTACAGCAAGATTGACAGAAAGAGAATAGGAAGTGCTTGGACTCCAAGTAAGTTTCCCAATCTTTCTGTGTGTTTATTTACGATTAGGAAAAGTATCTGCAAAGTCTTTGACCTGTTGTTCCAAATGCATTACACCACATTTAGGGAATGTGTTTTATCCGTAATCCATTATTCCGCATAACACCAGTTCTACCCTATTAGATATATAGGGGACTAGAGGATGTAGTGGAATTACTTGAAGGAAATACATGAGTAGAGTGTAGAGACGCACACCACAAAATTGAGGAATATGTAAATAATGTTGGGTATCTCTCTCAAGAGTCTAGACATACTCCTTAAGTATTTGTGGGTCTACACAATCATCTATCAAAGAAAGTGATGTTATTCAAACCAAAAATAGTGGATGAGGCTTGTGTATAGGCATGGAACTTGGAAAGCATATGCCAGAAAAAATGGAAATCAAGTGGTTTAAAGAAGAAATAACACCAGGAAGCTTCTAAAGAAGGGAAGAAGAAATGGAAAGGGGAGAAGGACAAAAATCCAATAGCCACAACACACGAGTGAAAATATCCCAACAAACACTACAACCACTATAACACTAATGTTCTTGGACCTATATTCTTCTAGAAGTATCCTTAATGCACGTCAACCATGCATGTCGGTCTACATAGGTAACTCAGTTGCAATAACCGCTAGCTAGATAGGAGGATGTGTGTATACATGGTTTTACTGTGACCTCTCTTTGCTCAGTGGAAACTTATTGAAAATATCAACTCTTTACATTCTCTATAGTCTCTCTATTATGCAGACTGCTACTCCAACCAAGAACTTTCAAGAAGCTCTTCTCCAATACATGGGCCTATTTTTCCTCTACAAATGAGTCTAGCACGTGACTGCCACTCCTAGGAGTTCTTTAGTCATACATTAAATTAGTGAATCCTTCCACATTAATCCACCCACTCTTTACTACTATCACAACCCAAGAACCATTCTGCAACTTCATGCCAAGGGGATTTAATCAATGCATATTATATTTTCATCATTTTTTTCATTTAGCTCTTTGTTTGTATGTTCAAGTTGTATGGTCTTGTTCTTTCCTGCATTCTTTTGCTTGTCACCCACTGCAAGTGTTTTTATAAAAAACAATTATTTTCTTATTTAAAATGTTTTGTCAATTATGTCTATTTCTTTGTTTTTGTTGCAGTTATTAACATGGTTGTGCCAATTTTATTACTTTCCTTCTATTTCCAATTATAGCTCATGTTTTTCTATTGAAATATGGTTGGGTTGCATAATGAATTCCTTAACCAATTCCTTAATATTTCTTGGATTATGCAATTCAATTATGAAGGAGAACTTCTTCTTTTTTATTGATCAAAAGCACTAAATTCATATTAATGTGAAGAAAACAAGTACATTAAGATTGTCATCAACTCGTCTTGCCTCACTCTAACCAGATTTTTTGGGAAGGAGAATTGTGATATAAAGTAGAAGATTTAACATTTTACACCTTGGTTTCATAGGGCTACACAACCATACAAGCCAAAAAACTAACAAAATTAGAACACAACCTGTCAAATTCATTTCAGGGTTTTGTGCATATTCAAATTTTCTATGTTTCTCAATTGATTTTTCAACTAACTCTATTCAAGGATGCTTTTTTCCATGGTGTCCTTTCCTTTTTGTACTATTTTATTTTCATGTAATTTTTCAACTTGCACATATCAGCTAGGTTGGCCAATTCCATCAACCAAGTGGACTAGGTACTTGTAATCGACTAGTAATTCCTTACTATAATTTTCCAATGGTTTAGATTTCACATCGATCAAATTTCCATTCAACTTGCACATCCAACACCTCATCAACCAACATATCTGGATATCAAATGACACTCTCGACTTCGACTAATACATATGATAATCTTCTATCTCCTCTTCATGGGAAGGATCCCAAGAAATTATGATAGGTTTTATGTACACTAGAAATAAACATTTATAAACATTTCCATTTACTCTAATAGTAAGCTCTCTCCATGCCACTGAATGTGTTCAAATTTCATTCACTGCCAATGTTGTTACATGTGGACTTTACAAATATTAGAGGGTTGAATAGAGGGAGCATATACTAATTGATCCTTATATACAACACATATATATTATGGTCTCAGTGTGGAACAACATCCGACTCATATTTTGGCATTACTTTGGTTTTTCAATATTTTATTTTAGAGTAGTGAACCCTAGTCATTTTATTGGCATGATTTACATTACAAAATAATACTAGAGGTCCAAATTTTATCATACATGTACAGTTAAATACCTTGGTCAAGTTGATCTTTTCCAATTAACTATAAGATAAAATCAACTTTTCTAAACTGTCAAGTTGATACATTTAGTTTGGTTGACCAATACATTTTATAATTGCAAAAATACAACTATGTTCATTACAATGAATATTCTTCATGTCACTCAATAGTAGCATCCTAGTTGATCTTCTTTATCTATTACGCAGTTGTTAAGAATGCTTGTCCCTTGTTATGTCTACTATGGGAAGCCAAACAAGGTGGTGTCTCATTAATACTTCGTAAACTGAGATAACCAAGGAAAATATATTAGTCTTAGATGGATGAACAATTTTGTGGTTTCGAGGCACATATCTCCCATCTCCTATAGTCAAGAAGTAATTGTCACACTTTTCCAATCAATGGGTCCAACTAGAAAAATTACCAATCTTATAAACATTATCATCAAATAGCAAGAGAAATTCCCATATTAAACCAAAGTGGAGGATAATTTAGCGATGAAGCAATTGAAATATGGGTTTCCTAGACATCATGTCATATACACAATCGATAATGGCAGCTTATAATGTCAAATTGTTGATATCAAATAAATATTAATACAAATCCTAACGAAATTTATATAAAATAATTTCCAATCTAAACCTTCAAATGCTCTCTTGTAACCTGGATTAGGACATTAAATCCAATATTCACATAAGGTATTATAGGAGAGGGACTCCCACTCTAATTGATGTAAAGTGATCAGGAAATCCCACCAGTTAGTGAACTTACTTGATATTCATTTGGGCATGAAGGATCATACTTGCTTGCTTTCGAGACTTTATACATGATTCCTAGTTATATTTATAGAGGCTCATTGTTTATGCATCCCAAAATACCAATTTGAAAAAGCTTGAAATCTGAGAATGAATTTTCTTATCACAACCAAATGGTCCTTTTCACATAGAAAGGTTCGTCACTCTTTATTCTACAATAAATTAATTATAAGAATCATGGTTACATATTTTCATTATATTTTCTCATGCATACTAGAGTGATTTCCACGAGCATATGCTCAACATCCATGTTCCTTGAGCATTTGGTCTTCATTATTGTTATAGTCGTGGACTCAATATCAATGACAATGAAACCAAATTTTGTAGGCATATTCTTCACAGGAAGTTAGGAATGGCCCTGTGTTGTAAAAACCAATAATAATACACACATTAGACATGAGAAAAGATATTAATAAATAATTTCAACTATTTTTGTATTAGTTTTGATATGTACTTATACATAGAAGATATGGTTGGAGAAATTGGACCTGCTACAACCAATAATTCATGCATTTACCTTTTACTATTTATTACATATATTTACTTAAATAAGTATGACAACTATACATGGCCTAAGAGACTACGACAAAAGATGGGAAGAAGAAAAATATCATGGAAAATTTTCATTTAATCAAGTGGAAAATAGCTCAAACATGGACAATAATATTTTCCACACATAAATTTAAAAGGGGTGAATCTAAGTAGCCTTCATCAATAGGTAGAGAAGGATATGGAAAAACTCTTTCATATAAATATACAGGTCAAGAAGAAGAAATTGATTCTCTATTTGACTCAAGATCACAAGTGAATCTCATTTTAATAAAGTTGGTAAACAAATTGGGATTATAGATTCACGACTATCCTATCCCATATCCACTGGGATGGGTCAACAAGGAGGCCAAAATAAAGGTAAACAAACAATATAGAACCAAATTGACGAAATAAAATTGGATGTAGTTACACTTTATGTATGCGGATTTATGTTTAGGATTATCTATATGTACATGCAAAATGTGATCTTCGTGATGAGATCCAAACTATTAGTACCACCTCATCTAGGATGGAAAATCTGTCATCGTCAGTGTGCATAAGGGCAAGTAAAAGATCTTGTTGGTAAGTACCAAACAAGCTAATAAATTGATCAATTATAGTAATAAGTATGCTTTTTTTAAGATAAAAACACTCTATATAATATTCAATGAGGACAAAGTCATACTTGGAGGGGTGTAATAAGGAACATAAATAGAAAATGAAAGAGTTTCTACAGACACACAAGGGTGTATTCTAGGCACGAGGGCTTCACTCAATGAACCTTTGGCATGACACATGTGTTCATGGTGTATTAAAAAAATACCCTTAATTTGATTACATATTGGAAAATACCTCTAAAAATCACTTTATTTAACCCCCCTACCAAGGCGAACCCATTACACCTTCCCAATTAAAAAAAACCCTTACTTTCACTAGATATTGTAGGTATCCATTTTTTCATTAACATTTTTTATACCAATTTATAATTTTTCATTAACTTTCAGCCCCATTTATTATACACAACATATAAAAACCCTTTACCCCCTATTATATGCTCAATATATTATGTCATTTTCCCCTCAATATATATCCCCCAATATGAACGCACATGGTATGATATTTCTCCTCGAGTGAAAACTCCATGATTCCAGGAGCCTAAAATGATGTCACCCAAGAGGGAAGTAGAGAATGAGTTTCAACTATTGTTGGAATCTCTATTACCAAGCATTGGGCCATATAGGAATTCCATTAGAGAAGAAAACAAGGTGAAGAAATAGTTGCAAAAACTATTGGAGAAAGGTGTTATTCGACCAAGTACCTCACCATGTTGATGGCTCATTATAACTCTACCAAAGAGGATGGTAATTGGAAAATGTGCATTAATTACAGGATGTTGGAAAAAATAACGCTCAATAACAGGTACCCCATGCTAGGGATAGATGATCTATTGGACCCGTTGCAATAAGAAAAATATTTCACCAATTTCTAATTAAAATTACAGTATCACCAAGTGTGAGTTAGAGAAGAAGATACTTGGAAAACTTCCTTAAAGGCTAGACCATGTTTGTATGAATGGTTAATCATGTCAATTTGGTTTATGCAATGTACTAGAAAAATTCATGAGGTTAATTTGTGATATATTGCGTCCATATTTAGATTCATATGTTATAGTGTATTGGATGATATACTAGTATATAACACTTCCTAGGAGGAGCACATGCCACATTTAATGCAAGTGTTAGAGACATTGAAGAAGTGCAAATTGCCAGAAAATATAAAAAAATGTGAGTTTTCACACTTTAGAGAAATTTTGAGGTCTAAAATGGGCCTCCTAAGGAATATTATAAAATAATAGTGGAAATAATAAGATAAGATTAGATTAAATCATCAAATTTTAGAGGGAAAAAATAAAAAACTACTTTTTAAACTCGTATTTTCAACTTATCTCCCAATGATTATTCGTGTTTCATAATTCTGATGGACCCTGCTACAGAAAAATGAGAAATACGTGAAAAACGTGATTGCAATCACACTTTTCATGTGTTTCTAATTTTTCATGTAGCAAGGTCCATCAAAAGTATGCAACATGGGTACTCCTTGGATGAGGAATTAAATTCAACAACCAACAAGTGCTCCTTCTTGAAATTTGAGTAAAATCATAGAGAGATAAGTTGAAAATATGATTTGAAAAAGTAGTTTTTTTTTAATTTCTTTATTTTTTAATCTTCTTACCTTTTTACTCCAAAAATGATGAATCATCCCCCATATTTGACACCATCATATTGAATCCTATTGGTTCTTATACAATTCATTTTGGTTTTACATTTTTTTTAAGCCCATTTTACGCCTCAAAATTTTGCTAATGACAATCTTTGTTGTATTTTAGATATGTGTTTTTTGGAAGAGAGCTAAACATAGATCCATCCAAGATGGAGGCAATCATGAAGTGGTTATTGGTTACCAATGTTTCTAAGGTCAAGAGTTTTGTTCAAGTAGAAAAATATCTGATGAAATCATATCTTCATTTTCAACAATAGCACCATTCCACACCATAATAGAAAGTGGCAACGGTTCCCAGTGGGGAAAGGGTTAGTAGAAGGAATTTGAGAGTTAAAGAAAAAAATTAGTCTAGCACTAGCTCTTGCATTATAAAACTTGTTTCAACCCTTTGAAGTGGAGATGGATGTGAGTGGGTATGCTATGGGAGTGATATTAATGCAAGGAGGTAGGCTTGTAAGTTACCATTATAAAATATTTTAAGGGAAAATTCTCAACTTTCGTGCCTATGGCAAGGATCTCCATTCCTTGGTACCTGTTGTTAAAAGGTGGAAACATTATTTAATGGGAAAGGAGATAGTAATCCACATATATCGGTAGCCACTATAGTACCAATAGGCCTAGAGTAAGTTAAAATAGAGTAGAAATTATAATTGAATTGGGGTTTCACAACAATTTCATTTAGTGGTCAATTATAAGAAGGAAACACAGATGAGTTTCTTGACATGCTTGCAAGGACACTCACATCAAATATCACATCTTTGGGAACTTTAATGAATATGGAGCCTCTCATCCATGATGCATATAGAGAAACATATATAATTGATGATAAATTAAAGGAGGTGTTTTAGTAGCTACATAGCCAAAGTCATGTGCATAATGGTGACAACATAGTTGACTATCGTCTCCAGAATGCGTTACTCTAGTTGTTGGGAAAGTTGTGTGTTCCTAAAGGTAAGTGACCGCACCTAGTTAGAGAGGGCCACATATATAAGGTTGCACATTATTTTGGTGTAGAGAATAAAAAATCCAACTTAAATAGGTATGTCTACTAACCCAAGATGTAAGAAGATGTAGCTATGTTCTTAAGAGGATATATGTTTTGTTGTGCCAACACATTTAATAACAAGAAACAATGTTTTTTTCATCTCTTTCCTATACCTATTCATCCTTAGGAAATAATTTCTATGTACTTTGTGGGAGGTTAAAAAGTAATTAGGAAAGGACATGACTACCTATTTGTGGTAATTGACGGGTTCAACCAGATGTGCATTCTCATTCCTTGTAGAAAGGCCATTAATGGGAAAAAAGTAGCAAACCCTTTCCTGGACAAGTCTAGGTGCACTTTGAGATACCAAGGAGCATTGTTTTAGATAGGGACACACTATTTCTTAGTGAAGTTTGGACTATATTATGGGAGAATATTGACACAATGTTGAAGAGGTATACAACTTTAAATCCATAGAAAGATAGGAAAATATAAGTAGTCAAAAAGACTTTGGTGTAGATTTTTATGGGTTATAATCAGAATAATTTAAAGAGTTGGGGTGAAAATATGATATATATACAACACTCTTATAACAACAAAAACTACACTTTGATTGGTAATTCCCCATTTGAAACTTGTTTTGGACATTTTCCACCTTCACCTTTGGATTTTTCATATAGGAAGCAAAGAGGAGTGAGGGAGGATCTCACATTGGGTGATTTAAGGGTAGATAAAATTGGGGAGAAGATCAGGAAGATCCATGTACAAGTTAAGGAAACATTAAATAATTCATAGGAAAAGTACAAGACTAGGTCTGATCAACAATTAATAAAGAATGTATTTAAGGTGCGAGACAAAGTATGGTTATATTTGAACAAGGAGAGTCTACAAGGTCCTAGTAATAAAATCAAGGAAATGCGATATGGTCCATTCAAGATATTGGAAAATATGATATAATTCCTATAAGCTTATTCTACCCACATTCAAGCACATTTCCTTGGCAATGAATGTGGAAAATCTAAAACTCTATGAACCTTCCATGTTAGATCAAGAAGAGGAGTGAGTAATATCTTCTATAGAGGATTTAGCACCAGATGATTAGGCATAGTTGATAAAGGATACAATTTTCTAGAAGAGGTAAAAAATATAATATAGTGATAGAATGATCTTTGGTATATTGGGTTTGAAAGGACAACTTCCAGGCAAGGCTAAATGGTACTCCAGGGAGAAGGTAGAGGGAAAATTTCTTCTTCTCATTTAGTAAAAATTTAAATTGGAGATCAAGTTCCTCCAAAAATATGGAGCATCATCTAAATTTGATCATTATAGTGTTTCCCATCCTTATCTATGCTTTCAGGTTGGAAAAATCAGAGAAATCAACTTATGGGAGCAATTTTAGTGATGGGACTTAATGTGGAGAATTGGGACCATAAAGTTTATGAGGTTGATTTGAGACCTTGTGGAGGTAAACCTTTTATACTAAAGTTCCACACCCACTATCACTATTATGCACTCAAATAAATTTCCAACAATGTAATAATCATGTCAATCAAAGTTCATACAAAATTGTATGCCTCCTAGAAGTTGATCTATCATATTTGACCATCATAATTCGAGAGGATCCCATATCAACCCTATTGATCTTATAAAAGGGGAAAAACATTTTGGAAATGTGAAGAAGACTCTATGAGGGTCAATTTGTAATTCATATTTAGTGTTGAATGGATCAAATTTAACCCATAATTGGTTATCAATATGTGTTATTACCAAGGCATTAGGAGAAAAAGGGGGTTCTATTCTATACTAGTGCATTTTATTCCATAGTAAATAAAAGTAAGTGAGAGTGGATAGAAAGAGATGGAAAACAAGAGAGATTTTTTTTTTTGTGTAGTAGCCCATGGGCCACAGTTCTCATTTCTTTATATTTGCACCATTTACACTGAGATAAAGAGAGAGAAAAGCAACCTGAACTTGTAGTTGGGTTTTCTCTTGAAAGGGTTTCTTGGTGTTATTATGGTATGTCAGTGATTTTTTTCGCTATTCTCTATTTCCACATTTTATATATTGCATGTATAAGTTGAAAACAAAAAATTAATAAATACAAAAAATCTAAGGAAAATTAAACTTTATAGTATAGATTTTGGATTTTAATATATTTTTATTAGATCTGTTGTGATGAATTTTTATGTGGAATATCCACGGTAGTTTACATATTATTATAAGTGTAAATCTATTTGAAAATAAGTACCCCAAGATATGGGAAGAGGAAGGAGACATATTGTATGTTTTGTATGCCAGTTTTGTTGGAAATTTAATGTATGCATTGATCTATACTAGAACGAACATTGCACATGTAATGGGAGCTTTCAGTAAGTATATATCAAAACTAGGAAGGAGAATTGAACATACGTAAAGAGGGTTTTTTTTGGGTGCAACCTAACTTGGCCTAGATTTTGGCTAAGAATATGCATTTTGAGGATTAGAGTGTGAAATGGACCACACAACAAAGAATTTTGGATATATCATGCGGTATCATAGGGGCTTCGAGGTGGGTCAAAGCCCCTCCTTTTTGTAATGGGTTTCGAGTTATATTTTCTTTTTTTGTGGGCGCCATGGTATTTGTACCATGGAATTTTTTGATGTAATGTTATGTTTAGGACATCGATCATCATGATATGATAGATGGTTAATGGTTATTTTTAATATGTATTTTTTAGTCAAGGGAAGGCTCTTCAGCTGAGTGCGCAGAGACCTTGGAAGAGTTTGTAGCTTAGTGCACAAACCACCTGCACCTGTGTGTGCAAGTCGAAGAGTTAATTGTAATCAAAGGTCCATCATAATAAAGAAGTGATTTTGGGATGATATTTTGTGTTCTTATGTGTTTTCTATAGCTATTTTCATAATATCTATTATTGCAAAGTTGTTAATATAGTTTCATGTTATGATAGCGCAATGTTAGTTTGCGATGTATATAATATATTTATGAATGTGGCGAAGTAAATTGTAAAGTTGTAAGCATAAGGAAACATAAGGATACCACAACGCACAGTCCCTCAAGGCTGCAGAAACCTGGTTCTGAAACCACCCATAGTCACTTCAGGGGAGCCAGTGATATGCTTGCAGGTCATTGCCGAAAGGGCCAGTGATCAAGGGTTTTTTTGGTGCGCAGTATAGATCAAACCTGGGTCAAGCCAAATCAAGCCAACAAATGGTTCTGTTTCCGAGACCAGGATATATTTGAGGGATATGTGGATGTGGCACCTATCAAAGAAGGAAATTTAAGATTGGATAATCCAGAAGGAGTGAGATTTACAGATCAATAAAAAATAAACCGTTGTTTGACATCAGAAGCGTGATTACAGAGGTATCTTTTCACTGAGAAATAATAAATTTTCTTCAAATCATTTCCTGGTGAATTGTACGAGTGGGTATCAAGGTTGACTGAAAGGAAGGATTTCTTTAGGAAGGAAAAACCTACAACATGGAATCATGAGCTAATATAGCGACTTAAGAGCACTAACAACAATATATTCAAGGGTTTTGAACTTTTGGGTTGAAAGCATATTGGTATGTTTCATTACTGAGTTCGTAGTAGACTCGATTGTGTCCTACAATGAAGTAGAGAGAGGAGTGTTCAAAGGACCGCGAGGTAAGTACTTGAAATATTTGAAACTATGGATTAAGATGTTTATGTGTGAAAAGGGAGTTTTACAGATGAAATCAGATTGCTAGTAAACTTATGTTTGGAGGAAGAAGTAAATCTGTGCAAGAAATCGGTACAACACGAAGTGGAAAATGGTATAGAGTAGATACCAAAAATAGATATCATGAACAAGAATGAGAGACCTTCATAGAGAATGATTATAGTACTATTTTAAGTGAATCTGAAGGTGAATAAGAAGCAAACTACCCAGATAACCCCCAGGTAACTCCGCAATATTCCCCCTTCCGGGCTGAAAGTTCGTCGAAGCCAAAATACAGTAGGAGCCAGGGTATTCTTAGCATTCCCCTCCCCTAACTCTCTACCCCTCCCCTCCCTCCCCATTCTACCCCTCCAAAATGTGGTATGGCAACAAAGACTGTGTTACCTGAAGTTCAAAGGAACTAGATCATAGGATCCATAACAGTTTTGGTTTCTAGCCGAAGTTGTATTGACTATTAATGTTTCAATATTGTTCTATGTTGTATCAATTACTTTAGCCCAATTTACTTTTCATTAACCGTGCATCCAAATATAAAGAGTGTAAATAACCATAAATAGTAACTAAAGATAGAACAATGCATGCAGTGACAGAGAAGACAACATCACAACCATAAGAGACAACAAATTGGTCCAAGGCTAGGGAAAAACCCCATTGTGGGGGGAACCTTTTCAAATCTTCTTCTTCAATAGATCATCATAAAAATATTTTAGCAGAGAGTACAATGAGCCCAATACATATATGCAACAAAAATAAACCAATAAGATCTATATATCTGCATATCTACAATATCAAAAGCACGGATCCAATGAATCAACAAAACTAAGTGATCTCAGCTACCCAATTCTAGATCTATATCCAGTATGTTTTCTATGACTGTTTTGAAGCGACTGTGACTTCGTGATGGATGAATGATGATGTTGCGCAAGAAAATGACTGTGATCCAAATCAAATCTTCCCTGTAAATATATTAACTATGACCTTAAGATGGTCTTCCCCTGGTTGAAGCACCCATAACCACGACCTAAGCGTTTTGTGCCTGCGGCTGAGGATCTGATCAACCCTGAACCCTAGTCGAGCCCTAAAGTTGTCTATCCATAGCTTTACTAGCTCAACTGTAGCATTGAGATATCTTGTATGCGGTTCTAGCTAAGCTCAACTACTACCTGCCCATAGTTATGGCCCAGAACACCCAGATCATATGTGAGACCCTGCCTGTGATCTCGATCCCTTTGCGCAAGCTCCTTCTAACGTACTTGTGTGAACCGAAACATAAAATACAAAAACAAATACCAAAATAACATGAAGATGATCTCATGAGAGAATGTGTGCAAATGAATTTGGGCTCACTTCTATTTATAACTTTTTGAGGGACCACTTGGGGCTTTGATCGAATCCACATGCAGTTAGGTCGACTCGTAAAATAATAAAATAATTCATAACTTAACTTCTTATTAACCGATTAGGGTGATCTATAGGTCGATTTTGGTCCTCTCGAAAAGAGGAATCTAATTAAATTATGATATTAACCATATAAGATATCCAAAGTTGAATTTGACTATAGTTTAAAAAATAAACACTCCCTCTCAACTAGGAAGAATTCCACTTGGTAATCTCTGCTTGTAGATATTTACATCAAAGTGTCATCATGGCTCAACTCCATCTGCTGAAACTTTCTAGAATCTAGAAGAAGAAGAATCGGGGAGCAATCGATTCCACCTATACCTAGAAATAAGATAATCCAACACATAGGGGAGCACATCTCCAACCCTAGGTCCTCATCGGGGATCTCAGTCTCAACCTAGAATCATGAAAGGGGAGCAACTCTCAACCCATTCCTATTGCCTACTGATATTCCCATCAATGAATGTCAACAGTTAAGTGGTATAAAACCTGCATCATAATCGACTTGGGTTTTACACACCAAGTACACTCTCAACTCGTTGGCTAAACGAGGAGCGATATTCCCATCATGCCTTGCTTGTGGGTATAATGCTAAATGGGGTATACTCTGCATAGAAAAATAGGGGAGAAACATCTCTGACCCTATGAAGATACGGGAGCAACATCTCAATCCTGGGTAGCAGATAGGAAAATTCCATATTGTCCAGATACCCCTCAACCCTAAGAGCCCTTCATTTGAATTCCTTACCCCAAGAACTTAAGCGGGGTAGAAATAGCTTTCTTAGTGTCCTTAATCAGTGCTACCCCTTATCCAGAGGGGCTACATCCATCAGTCCAAGATTTTATTACCAAGAAATTTATTTTCATTTGTTCCTTGGTGAGAATATCTTGTATCTTCTCTTCAGTCGATATGTGGTTGAGTCTAACAACTCCTCTCTGCACCATGTCACGAATGAAGCGATATTGAATCTCGATATTCTTGGAATTTTCATGAAATAAAGGATTATCTTCCAAACAGATCTCGCTCTTGTCATCATAGTATATCAATGTTGTATATAAGACTTGACCAAAGAGCTCACCAAGGAGCTTCCTTAACCACACAGATTCACAACTGATCGTGCTAGCAGTAATGTATTCTGCTTTTGCGGTGCTCAAAGCTACCGAATTTTGATTCCTTCTCATCCAGGATATCATGGAAGAACCAAGATTGAAACAAAATCTAGATGTACTTTTCCTGCCAGTGAGTACATTACCTAGCTAGTTAACATCAGTGTATCCATGAATTTGGATATCTCCAGTAGAATATCTTAGACTAAGTGTGATTGATCCCTATAAGTATCTCAATACATGTTTGGTCGCAATCCAATGTGCATGAAGGGGCTCAGTCATGAACTGATTCAATGTTCTAACAACATGGCATATATTTGGATGGGTGTACACTAGGAACATCAGAGCCCCAATTAGTTATCTATACTCAGATGGATTTTCCATATCAGGCCTGGCTTCTTTTCCACATAGCTTCTTGAAGTTCATCTCCATCGGAATAGTCATCGATTTTCACTCGGTCATACCAAATATTTCCAGTAGCTTCACTACAAACTTTCCCTGTGAGAGAAATATCTCACCAAGTATTTGCCACACCTCAAGGCCAAAAAAGTAGTGCATGAGACCAAAGTCATTCATCTCGAATTCAGAGACTGACTTCCTCTTACATTCAACCATCAACGATTCACTTCCTGTTAAGAATAGATCATCAACATATAGAACCAGAATTAGTGGAAAACCTTGGAAAAACCCAAAATAGAGGTTTGGATCAACATTTATTCTTGTTAAACCCAGTTTCATTAGATAGTTGTTAATGCAAGCATACAAAGCTCGGGGAGCTTGCTTTAATCCATACAATTCTTTCTTCAACCTACAAACATGAGTTTTGCGATCTTCCACTTCAAATACATGTGGTTTCCACATACACTTCTTCCTGTAACATACCATGGAGGAAAACAGTCTTTACATCCATATGATGAAGTGTCCAACCTTAACTAGCAGCAAGGGAAACTATTGAACAAATAGTTTTATAATGAGCCACAGGAGAAAATGTGTCATCATAATCTTCTCCCTCTTTCTGAGAGAAACCTTGAGCTACGGACCTTGCTTTGTATTTCTCAATGCTGCCATCAATTCCATGCTTGATATTAAATAACCATTTCAAAGTCACAATATACTTCCCATGCGGTCTCGGCACAACCTCTCATACATCATTTTTTGCAATCGATTTGTATTCCTCGGCCGTAACGTCCTTCCAAACTTTCTCTTTGACTGCTTCTTCAAATGAGGATTGCTCGGTTTGAATCATGGTGCTCATAGCAGCAACATATCCTTGATACATGCAAGGTTCCTTCCTTTATCTAAATGATCGGAGAATGGGAATACTTATTTCACTGTCCTGTAGAGTGTCATGAAGCCAAAGCGATCTTTTCTTTGTAGTAGGATCACTTGGAGGTGGATCTAGAGGATCCATACGCTCCATGGGAGTATCAATATCATCTGAATCTGGAATTTAAGGACCATCCAGAATTCCCTTGTCATCATCATCTTCCTTGGGAGGCGGAGGAAGATCTCTAGCTTTACTAAGTGCAACATTTTCATCAAAGGTCACATCCTGGCTAATTTCAACCTTCCTTTGACCAGTAATGTATATTCTATATGCCTTAGATTTTTCATAGTAACCCATAAACATACATTTTCTACTTGTAGCTTCCAACTTATTTCGTTTTCGTTTCGAAACATGAAAGAATATTGAACATCCAAATATGATAAGATGATTGATGTCAGGTTTGTTACCTGTAAAAAACATTTCTTGAGTCTTTTTTCTCAATTCTTGATGAGGCACCCAGTTTTGAACATATATAGCAACATGTGTGACTTTAGCCCATAGAAAATTTGGTACCTTCTGATCATGAAGCATGGCACAAATAAATTCCAATATTGATCGGTTCTTCCTTTCAACTAAGCCATTATTTTTAGGTTTATAAGGCACAATGGTATCCTTCTTGATCCCTTATTTCTTGTAGAATGCTATGAATTCTTTTGAAATTAATTCTCCTTCATTGTCAGATTTGAAAACTTTGATTCTTTTCCCTGACTGATTTTTGACCAAAGCTTTGAATTCATGGAATCTTTCAAAGGATTCATCCTTGTGCTTGAGTAAGTACAACCATGTATTTCTTGATAAATCATCAATGAAGGTGATGTAATAGATATTACCAACCGATTTTACATGCATCAGACCACGTATATCTGAATGAATGAGTTGGAGGATGTCAATTGTTTTTTTCTTACTGGAGGGGAATGGTCCCCTTATTTTATTTCCACTTGCATAACCTTGATAAACTCCATCATGATGATCTTGAAAATTGGGAATACCTGATACCATTCTCTTCAGTTTAAAAAGAATGTCATAGTGTATATGATCTAGCCTGCGGTTCCATAATTCACTGAGATGATTGGTACTATGAACTAATGCTAGAAGTGTCCTTCCTATGACTTTGTAGAGTCCCTCAGTTCCTAGAACTAATGTGAATGAATCATTCATATGTGAATCAATAGGCCAAGTTAATACCTTTCCATTGATAAAGGCAACCCTCATCCCTTTATCTTCTAATGCATATATAGAAATAAAATTCTTCATAAGTCCTGGAACATACACAACATCATTCAACAATACTGATTCCTCAAAGTTCAAATGATACTTGACAGATCCAAATCCTTTTACGGGATGAGTGGATTTATCTCCAAGAATGATTTTCAACTTGGTATCCCTCTCTACCATATTAGAGAGGACTTATTTGTATCCAGATAAGTGATGAGTGGCCTCAATATCAACCAACCAACTATCCCACGAATCCGATGGAGAAGAACTAGTAAGTGCAGAAATAAGAATAGATTCAGTTTTATTACATCATTGATTTCATATCTGGGAGCCCTTGAATTCTTATGAGAATGATTATATTCTTCACGATCGCTTGAATAATCTCTTCTCATTTCATATTTTCTGTCGTGGTTGTACCTTTGATTGTCTCTTCTTCTTTTATCATTGTAATTGCTTTTGGTGTTTTATTGTGGCCTCTTTCTCTTTTCGGGATAGTCACGTGCATAGTGACCTTTCTTGTGGTAGTTGTATCATTCAATATGGGCTAGTGACCATTCCTTCCTATTGAGTTTTGAGGAGGAGGTCTTCTTGAAGGGTCTCCTTTTGATATCTTTTTTTTGTTGTGAGAGACATATACAGCAGAATCTCCTTCTTCATGTTTTTTAATCATCCCTCTTGTTATAATTCTTGATTCTTCTTGAGTGATATTTCCAAAAATCTCATAAAATGGCAGAAGAATGTTATTGTTATTGATAGTAGTGATGAATTTTTTCAAAATAGAAGGAATACCTTTAAGAGTCATGAGAACCAGCTCATTTTCAACTATATTCTCTCCAACCCTCTGCAATTGATCTCGAAGACGAGAGATCCTCATAATGTAAGACAAAATAGTTTCACCTTTGTTCATCTTCACTTCCTTGAGTTGGTCTTTCAAGGTGATAATCTCATTTAGATTATTGAATTCATACATGTCGAATATCTTTTCATACATGTCTTTATATTTTCTTAAATTCCTAGCATATGCAAGTAAATGATCTTGTAAGCCATCAACTATCATATGCTTTGCTTTGGACTCACCTTTGTTATATTTTTTCTTGACGACCATGGAGGAATATTCTGAAGGCTCAGACATTCTTCCTTGAGTATTCCAACACATCGTTTTTGTCATCAATGATCTCCAATCTGACTTTCCATGAATTAAAGTTAGATGCATCGCCCAATTTATCATGCTCCCTGAAGGTATAGGAAGACATCTTGACCTTGGATTGTAGATCATCTTTTTGATAGACTTGTAGATCCACTTTCTAATAATGATGTCTTCACTGCTTGTCTTCTCTTGGGCTTGTCCTTCACCTTAGCTCTGAAACCATGATGCAGGAGCATCGGGAACTTAGCCAGCAATGTGATATTTTGATCACATGCTGTGGCTAATCCAAACCAAGAAACATTAGTAGTAGTATATTTATTTATTTTATCATTATTGTTATTTATTTATGAGGATTGTTAGTTTGTTTTTATGTTTAAATAAATTAGGAATAAAATTAGTAGTTGGTTTCTTTCCTTGCGTGGATATAGAGCCAACATAGGGATAAGAACTTGAAAATAGGGAGGTAGTGATTTGTTAAGGAAATTCGAGAAGAAACCTACTCTAAGAGGCAGTTTAATATTTCAAATATAAATAATGGGAGGTAGAGGAAAACACGAAGGGTGCTAGTGTAAGGTTTGCAAATGAAGAGGGGCGATCAATGAAATATTCAGCCCATGCAGTGTTAATGTAATTGTGTTTTGCATTATATGTTTCATTTCTAAGTCTGCAAATGTATATGTATATGTTGTGTGTGAGTATGTGGACACAGGAACGTTGGTGTATTCGGAAGCAAAGACAATAAACGCAGAAGCAACGATGTATTTTCGGAGTCTACGTTGCTGGTGAAGCAGAAACTAGGCAATGCATGTGAAAGTCGAGCTGTGTATTGGAGAATTGAAGCAAGGATGGTGTTGATTGGCAGCGTTAAACATAAGTTGATTGGAAGTGTTAAAAACAAGTGGGTTGGCAGCGTTAAAGGCATTAAGCTTGGCGGCGTTAAAGAAGATCAACGACGTTAAGTGGATTGAGTTGAATGTAGTCCTCGTTGTAAGGACATTACCACTGTGAAGCCGCGCTACTGGTATGATTTAATCGATGGAGTCAGCGGCATCAGTGAACCTCATATCTACGTTAATTAAGTCATGTAACATGGGTATGATGTAGCATGAACACAAATAGTAATTGATCATAATTGTTTGATGGCCGATGTTGATTCGTATGGACCGTGGCTCAACAAAAAAAAAGCAACGTTTATTTCTTTTATTTAATGGATTCCACATTTGGTAAATGCAACGATTTTCATTTTCGCTATTGTTGTATGTATAAATGATCCCTTAAGGATTCCATCGATTTTGTGGAATGAAGTTGTATAAAAGCTGTAGTATGCATCATTGTTATATGTCTTAATTGGTATGGAAATTAGAGTTGCACATTAAGTGGTGAGTAATGAGTTAGTTCCATCATTGTGGAGAGTGAATTTGGGGTTTAGTAAAATTGAATAATTTTTCTATAATATAAAATTTAAAGTGGAAAATTGTTACTCTACATCATTTGGTATCATAACCTGTTGAGTTTTTCTTGGGCATTGCAAAGAATGCCGCCCAAAAGAGGAGCTGGAGTGGGCCGAGCTGGGATAGGTCAAGGGAGACCTATAGCAAACGCAGTTTTTCTAGATGAAATCCAAAATTTGCGCACGAGAATGGCTACAATGGAAAACACTCAAAGGAGAGCGATAGATGGTGGAATTTCCAGTGCCGATGAAGAAGAGACCACCGATGAAGAGGTGGAGGAAGAAAGCGAGGCAGCTAAAGTCATGAAGATGCTAGTAAAGGCTAGTAGCTGACCAAAGGTAGAAGTACCTTTATAAGATGGAAATATTAGTGTGGAGGTACTAATGGACTAGATCAGTTCATTAGATAAATATTTTGACTATGAAGAAGTCGATGACAAGAAGAAAGTGAAGTTTGCAGCCACGAGATTCAAAGGTCATACAGCCCTATGGTGGGATGAATTGCAGTTGTCCAGGGAATGAAAAGGGAAACCCAAAATCAAGCAATGGGATAAGATGGTAAGTAAGCTAAAAGGTAAGTTCATGCCGAAAGATTATCAATTTAACCTGTTTAGACAAATGAAAAATTTAAAGTAGAAAGGGATGACCATCAAGGAATATATTGAAGAATTTTATAAGCTGAGTATTAGATCAAGTCATATTGAAGATGACATGGAGAAGGTAGCTAGATATATAAATGGTTTGAGATATGAAATATAGGATGAGATCAACTTATTAAATCTAAGGACGATTGAAGATGCCTATCAAGCAGCTTTAAGGGCAGAAGAAAAGATGTTGCACAAACAAAATCATAGAAATCGAGGCAAGAGTCCGACAAAAGGAAGGGGAACATTTAAATCCAGATTTCAACATTCCCATAATGAGGCAGGGATTTCAAGTAATAGATCACCACAAAGAGGATATTCTGGTCGTGGAAGGTTGGTGCCCAGAGGTAGAGGCCGAGGAAGAGATGTTCGGTGCTTTGCATGTGGTGAATGGGGACATGTGCAATGGGATTGTCCTCACAATAGATCAGCAGCCTAGCTCAATGTGAATGTTACTGAAACAAAGGAAGAAATTCCTCAAACTACAGTTAAAGAGGAACCACCTGAAGCTGGATAATCCTTGTTGTTGAAAAGGATATTGCTTAAAGAAGCTAAGGAAGCCAAAGAACCAGCTCAAAGAAAGAATTTGTTCAGAACTGTATGTAAGTCAAAGGGTAAGTGTTGCAAATTGGTAATTGATAGCGGTAGTACTGATAATCTCGTTTCTACAAAAATGGTGGACAAATTGAAGTTGGAGAAAATAGTACACCCCACTCCTTATAAAGTATTATGGCTCCAAAAAGGCCATCAAATTATTGTAATTGAATAATGTAAAGTTCAAATCCAGATTGGTACTTATAAGGTTGATATTTTATGTGATGTAATGTCGATGGATGTATGTCACATATTGCTAAGAAGGCCCTGGAAGTTTGACCGGGAAGCCATACACGATGGCAGAAGAAACACTTATACTCTTGAGAAAGACGGGAGCAAGCATACATTGCTGCCATTGAGAGATGAAACTGACAAGGAAGCACCTGGAAACAGCGTTATGTTGATGAGTGGAAAAACCCTGTTGCAAGAAGTCGATAAGGGCGAGGAGATGCATTTTGCTATTGTTGGGAGACCCAAGGTAATTTTAAATTCTACAAATTTAGAAGATTTACATGAAGAAATTCACAATCTGTTGAGTGATTTTGCTGATATTGTTGTGGATGAGTTGCCGAATGAGTTACCGCCCATCACGAGTATTAGTCACCACATTGATCTAATCCCTGGAGCCAGTTTTCCAAATAAAGCAGCATACAGGTTAACACCATAGGAAAATGCCAAAGTTGGAAGACAAGTGCAAGAGTTAATGGATAAAGGGTTAATCAGAGAAAGCCTCAGTTCATGTGTTGTACCAACAGTACTCAGTCCAAAGAAAGGAGGTGAATGGCACACGTGCACAAATTCTAGAGCCATAAATAAAATCACCACCAGGTATCATTTTCTTTTACCTCGAATGGATGATTTAATTGATTTTTTGAGTGGGTCGAATTATTTTTCTAAGATAGACTTGAAAATTGGGTATCATTAGATAAGAATGAGAGAAGGGGATGAATGGAAAACTGCATTCAAAACAAATAATGGTTTGTATGAATGGTTAGTAATGCCTTTCGGACTTACTAATGCACCTAGTACTTTCATGAGGTTAATGAATGAAGTTCTGAAAGAATATGCGGGTAAATTTGTAATTTTTTATCTTGATGATATTCTCATTTTTAGTCGAAGTAAATAAGAGCATCTAGAACACCTTAAATTAGTTCTAAAGACTTTGCAAAAAGAAAAAATGCTGATAAACTTGAAGAAATGCAGCTTTGTGAAGGAAGAAATAATTTATTTTGGGTTCGTAGTCTCTAAGGAAGGCTTGAAAATGGATCTGGAGAAAATCCAAGCAATTGTGAATTGGCCAACTCCTAGAAGCATATTTGAGGTAAGAAGCTTCCATGGTCTTGCAAGTTTCTACCGAAAATTTATTAGAAGTTTTAGTCAGATTTGTGCACCCATTATAGAAAAAATCAGAGAAACTAATCAGCCATTCAAATCGATAGAAGCAGCAGATAGAAACTTTAAACTGCTAAAGAAAAAAATTACTGAAAAACTAGTCTTGTCTTTACCAAATTTTGAGAAAGTTTTCCAGGTGGAAACTGATGCTAGTGGAATTGCGATTGGAGCAGTTCTGAGCCAATATTAGAAACCAATAGCATACTTCAGTGAAAAACTAAATGAAGCAAAGAAGAAATATTCATCTTATGACAAGGAATTTTATGTTGTTGTACAGGCTTTAAAAAAATGGAGACATTATGTGTTGCCAAAAGAGCTTGTGTTATATTATGATAATCATGCATTACAGTTTATAAACAATCAAACAAAGCTAAATCAGAAACATGCCAAATGGGTAGAATATTTGCAAAGTTTCACTTTTGTAATGAAACATACGAGTGGTAAATTGAACAAAGTTGTTGATGCTTTGAGCAGGGTGAACTTAATTATACAAGAGTGACAAGTTGGTGTTGTAGGGTTCGAGGAGATGGTTAACATGTATAAAGATGATGAAAAATTTAAAGAATTTTATGCGGCCGTAGAAAATCCAGCAATCCATAACAGAAGCCAATGGTTGGATTATCTTATCCAAGGGGTATTACTGTTCAAAAATAATAATTTATGTCTTCCTAAATGTTCTATGAGGGAAAAAATAATCAAGGAGAAGCATAGTGGAGGTCTATCCAGACATTTTAGACAGGACAAAACCTTTGCTCAGGTAAACACTTTTTATTACTGGCCAAAGATGCATGATGATGTTAAACGGTTTGTGGAAAAAGTGCAGGATTTGTCAGCATGAAAAAGGAAAAAGTCAGAATACGAGATTGTATCAGTCGTTACCAATACCCGACCGACCATGGGGTGTAGTCAGTATGGATTTTGTTTTGGGTTTGCCAAAAACTAAAAGGGGGAATGATTACATTTATGTTGTTGTAGATAGATTTTCTAAAATGGCTCATTTTATTGCATGCAAGAAAACAAGTAATGCAACACATATTGCTAATCTGTTTTTTTCAGAAGTTGTAAGATTGCATGGATTGCCTGTAAGCATTGTGTCTGACAGGGATACCAAATTTGTGGGACATTTCTAGAGAAATATGTGGAAGAAACTAGGTACCAAACTTAGTTTCAGTTCAACGTATCATCCTCAAACGGATGGATAGACCGAGGTCGTGAATAGAAGTCTAGGAAACATATTGAGAAGCTTGGTATATAAAAATCATAAACAATGGGATTTAGCCCTTGCTCATGCTAAGTTTGCTTACAACGACACTCCAAATCAAAGTACTGGCATGAGTCCATTCCAAATTGTTTTTGGAATGCACCCAAGGGGTGTGTATGAACTCAGAGATCTAGGAAAACAAGAGGTAAGGAGCACAAAGGCTGAAGAATTTGTAGAACAGATGCAGGAACTACAAGAAGATGTCAAAAGCAGATTGCAGGAAAGCAGTAGAAAATACAAGCAAAGAGAAGATATGAAGAGGTGAGAATAGGAATTCCAAGTAGGTGACTTAGTCATGGTATTTTTAAGAAAAGAAAGATTTCATGTTAAAACTTATAACAAATTGAAACTCAAGAAGATAGGGCCATGTAAAATTGTAAGGAAAATTTCTTCAAATGCATATGAAGTTAAATTGCCAACAGGAATTGGAATATCGTCAATATTTAATATTGCAGATTTGTACCTATACCGAGAACCAGAAGAAGAACTACAAAGGGATGCCACAATGGAATAAAGCCCAACAGTAAATTGGGAAGCGCAGATGCCCAAAGTAGGAAAGAGGGAAGTGGAAGCCATTTTGGAGAAGAGAGTATCAAAGAAAACCAAGAGCCAAAATTATTATCAGTATTTGGTCAAGTGGAAAGGATAGCCAGTGGAGGATGCCAGTTGGATGACTGCAACAGAGCTACAGAAGTTGGGAATTGATTCCAAAGCACTACAAGATAAATTTTCATCCCCGTAAGTCTGATGCAGGAGAATTGGGAACTTAGCCAGCAATGTGATATTTTGATCACATGTTGTGGCTAATCTAAAGCAAGAAACACTAGTAGTAGTATATTTAATTATTTTATCATTATTGTTATTTATTTATGAGGATTGTTAGTTTTTTTTTATGTTTAAATAAATTAGGAATAAAATTAGTAGTTGGTTTCTTTCCCTGTGTGGATATAGAGCCAACATAAGGATAAGCACTTGAAAATAGGGAGGTAGTGATTTGTTAAGGAAATTCGAAAAGAAACCTATTCTAAGAGGCAGTTTAATATTTCAAATATAAATAATGGGAGGTAGAGGAAAACACGAAGGGTGCCAGTGTAAGGTTTGCAAATGCAGAGGGGCGATCAATGAAATATTCAGCCCATGCAGTGTTAATGTAATTTTGTTTTGCATTATATGTTTCATTTCTAAGTCTGAAAATGTATATGCATATGATGTGTGTGAGTATGTGGACACAGGAACATTGGTGTATTCAGAAGAAAATACAATAAACACAGAAGCAACAATGTATTTCAGGAGTCTACGTTGCTGGTAAAGCAGAAACTGGGCAACGCATGTGAAAGTCGAACTGTGTATTGGAGCATTGAAGCAAGGACGGCGTTGATTGGCAGTGTTCAACATAAGTTGATTGGAAATGTTAAACACAAGTGGGTTGGCAGCATTAAAGACATTAAGCTTGGTAGTGTTAAATCAGATCAACGACGTTAAGTGGATTGAGTTGAATGCAGTCCTCGTTGTAAGGACATTGCCACTGTGAAGCCACGTTACTGGTATGATTTAATCGATGGGGTCAGCAGCATCATTGAACCTCATCTCTGTGTTAATTAAGTCATGTAACGTGGGTATGATGTAGCATGAACACAAATAGTAATTGATCATAATTGTTTGATGGCCAGTGTTGATTCGTATGGACCGTGGCTCAACCAAAAAAAGACAGCGTTTATTTCTTTTATTTAATGGATTCCACATTTTTTAAATGCAACGATTTTCATTTTTTCTATTTTTGTATGTATAAATGATCCCTTAAGTATGTGGAATGAAGTTGTATAAAAGCTATAGTATGCATCATTGTTATCTTTCTTAATTGGTATGGAAATTAGAGTTGCACATTAAGTGGTGAGTAATGAGTCAGTTCCATCATTGTGGAGAGTGAATCTGGGGCTTAGTAAAATTGAATGATTTTTATATAATATAAAATTTAAAGTGGAAACTTGTTACTCTACATCAAACCACATTAATTTTTCAATATTTTTTTATGTTGTAGTAATTACTTTAGCCCAATTTACTTTTCATTAACTATGCATCCAAATATAAACAATGTAAATAACCATAAACAATAAATGAAGATAGAAAAATTCATGTAGTGATAGAGAAGACAAAAACACAATCATAAGAGATAGAAAATTGGTCCAAGACCAGGGAAAAATCCCACTGTGGGGGAAATCCTTTCAAATATTCTTCTTCAATAGATCGTCATAAAAAGTTTTCAACAAAGAGTACAATGAGCCCAATATATATATGCAGTAGAAATAAACAGATCAAATCTATAGATCTGTAGATCTACAATATAAAAATCATGGATCCGGTGAATCACCAAAACCAAGTGATCTATGCTGCCCAGTTCTAAATCTAGATCCAGAATGTTGTCTATGACTATTCTGAAGCAATTGTGACTGCGTGATGTATGAATGATGATGTTGTGCAAGAACCTAGTTGTGATCCAAATCATATCTACCCATTAAATCTCTTAACCACAGCCTTAAGATGTTCTTCCTACGGCTAAAGCACCCATAACTGCGACCTAAGCATTCTGTGCTTGCGGATGAGGGTCTGATCAACCCTGAGCCCTATCCATGCCTTGAATATTGTCTTCCCACAAATTTACCATCTCAAACACGGCCTTGAAACATACTAATCGTGGTTTTCGCTAACATATACCACTACCTGCCTGCGGTTATGGCCCAAAACACCCAGATCGGATGCGAGACCCTGCTTGTGATCCTGATCCCTTTGCGCGAGCTCCTTCTAACATATGAGTGTGAACCAAAACAGAAAATATGAACCAAATACCAAAATAGAATGAAGACAATCTCATGAGAGAATGTGTGCAAATGAACTTGGGCTCACTTCTATTTATAATTTTTTTACAGATCGCTTGGGGCTTTGACCGAATCTACATACGGTTAAGTTGACCCATAAAATAATAAATAATTCGTAACTTAAATTCTTCTTAACCGATTGGGGCAATCTATAACTTGATTTTGGTCCTCTCAAAAATAGGAATCTAATTAAATTATAATCTTAACCATCTGAGCTATCCAAAGTGAAATTTGACTCTAGTTTCAAAAATTAACATGGACATTGGAATAGGTCGATGACAAAGATATAAAGAAGGTGCATCTTGTTACGACGTTGTGAGATAGAGAACTGAAATGGTATATGAAGTATTCGACTAATCATAATGGTACATTTGCAGACATTAAGAAAGCATTGATACAGGATTTCAAGAAGTTGAAGTCTCAATCATAATAAATTACTGAATTAAAGGAGATCAAATAAAAAACTAATGATTATGTTTGGGAGTTTGATCAAATATTTAAGGTGTTATTGTATCAAGTAAGCTTCAATATACTATGTAGTAGGATAAAGAATGGTTTATAGTTGTGTTGCTACTGCATATCAGGTTTCCATTAATGCAACATAAGATAGCAACTCAAGTTGAAGCTTTGGAAATTGCGATGAAGTTGGAAGATTCTCCTATAGGAGACACTAATGCAGGTATGTAATAGATTCATAGTTAGCAGGTGAAATTTACCTTGCAATTGAAAGATATCAAGAAAGGTAAATAAGTTAGAGAAGAAGTGTGATGTAAAAAGTGCGAATCAGAGTGCCATTATAAGGAACAATTCCCTATTTTATGGGATTACATGGCTAGTGGAGAACCTAATCCCTTGAATATAGGATCTAGCCTGTGGTGTGAGATATGCAAGACTAGAGGTCAACATCGCCCAAAATATTGTTATTTGTTGCAGAAATATGTGAAGACCCCAAGGAATATGTTTTGTAATTTATGTAAGTTAGTAGGACATGATGAGAATAATTGTCGAAACTATGATCTAATGATGGAGTGTAGTGTTGATACTTACGGAATGCAAGTAGAAGAGCACGTACATGAGGCCAACAGACAATGTACTGGTTGAGGTGGTTATCAAGGAAGAGGTTGAGGAGGCATAGCTGGTCAAGGATGTGGACAGATCATTTTGCAATAGAATTCTAGAATCCCACTACGACATGTACGTATTGTAAATCCTTTGATCATGTAATTGAATATTGTCATGTACTTATGATGAAAATGAAAGAGAAAAGGAATCAACAACCCACAAAGAACATCCAAATGATGACTCTTGAAAGGAGAATTGATGAAAATTGTGTTAATGTTGTCACTAGAATTGGAGTTGTGGCTAGAAGTGATAAAGTAGATGGAAAGAAGGGATTTGAAAATCTAGGTGCATGGGTTATAAAGAATGCGTATAATGTTCTTATTTTCGATGTTCACAAAGAAAATAAAGTGTTTATGGAAGAAAAGTGAATTTTTATGGATGCGGGAGCTTCAACTTCTACTGCACATCCAGGGCCTAGTAACTACAACATATCATTAGTTCCGACACAGAACCAAGCTACGACATAGGATCAAACTCTGACACAAAATTCAACAGATCAAGTAAGTATTTTGAGATATTTTTTGCAGACTTGTATGAAATTGTTAATAGATAAAAGGTATGTAGAATGGCTTCAGGAATTGATAGATTCTTGTGTATTAAAATAAACACCACGAAGTGAGATGCTCGTAGTCAATAATGTACATCGACAAAAGAGAACTAGAAAAGTGATGATACTTAGTGTGCAGATAGGAGAATATGAAATGGATTATTCTGGATTTTGGATCTAATTCTAATGTCTTAAAAAAATAGATATGGGAGTTAATGGGTAAGTTGAAGCTACAATGGTCAAATATTCAATTAAGATTTGCAAATCATCAAAATATCTTTCCTATGGGAAGACTACGAGGTGTCATAGTATATATTGAAGGAGTTCACATTGTTGTTGATTTTGAAGTAATATAAATTTTTGATGAGAGTAATCCTTATCTTGCTTTTCTTGGCATTGATTGAGAAATGGAAAATATGGACATAATCAATCTGAAGAAGAGACAAATGATATTTGAAGGAAGCTATATGGGGGTGATTGTTCCTTTAGATCCATATGAATGAGTAAGATATACTGAACCAATCAAAGAAGAATGCAATGAAGCTAACATAGATAACATTTATCAATTGAAAACTAAGGAGAACGATTATATTAATCCTACTGTAGATGGAAATTTGAATTCATACCATGATATTTCTTTCACATCAGATTCAGAAGAAGAATTGGAGAATTGCCAGAATAGGTTGCATGAAGTATCTACAAAGTGTTATGCAAGAATGACAAAACTAGGTATGTAACATGCCTTCTTATGATGGTTTGGGAAATTTAGATACATTTATTACTTCTTGTGATGAACAAGTTCCAGAAAATTGAACATTTTCAGCTTTGGATATAGCCTTGAGAGCTACCCCTGCTAGATGGTGGGGCACACATAAGAAGAATATAGGAGATTGGAAGGTATGTTGAAGAGTAATGTGGATAAGGTTTGGACAAGTAGAAACATAAATGCAGGAGAAATATGATGGTGAAACTAACCCAAAAAATCATATCCAACTATGCACTACAACATGGAAGGATATTCCATAGTAGGAATGGGTGCATGGATTTATTCACACATTGGAGACAATTCCTAAGAATTGGTACCTAGAAACATAACTGTGACATGGTACTATGAACTGGGTTGACTTGGTTGGTAGTTTTATCCTAATATTTGGCCCTTCATGTAGTAAAAGATAAGATATTTGAGGGTGTAACCACACAAACATGGAAGCATCCTAATTGGGTTGCATAGATAGTGTATGCACTGGAGTGTTATAACATTATTTTAGAAGAAGAAGAATATCCTTGCAACATCGACATAGTAGAATTAGAAGGAAATCGTGAAGTACAAGGACTTGAGATAGAGATACCAGACATAACAAATCCATTTAAGATCAAGAAGGTGAATACAGGATCATAAGAAGAACCCAAGTTTGAAACAGTGGGAGATTACTGGTACAAGGAGACATTTAGTAAAGTTACAAGGCTACTCCATAAGTATCAAGAACTGTTTCGCACTTAATTTTTAGATATGAATGGAATATTTTGATATCTAGGGGTCATGAATATTCCCCTGAAGCCTGATGTGAAGCCAGTCAAGCAGTGACCTTACAGGTTGAACTCGAATTACAAGGAGAAAGTGAAGCTAGAGCTTGATAAGATGACAGCACCAGGCATTATTGAACCTGTCGAAGAGTTGTAATGGGTAATTCCTATGGTGGTGCAGGAAAGGAAGACTCAAGGAGAGATTAGGATCTGTGTTGACCTAAGGTATTTGAACGATGCATATTTACATGATCCATTCCCTACCCCTTGAAAAAATGAAGTGCTAGACAATTTAGGAGGTTAGGAAGCCTACTCATTTACAGATGGTTTCTCAGGTTATCATCAGATCAAAGTTTCACCCGATGATTGACATAAGACCACATTTGCTACATAATGGGGCTCATATCAGTATATAGTGATTCCTTTTGGATTGGAGAATGCCCCTGCTATATTTTCTAGAGTGGCGGTCATAGCTTTTAAGGAGTACATTCACAAGTTTTTGGAGGTATAATTTGATGACTGGACAATATTTGGAATATTGAGCAAACATGTTGGGAGTTTGAGGCTTATGCTCGACACTTGCAGACAATATTTGATCTCTCTAAACTTGAAGAAGTGCATATTCTTTATACCTTTGCTATATTGTTGGGGAATATTTTTTGCAATAAAGGATTGATGGTGGACCCTGCCAATATTGTTTTCATTGTGAACTTGTACCCACCTAAGAAAGTAAGACAATTGCACACTATGTTGGGACATACAGGGTATTATAGAAATTTCATTAAGGGGTATGCGCAGATCACTGCGCCCATGGAGAAATTGTTGAAGAAGGATGTAACTTTTCAATGCAATGAAGAATTCCAAAAGATCCTCAATATATTAAAGGAAAGAATGGTAACTGCACCTATAATAGTATTCTTTGATTGGAATATGGAATTCCATGTCCATGTAGATGCCTCTTGCATAGCTTTGGGAGTGGTATTGGCACAACGTGACGAAGGCGAGATTAATCATCCTATAAATTTTTCAAGTAGGAAGTTATATAAAGCTTAGAAGAATTACACCACTATAGAAATAGAAGGTCTAGCTATGGTGTATGCTCTACATAAGATCAAACATTATTTGTTGGGATCACATTTTAAGATGTTTACAGATCATTTTACATTGAAGTATTTGATCAACAAGCTTGTTTTAGGAGGGAATATTTGTAGATGGTTATTTTTATTTCAAGAGTATTACTTTGAAGTTGTTGTTAAGACAGGAAGGATGAATGCAGGACCTGACCATCTTTTAAAGTTGGAAACGAGTGAAAAACCAACAAGCATATAAGATAATCTCCCTGTTGCACATTTATTTGCAATCAGAGTAGCAGATGACCATTTGGCAGAAATTATTTAGTTTTTGACCACATGGATTGATCCTTCAGAATATACTATGCAACATAACTTAAGAGAATTGGTCGAAGCCACTTGCAGAGAAGCTCTGGACATGGATGTCCACGAGGAGGAACCAGTATAAGACAATGTCATGAAGCTTTACCTTGTAGTCAAGGAATCCAAAAAGAAAGTCACAAATGTACAGTTTGAGTATGAGCTAAATTTTAGTGAGCTGAAAATGAAGCTACAAAAAACCATGCCACCAAAAGTTTGTGAACATAGGGATATTGGCATAAAGGATGCAGTGAGAGGGATATCCGTGATAGTGGAAAAATGTGGAAAGTTGTTGGAAGACACTTTGTATATTTGGACTTCGCTGCAAGAAGATCCAAACATATAAAATATAGAAGACGACATCCATTAGAAGAAGAAGTAGCTGGAGGAAATTTGGGTAACTATGAATACCTTTCCAGTATCGTAGAAGCTCACGAGGATTAATGAAGGAAATGTCCTTCAGATAAATAGAAGAACTGAGGAAAGAGGATCAGGTTTTGATGGAGAGAAACCAACCATGGTAGGATGAAGCTCTCCATTTTTCTCAGGAAGTGGATGGGAAGCTCTAAGAGCTTCGAGAAAAGGAAGGTGCAGTGTTGCAGAAGACTACGGGACTAGTAAAAAAGACACTACTGGAAGAAGTGTACAATGAAGAGAAGCAGGAAGTAGAGATATTGCAGCAATACAATGTTGCCTACAACAAAATTGTAGAAAAAATTACACACAAAGTAGCGAAGTGACTTGAGACGAGTCACATGTGAGTGTTGGGGACCTCTTGGGCACAACCCAACTTGGCCCAGATTTTGGCTAAGACTCTGCATTTTGAGGAGCGGAGTGTGAAGTGGACCATGCAACAAAGAATTTTGGATATATTAAGAAATATCATAGGGGCTTCAGGGTGGGTCAAATACCCTCAATTTTGTAACGAGTTTCATGTTATATTTTCTTGTTTTGTGGATCCCATGGTATTTGGACCATGGTATTTTGTCAATGCAATAACATATAAAGGGAGGTAATGCTATGTTTAGGACATCGATCATCATGATATGATATATGGTTAAGGGCTAGTTGTAATCTGTATTTTGTAGTGAAGGGAAGGCTCTACAGTTCAGCTCATAGAGACCTTGAAAGAGTCTGCAACTTAGTGCACAGATCAACTGTAGTTTTGTGCACAGGTAAAAGAGATGATCGTAATCAAAGGTCCATCATAATAAAGAAGCGATTTTTGGATGATATTTTGTGTTATTTTTTTTCTGTGCCTATTTTTTTAATATTTGTTATTGTGAAGTTGTTAATACAGTTGCATGTTATGATAGTGCAGTGTTAGTTTGTGATGTATATGATATATTTCTGAATGTGGTGAAGTAACTTGTAAAGTTGTAAGCATAAGGAAACATAAGAATAACACATTGTGCAATCCCTCAAGGCTGCATAAACCTAGTTTTACAACCACCCATAGTCACTTAGGGTGAGACTCCGATAAGCTTGTAGGTCATTGCCAAAAGGGACAGTGATCAAGGGTTTTGTTGGTGCGAAGTATATATCTAAATTGGGTCAAGCCTAAACAACCCAAAAATTTTCAAGCATTTGAAAAACACTATAGACTTTGGATTCATACTTATACTGAAGCGAGCGGGGGTTGAATCAGTATAAGACAATTTCTTACTTATTTAAACATTTATGAAACATAACAAAAAAATATCACATATGGAACACAAGATATAAATGAAAACTTATTTATAAAAGACTTTACAGGCACCAACCTACTCATACAAAATTTGTAACAAACCTTTTACTCCATCCCGTGTTTGTAAATATTAAGACTATATAGTTCCAACATGGGAGCCACTACTGGCCAAGATAATTCGATTTTAAACACTAAAAATTTAAATTTAATTTAATTTTGGCCTGAAGGGAGTGACACCATAGATCCATTTCCTGAGGGGGACTTTCTATTACATGCCATGAAAATCCAATATCCAACCCACACTGAATTTTGGAAGCCAATAATCAGTCGAGTTAATTTCTAAGGCGAGTTGTTAACTAATTGAACCAACCCCCTTGACAAAAATTGATGAGATGGGATTGAGTGGTGTGGACACAAGGTCATGCCCATTCCAATCCCCCTTGTGGATTGAGGACATGGATTGTATCCTAAGAAAAATGTGAAGCAAAAGGAAAAGAGGAAGAGATAAGGAGAAGGGTACAATCAATGAGAATGAGAGAGCGATGTGGAGGAATGTTGTTTAAGGAACAACACACAATGGAGAAGAAACAAAGAAAAATGCATAAGGAGGGGGTTCTCATACTATATCTAGTTTTATCATTCCTTCTACATTGTTTATATCTTGTTGGAGCATGGATATATCACTTGATGTTGGAAAAAACGTGCATTGAACTACTAGAGCTAAGATAAACAAGATCGAGTAGTGATGGAGTTTATTGTTGATCCCTATTATCTATGAATTTGGGTGTTATTCCTTATTATTTTGAGTATGAGGCCATTGGAATATGTTTTTATTCCTGACTGGTTAGTAGGAGGCTCAGCAGATGACCAAATCACTATGGTTCTTGCTATATATCTTATTAACCGGCTGGAGAGGGAAATAATAGTCACTATGGTGCTTGTTGAAGAGCTGATGTAACATCCCTTGGTTAATATTCCCCCATTATAAGTATTTTTAATTATTTAAAAAGGATGAGAGAAAATAATTGGATTCCAATTGCTTGGGGAGGGAGATTTCTTGAGGAATTGGTGAACTTAAATGCATCAACCATGGGTTGGATGAAATGTTTAATGGGTTGGTTGTGCAATAAATATAACTGAAAAGAAAGGGACAGGACCAGGTGTCCTTTGGCTCTAACAAAAAACTAATAGGTCAAAAACATTAAAGCAAGAATGGGTTGTGTTTTCCAAAGAGGTTGACTGTGTGGGGCCTTGAAAATGATAGATGGTTTCCCTATTGGGGAGGGGAACAATAGCAAGTCGATAGGCAAGAGAAGAGGTGGAATTCACTCTCTCACGCTTGAGTAGTGGAATGAATGCACAGTGGTAATCATTGGAAGAAATTCCTCCAAGGGATGGAGGTGTGAATAGATAAAAATGATCAACATCATAGTGATTGAGCACTGAAAAGGAGGGACTAACTAAGGAACCCTCAAAGAGGCTTGTTGGGTGAAAAAATTATAGAGAGAAATTACTTTCATGAAATTTGAATAACCCAATGGAAGCTTTTGGATTGATGAAGCTACAAGATTGTGAAGAGACACTCAGGTTTTTGTGAGGTATGAAGAACCACCGAGAGTTGCATTGGGGCGAAAGCTCTAGTGCTTGAATAATTGATGAAGTACCTCTAAGGGTGATTTATTTATCCAAAAATAGCTTATCCACTAATGAAACTTCCCTTTATGTGGACTCTCTTCTCTTGACAATGAGTCGAGACTCTATATATTGTGGTATCCTAGCATGGATGACCATGTCTCAAAGGTCTAGAAAGACTGAGTGGGCATCTGAGTGGCTAGTGAAGTGCTCATGAATGAAGGCAGAGTGGTCTTGTGACATCATGTCTCAACTTTAAATATTGGTTAAGTTTCTTGTCAAAAGCACTCCACCTCAAGCAATAGAATCTGGCTTAGGGGTGACAACTACAAGTAAAATTGGTTGTAGCTTGTCTAAGGTTGGGTGGAGAGTTGAATTTACACTCTTAATCAACAAATAATTATGCTACATAAAATAATTATTATATGTGCTCCTTTATTTAAATGTCATATACATATGTTTTTCATTGGTTGAATGTTGTATTCATGATTGGGGCTTCATTCATAAAAGAGGAATTTCAATTCTCTATGCAATGATTTTAAGGGACAAATTGTTTTCATGTGATTAATTCTCGATTGGATTGTAAACTTAATGACTGGGTAAACGTATGGGTGAAATCAATTTGTTAAAATGATTTATGTGTTTATTTTGAGATTGAAATTTAGTCTAGTGGTGTGTAGGAAGACTTCCTATATGAATAAATGCATGGTTATATGCCTTGGGATGCAATTTTATAGTTTAATATTAGAAGGGATAGCCTCAGAAGGGCTTGCATATATTCTTTTATGATTATATATTATGCATTGAAGGCTTGGGAAAATACCCTTATACGCACACTAATAGTCACCAAGTGTGGGATGGAATTCTTAATTTTGGAGTACTCGACTTTGAAATGAAATGGCTTAATCCCCTTTTCACCTATGACCAAGTGTGGTGATCAAGTGCAAGATAAGGATAAATCAGGGTCATCATTAGGTAAGCTCCTTGTAGTCGTCCACGTGTCTTGGAGGTTTGGTACCCTTGGTATTTTAATAGAAGGTAGGGAATTTCTTGCTGGGATTAAAGTGTTGGGAATATGTGGCATGATGGGCCACCATATGGGCATGTACGTCGACAAGGCAGAAAACTCAAATTCCATATAACATGAAAGCCATCAAATATATGGATTTTAAGACCATGTGGGACACATTACACATGGAGTGCATGATGAATGATTATTTCACCCCGGCATTTAGGACCGTTGACATCACCCCAGACCTTGGACCCCGAAGACTTTGGATGGAGGAAATAGTAGGAATCCCAAGATTAAAGTCCCCAGGTGACTTGTCATGTGGGGTCAAATTTTTCTTGGCATAAATGATTTCACATGTGGATCAAGGGGGATGACTAGCTTTACCATAGGTGTATATGCCACACAATCCCAGAAGGTTGTTTCCCCAATAGTTTTAGAGGGGAAAAGTATTAGAACCCACGGGGATTTATTCCCGGGGTGATGAGCCCATAAAGGGCTCACACCTACATACATCAAACATATATTATATTAAATTATGTTATATTTGGGTTGTGTGAGCCATAGAGAGGGGTTAATTTGTGACCTGGTATGAGCAGTTTGACAAATTCCATGTGGTATGGCATGGTTCATGACTTGGAAAACCAGATGGACGCCACGTGGAAAGTCAAGGTGACATGGAACTATCTTTCAATTTGGGTGTTGGATTGAAGAAAATTTTATATCATTAGAAAGGTCTTGACGAGATGAATGTAATGATGTTATCCATTTCAAGTTTTGAAGAAATTTTAAGAGACAGAAAATTTAGACCCCATTCCCATAAAGGGATCTTGGAGGTTGGTTTAGCTTAGTAATTACTTCCTCCTTCTACACTTCATTGGGCATAGGGATAGTAGGGGGTATGTTATAGCTGAAAACCACCTAGATAGAGGAATGAAAACATTTGTGTTGCTTGCTATGAAAATACAACTTATAAACCATCTGGATAGTGAAATCAGTCTCCTAGATTAAGAAATAACCCATTGTGACCTTGGGTGAAGCCCTGTGATTGAACTTAAGAGTGAGTGGGTCATTGTGGGGATTACTACAGGAGGGAAGTTAATAAACCACCTAGATAGTGGAATCCATCTCATGAACATGTGACAAAGACATTGTTGTAATATCCTTGAGAAAGCATCCCCTTAGAATTTTGATCTGGCTTGGGAGTGGTTAGTTGCAAGAAAATTGCATTGTAGTTGGCCTATGGTTGGGTGGAGAGTGTAAGTCCATCCTTTAGTTACCAAACATATTAACATACTCAAATAATTCTATTATAGTTATATATTGAGTTATGAGCTATGATGTTGTATGAAATGCACATATCTGGTATGAGCTCTTATATATTCCTCAATGTTATTGAATTCTTGGCAGGTAAAGATATTTGTTATGTTCATACTTGGTAGATTTATTATATGCCATGAATTTGATGAATGATTGGATTGTGTTGTCTAGTATTTCATTAATGGTGATTGTGATAATTGTGTGTTCATGCCCTTTCAATTGATTTTTATGTTAAGGAATGAAATAGTTTGATTTCTTAGAAGTTCCATGTTGTTTAACAAATGGCTTGTAAATTTCTAGGTGTTGAAATATTAAAATGCATGTGTGCATATTCTTATCACACTAATCTTTGTGTAGATGATACATTTTTAGGATTTATAATGGGGATGTTAGAAAAGGTAGCTAGGATTGGTCTTCATAATGATATTTTTACTTATATCATTGTATATTTATGTAAAAGAAATGAAAAAAAAAGAAGAAAAATAATTTTATTTTATTAAATAAGCATGTTCTTCATACTTTTAGGATTTTTTAAGTCAAAGACTCAAATTCCTATTTGGACCTTTTCAAAAGAAAAAGAAAAAAATAAAAAATAAATAAATATGTAATTTAAACCCCTCTAGATGCCAACTATCCAAAAGACATGATTGTTCTTACCCCTATAGAAAAATATAAATATAAGGAATTAGGAGCTCATTTTGGACATACAATTCATTCAATTTGATTTGAAATATCATAGAAGAAGAGGAGGGCCAAAATTTTAAGTTGATAAAGGAAGTTTGACTTGTTGAAGATCTACCTTATAAAATCTCTTGTTAAAAAATCTATTGCTGGTCTCTTGCTTATGGATTTTTTGTGAATAACGAAGGTCTGACTTGGCATCTATAGGGTTGAATTATTTCTATGGCCATGGGTCTTGGCTATCTCACTTTTATTTGATCCTATAAGAAGAGAATTGTTTTGAGTATTCCCCTTGGAAGGGCTTTTCCCTAGCTTGGAGCCTACATCCTTTTGTTCTTTTTTTTTATGTGACATTCATGTTCTTGTATTATGGTAATTTACCAGTGAAATAAGAAAATAATAATAATAATAATGAATAAAAAACACGTAATTTTCATGTAATGAGAAATCATCCACAATTGAAAAGCCTCATGATTTCTCAACATGGTATTAGAGCTAAGGTTTGAATAAGGAGGCTTGAATATCACAATTTTTTTGGAATTTCAAGAAATCTGAAGTCTTCAATATCCAAGGGATTCAAAATCTATACTTTCTAATCCGATCTCAAGAGGAAAATGTCAGACTTTATTATCTTTCAGGGATTGCAATTTTGAACTCATTTATGGATCATACTTATATGATTTTGACATTTGAAACAAATGATCGAGTTTCACACAAAGTTCGTAATGAATATATTCTATCTCACATGGTATTTTTGATGGATATTTTGATACCACTATCTAAGTGGTTAGGCATCACATGCCATGAACATATTAACATTGGCACACTATGACACAGTGGCTTCATATATATACTAATGGACTTGTTTTTCTCTAAAATCAAGGACCACATTTATCTAGAAGCTCATATTACACTTACAATGACTCGTTGTGGTTCAGTGAAGGCTTGATGTATATTCTATGGCTCAAAAAAAGCTTGCTATGTCTTATTGATCCAGGTGGAATAATCAGGTACAGGTACAAGAGGCTTGAATAAAAGGCTCAAAAATCAAAGTGTTCGGATTGTTATCGAACTAGCTTCATGTTGTAGACCTCGTAATTCTGAATCCAATGGCGCAGACGGCACTCAATTTTGAGTCCGTATGAAGAATTTATAAGCGGTCAAAGTTCCAGGTTGACTTGGTGACTGGGCAGCCTTAAAGAGGACACAAATTGGACTTTTTCCGGCCACCGGATTCCGGCAAGCTCAGGCCAGATTCCGGGCTAAATTGTGGCCTGGTTAATTGCACTCCTACGGTCCAAAACCGGATTTAAAAAAATGGCCAGGTTGTTTTTAATAAAAAAAATTATTTAAAAAAAGGGGTGGCAGGCCACCACCCCTGCCACCCCACTCGACCGCATGGCACAACATATAAAAAAATATATATGTTTATGGGCCGGCGGGCCATGACCCCCGCCGGACCCCACGGAGCTCCCCACCATAACATGCATATTTTGTTAAAACATATATATATATATAATATATGTTAAAACTGTTATAACGTGTAAACGGAGGTGGTTGGGGGCGAGCCGCCCAATACGGGTCCGGCCCCCCAAAAGCAATACTATATTGGTTTTTAAACAAAAACGTTTGCATATTTTTGGAGGGGCGGGATTTGATCCCCCGACCTCTCCTTAACAAACAGCCCGTTTTACCAATGCGCCAACGGACTTGACTTGGATAAATCCGCCCAGAATTTTTATTTAAACCCATAATTTGCACAGTGCGCCCAAGGCCAAGGAGGACTAAGATGGAGCACGATTTTTCTGAGTTTTAATGCTAGTTTGCAGCCAAGCTGGGCACGGAATCCGAGGAGATGCATGGATTTCCAGATTTATTATTTTTTTTATTGTAGGTGCATGTGGAACCATGAGCCAGAAAAGAGGCAGGCGGAACCTCGATTGGGCTCAACTTTCAGGAGGGCGAAATTTTGACTTTGTCCAAATGGGACAAATTTTATGTCGTTTTAGCACTACTCAGCGCCACGAGTCTGATGGCGTGCTCAGTTTCTGCATCTGAGTTTTTGATTTTCCAGCTACTTTTGGAAGTGGACTATGCCGGTGTCAGATTTTCACATGTGAGCAGTCGTTTTCCACTTTTTCAATGCCACAAGATTGATGGTGCTTTCAGAATCAGCCGCAGAGAAGCTCAGCCTTCAGCAAATGCCAACATGAGGTATATGATGTGATTTCCATGTACTTCTTCATTTATTTCTCTTTGAGATGCATTATGACTTGCAGATCCCTGTTGATACATGAGTCGTGGGATCTTGCTTTGTGTTGTTATTGATGTACTTTCAGCTATGGATTTGTGTCATGTATGAGTCCCTTTCATGCCACATTGGCGGGATGCTCTTTTTCATATGTGTATTGTTGAGATCCCTTGTTTGCCAGGATTGGCGGGATACTCGTATTTGCTACATGTCAGCTATGGTCATACTGATAGGAGTCTTTCTTTATGTATGAGAGTTCTGCAGTGGAACATCTCTTAAATAAGTCAAGCCACTTCTGCGTGAGGGAAATTTTTCCTTGTATGTCATAGGGAAACATATCCATGTACATCTTCTTCTCACAGCACATAATGCAGCGGCCTACACCATCTTGACACCGAGGCCCGGAGATGTAGTCCCTCCTGGACGAACTCCGTCATCAAACGACGTGTTCTTATGATTGCTGATCTTGTTCATTTATGTTCCTCTTATTTACAGCTACAGTTGTTCATTTAAGTTCTTTAACGTCTTTAATTAAATGCAATTCTATTTATCAGCCGAATTAAAAGGTCTTGGTTAAGGGGTATTAAGATTTTACCCTGGATCAAGTGGTATCGGAGAAGGTATTCTTGCTGATTGGATTGCAGGCGTGAACAGTGAACGTTTGCGAAGTTGAGCCATGGAAAGTGTCAAGGACATGTATGAAACAATGCTCAGGGTGTCCGAGAAAGCAGACATACTGTACGAGGCTTACGAAAAACAAGCAGCAAAGAACGAAGAATTGAAGACCCTCTTACGTAAAGAGAAGGAGGACAAACAACAGTTGCAGCTTCAGTTGCAAGCCACAACAGAAGCGTGGGAAGATTGGAAGCGCAACAATGAAATTCTGCAAGCAGATCATGATGCCTTGAAGGCATTCCTACATGAAGAGAAGGAGGAGAAGCAGCAGTTGCAACTTCAGTTGCAAGCCACGACAGAGGCATGGGAAGATTTGAAACGCAACAACGAAACTCTTCAGAGAGATCATGATGCCTTAAAAGCATTCCTACAGAAAGAGAAGGAGGAGATGCAGCAGATGCAGCTTCAGCTACAAGCCGTGTCAGAGGCAGTGACAGAAGTGAAGCGCGACGAAGGCTTACAACAACTTTCTTCATCTATTTTGAAATCAACACCTAAGGTAAATAGTGTTGATTTTTCTTCAGTTTCTTCACATGATGTCATTTCAGTTGGAAGTGTGGAGATACCAATCACAGGTACCGGCATGAGGCTCCTCACTAAAATGGGGTACAAAGGAGGAGGACTTGGCATTCGTGGCCAAGGCATCACCGAACCATTGGAGGTTGTGCAACGACCTCGTTATGCAGGTTTGGGGTACATTGACGAAGGATGTTCGAAGGACATCAAAGGAAAACAGATAATGATGAACTCTCCAAGGAAGAGGAATGATAGGGACACTTCGCCATCGTTCCACGGTAGTGCTCGTTGCAGTGAAGTAACCGAGGCGAGCTCCCATCATCATGATGGCACCGGAGACCACCCCAGAAGGTATACTAAGTCTCATTATTCCAGAGTGCATTTTGATTACAAGAATGTTGATAACCATGGTCGTAAAATATGGCATCGTAAAACTTGTTATTTTTGTGGTTTAAATAACCATGTGATTTCTAAGTGCTGGAAGAGGATGGCAGCGCAAAGAAGGAAGAGGCACGAAAAGCCTTCTCCCCAACAGGAAAAGAAATCAGTTAAGCAGGTTTGGAGGAAAAAGAAATTTTGCACCCATTGCAACCAAAGTGGCCACCAAAGAGCCACATGCTGGAAACTTCATCCAGAGCAGCACCGTAAAGCCAAAGCGCCCGTACATGCACCAGTCGAAAGCGCTGATTGACAAGCAAGTTCGCCACAGGGAAATGATCCACTTGTTTTAATAAATGAGAAGTGGTTCTTCTAGATTGTTTTTTCTAGAGATGTTAAGCTTGTCATGGCCATGCTTGTAAGTCATTTGTCGCATTTTTATTATGAAAGTGATGATGTGTTTCCATCACTCGTTTAAGCGACCATGACATTTCTTTTTGGCCTTGTTTTATATGTCGTGTGTTAGATCTCTTTCATGTAAAAGTGATGAGGTGTTGCCATCACTTAGAGATGCGACTTTTATGTTTTGTTCATGTTCTATGAGTCGTCTGATGCATTTCTTTCATGTAAAAGTGATGAGGAGTTTTGCCATCACTTCGAAATGCGACGATGAGGTCTGGTCTTGTAATTTTGTTGATGTATGATTTCCATTTTGCTGTAAGCTTGACCACCGAGTACATGTTATAAACTCGTGGCAAGTATGGAAACATCTGGGTCATTATTGGTCACATTGAGAATGTAATGTTCATTGCAGCTTTAGGCAGGTGTTGGCATTCCGATTCCGAAAGACAGAAGTGAAGGAGTCTTCAAGGGATGTGCCTTTTTAGACATTTGCATTTCAGCAGTTGCAGGTGTTGGCTTTGCATCTCGATTCCGAAGTACGTGAGGTGAAGGAGTCTTCATGGGATGTGCCTTTTCAGACATTTGCATTTCAGCAGTTGCAGGTGTTGGCTTTCAATCTTGACTCTGAGGTACGTAAGGTGAAGGAGTCTTCAAGGGATGTGCCTTTTCAGACATCACATTGCAATAGTTGTACATGATGGCTTTGCATCTTGATTCCGAAGTACACCAAGTGAAGGAGTCATGTGGAGATGTGCCTTTTAACGACAACAGGTGCGCCGATGATACGTAACATTGACAGCTTTTGGATGACCAAAGTCTTCGAAGGGAGAGGTTTGATCCAAAATAATCAAAAGGTAATGAAAGAGGCTTCTGATAAAAGGCTCAAAAATCAAAGTGTTTGGATTGTTATCGAACTAGTTTGCTGTTGTAAACTGCATCAATCCGAATGGCGAGACGACACTCACACTAGTCCAGAGAAGAGTATAAGCGGTCGTTCCGTTGACTACATCCAGCAAATTAAAGAGGGATACAATTAATGCCGCCATCGTATCTAAGTTTGTGCCAGATTTCGGGCGAAATTGTGGCCTGGTTAATTGCACTCCTTCGGTCCAAAACCGGATTTTTAAAAATGGCCAAGTTGTTTGATAATAATAAAAATTATTTAAAAAAAAGGGGTGGCGGGCCACCACCCCCGCCACCCCACCCCACCCAACCGTATGCCACATATATATATGTACGTGTCATTACCCCGCCGGACCACGAGTCTCTCCACCATAACACGATATTTTGTTAAATATATATATATATATATATTATATATATAACACCGTTATATAGTGTAAACGACATGGTCAGCGGCCGCCCAATACGGGTCCGGTCCCCCAAAAGCAATACTATATTGGTTTTAAACAAAAACGTTTGCATATTTTTGATATGACTTGATCTCCTCTGCCCTCTAACAAAACAAATTTCCGTTTTACCAACGCGCTCAACGTGACTTGACTCGATAAATCCGCCTGCATTCTTTACGAACCCGTAATGCACAAGGCGCCCAAGGCCAAGGGCGACACAGTAAGATGGGAGCACGCATTTTTCTCGAGTTTTAATGCTAGTTTACAAATTAAGTCACTGCATCCATTCAAGGAGATGCACGGATTTCTAGGATTTATTATTATTTTTGACAGGTGCAGTGGAACCATGAGCCCAGAAAGAGGCAGGCGGAACCTTGATTGAGCTCAACTTTCAGGAGGGCGAAATTTTGACTTTGTCCAAATGGGACAAATTTTATGTCGTTTCAGCACTACTCAGCGCCACGAGTCTGATGGCGTGCTCAGTTTCTGCATCTGAGTTTTTGATTTTTCAGCCACTTTTGGAAGTGGGTTATGCCGGTGTCAGATTTGCACATGTGAGCAGTCGTTTTCCACTTTCTCGACGCCACAAGATTGATGGTGTTTTCAGATTCTGCCGCAGAGCTACTCAGCCTTCAGCAAATGGCAGCATGAGGTATATGATGTGATTTCCATGTACTTCTTTATTTATTTCTCATTGAGATGCATTATGTCTTGCAGATCCTGGTTGATACATGAGTTGTGGGATCTTGCTTTGTGTTGTTTTTGATGTACTTTCAGCTTATGGATTTGTGTCATGTATGAGTCCATTTTATGCCACATTGGCGGGATGCTCCTTTTTCATATATTGTTGAGATCCCTTGTTTGCCAGGATTGGCGGGATACTCTTATTTGCTACATGTCAGCTATGGTCATACTGATAGGAGTCTTTCTTTATGTATGAGAGTTCTGCAGTAGAACATCTCTTAAAGAAGTCAAGCCACTCCTGCGTGAGGGCAATTTTTCCTTGTATGTCATAGGGAAACACAGCCATGTACATCTCTTCTGACAACACATAATGCAGCGGCCTACACCATCTTGACACCGAGGCCCGGAGATGTAGTCCCTCTTGGACGAACTCCGTCATCAAACGACGTGTTCTCATGATTGCTGATCTTGTTCATTTATGTTCCTCTTATTTACAGCTACAGTTGTTCATTTTTTTTTTTTCTCCGTAAAACTAATTCTATTAAGAGAGGATATGGTACAAAATGAAGTTACAAACAAGAGAAGCTAGAAAACGGGCAGCCGGAAAGGATAAACTATCCACCTCGGCCCCAAAGAGATACCAAGAAGAGAGCATTGCAATAAGCAAAAGGAACAAGAAAAAACAAAGAAGCAAGAGCTGAACAATGGATTCTACCCAGTATGGGTCGAATCATCCATTCGGTATTTTTTCCCTTTCTTTTTACCAACTTTGACCCAGCCAAGATGATGCGGCTGAGCTGGAACAACTTGTAGACTGAGCTGCGCTGTCGGAGAGGTCTCCTTGTCTGAATCCGAGGGAGAAGACTCATGAGTTATTTTCTGAGAGTTTGGTGGAACATTAGATTCCTTGGGGCTTGCCGGAGGCAGATCCTGTGGCTGCATTGCTTCCTCCCCTTCTGCTTCTCCTTCCTCTTCATCCGAACTGAAGTCCATTTCATCCATGGGAGGCGGATCATGCGGCTTCCAGCTTTTGGATTTCGGCTTATGAATGGATTTCTTCTTTTGGGCAGGAATCGAGGGGCAAGAGCTCTGAAGGTGCCCAGTATGATGGCAATGCCGGCAGCGAAAGGCTGTGTTCTCGTAGTCCAGGGTCTGAGTCCAGTGAAAGTCTCCAATTTTGAGATTAATCTGATCTGGTAGACCTTTACTCATATCTATTTCTGCGCAGATTCTGCCGAAGGTATAAATGCCCTTTTCCCCCCTCGAGGGGTCTGTGGCAAGAAAACGGCCTAGCGTATTTCCAATCCCTTCGAAGACTGCGAAGTGCCAAAGATGCGCCGGGAGATTAGGTAGCCTGACCCAAATGGGGAGCTTGGTGATCACTGCATTTGATGGATCGAAGTCTGGAAACCAGGGGGTGAGGAATAAACCTGCTGTGCCCCAGAACCATGGACCTTCTGTAAGAGCTTTTTGGTAGTCTTTGCTGAAAGCAAACACTACAATGAAAAAGCCCTTTGAGCAAAATAAAACCTTTCAATTGTTGGTCCAGCTGGAGCGAATCCATTGGTAGAGATCTGCCGTGCGTGGCCATAGTCCATTAAATCTGCAAATAATGGCATGCTCTGCAAACTTTTGGCTTTGCTCATCCAGCGTTGGATGCGAAATTTCAATGGAGGGGATCTCCTCTAGTTTGTCCACTAGAAAGGGTTTGGGAGCCGAAGCTGGTGGAACAGATTTCTTGGGTGTCTGAGCATGGACAGCGTCTTTGTAGGAAAAAGCCGGAGCTGTAGATGACTGTCCAACTGCACCCCCTCTAAGACGAAGGGTGAAAACAATAGATGCATTTCTTATAATATTGTAAAAGGAGAGGGGATAAAGATCCTCAAGCTGTTTACCTTCATGGAGGAGTCTCTGTGATGCATGTGGAATCCCCAGCCTATCTTCAAGGGCTTGCTTGAGGTCCTGTACTAGATTCGAGGAGCTCACCCATTGCAGCAAATTTTTGCCAGAAAGGAGCAGGATCTGGATCTGGTAAGAAGCAGAAAGTTCAGTCGACTTCTGCTTGCCTCTGCATATCTGGGATGAGAGCGACGATGTTTTGCCCGAGAGATAGTATTGGATCTGGAATGCTTGTGTGTCTTCAGGCCTATCTGGGTGGATAAGGATAGGAGACTGCTTCCCACGAACAGCAGTCCGATCTATGTCCAGATTTGGAAGCAGTTCAAGCGGGCTCGGTAAACATATCCGCTGCATACTTATGGCAGAGAAATGATCTATAAGATCTGCTGGGTTGCTTCTACTTACATTGTGGGCAGCAAATGAAGCGACGGCATTAGAGCTAACTGTAACATTAGCCAGGAAGACAGCCACCCAGGCGGCTGCAAAAACAGAGCTAAGGGAGCCGTCCTTGATCGAGGGTTTGAAAGGGTTTGAAGCCTGCAGGTTCAAATCTGCAACCCTGACGAGGAGACAAGCCTGCTTTGGCGTCGCTGCGAGCGTTGAGGCTTGGCAGGCATCTGTGAGGGCGGCGGCTGCAAAGCCGTCTGAAACTTTGTCATGAAATGTTGCCGCCCAGACAGCGGCATTATGACTTTCAGGAATACTCCTGTGCGGTAGCAGGCAGACATGCAAGATCCGATCTTCGGTCTTGAGCAAGAATGGAAGGCAGCCGGCCCTCAGAGCGACCGAGCCGGCGCGAACCAGAGTGGCCTCACTGCAAAACCTAAAATCCTCTTTCGCCATCGCCTCGTTTCTCTACTTTTGCAACCGAAATATATAGCATGGATTTGTGTCATGTATGAGTCCCTTTTATGCCACATTGGCGGGATGCTCAATTTCATATGTGTATTGTTGAGATCCCTTGTTTGCTAGGATTGGCGGGATCCTCTTATTTATTACATGTCAGCTATGGTCATACTGATAGGAGTCTTTCTTTATGTATGAGAGTTCCGCAGTGGAACATCTCTTAAAGAAGTCAAGCCACTCCTGCGTGAGGGCAATTTTTCCTTGTATGTCATAGTGAAACACAACCATGTACATCTCTTCTTACAGCACATAATGCAGCGGCCTACACCATCTTGACACCGAGGCCCGGAGATGTAGTCCCTCCTGGACGAACTCCGTCATCAAACGACGTGTTCTTATGATTGCTGATCTTGTTCATTTATGTTCCTCTTATTTACATCTACAGTTGTTCATTTAAGTTCTTTAACGTCTTTAAGTAAATGCAATTCTATTTATCAGCCGAATTAAAAGGTCTTGGTTAAGGGTATTAAGATTTTACCCTGGATCACTTATCTTAGTGGTTCAACGTGTTCTTTAAGTACCTCACATTCCCTATGGCTCAATTTATATTAAACAATAACTCACATTAACATTTATAAGCTCACACTTTGTGGCATCGTTATCATGGGGACGATATTTTATATAGTGAGTTCATAGTGGATTGATTGTATAGCCAAGGCTTGAAATGAATTACAGTGGTTCATACTCTTTATTACAAGTGACTCTCTTTGCAACAAGTGGCATCACATTGTAGTAACATAATTATAGATTGTGGAATCACATCACTTTTAAATGAATTCATTACTCAGTTGCATATTTTATGTATCACTCTACAACAATTCAAATTATAGTGACATCAATGCTTTGGAGCATCTCTAATATGGTCATGGTTAAGAAGTTCAGGTTCCAGTCATGATTACAATTACAGACAATTTGAATATTGTTAGCACTATTATACATTGAACTTGGATCGTTGTTCTATTTCATTAATAATATGGGCCTCATCTCAATTGAACATTAAGTCGAGAGTCTTATTTTAGTATATATTTGGCCACATCAGTAAAAAGACCCATTACACATAGTGATCAAGTATGGTTTATGCTAGTTATAGTTATTGGAGTCAATTTTTCAATGGAAGCATAAATAATGAATGAATAATTTAATATTGCAACAAAAGGTCTTAAGCATTGGAATTATGCTCTAACCCATCAGATCAATCCATGTGGAGGTTGATATAAAATGCATTTCATGTTGTTAGTATAGACATGGAATATTACAATGATCAATGGCATGCTACAATGGTTTGATGACAATGAATCATATGTGGTAGTGACTCATATATGGAAGTGGAAATTTTGTAGGAATTCTACAAGAGTACCTTCTTTCAAATAATCACTAAGGCCTATGATAGATGAACATCACAATGAAACCAAAAGAGTTGTTGTTGTCTCTTTTGAAGAAATTTGTTCAAAAATATAATTATGGAATAATGGAGATCAAGTAAGGTTGCAAAAGGTATGTATAATTCTGATATACATTTTATATGACAAGTTCAAAAAGTTTCACTATGGTTTTGAAGTCGATATTTTGCATACCTTAAGAATTTAGGGTTTCTGAAATTTGCAAAAATTTTAAAGTCTTGAAGACTCTTAGTATTTAGGGTTTCTAAACCTTAGATTGAATCAAACTGATGCAGGAGCATCAAGCTCAATTTTCATTATTTAATTATGTAATAAGGGGGGTGAGACATTTTAATTATTTTATTAATTATTTTATTCATTTTAATAATTTAAGAGAGAAATATGTAAAGGTGAGGATTATTGTATATATTCTTTTAATAATTAAAAGGATATGAGTTAAATAGAATTAGGTAGCAAATTTAGGGAGTAGGAATTCTATGTATGGGACTTTGTTGAGTCCACACCTAGAATGAATCTAATTTAGATTTAGTTGAGATTTGTGTGGAGAGATTTTTGGAATGGAGTAAATCCATATTTTTGTATAAATAAGAGAGTTGTGTAAAGAAGAAAAAAAGGAAGAGAGGTGAGAAGTGAGAAATTAAGGGAGAGTGTGAACTGATTTGAGAGCTTTTGTAAAGGGCCAAGAGTTGAGAGAAGCTCTCCATTGTAATATTTGGCCGAGGATTTCTTCTGTTATTATATATTTTCATTTTATTTGTATAAGCTCTCTTTCGATTATATATATTTGATGTTGAAGTGAGTAGAATTTAAAGCAATTTCTTAAGTGTTTATGAAATGGAGGGAGTATTCACTGTTTAATGTGTGGGATCTTATTTAACCCAGAATCCCTGCATCATTTGATATCAGAGCAGGCTAAGGGCCTCATTTTTTTGTTGTACCTTTATTAATGTATGAGTGTCAAGATTTCTTGCGCAGAAGTGGAATCAAGTTTATGTTTTCCCCTTGGAATTGTTTTTGAAAGAACGTCGCAGAGAAGATTGCCAGAACCTAGGTGTATTCAGAAACAAATTCTGGAATGTTGAGGTAAGTATGAAGTCGAGATGTGTTGAAGCTTTGAAGCAGAAATTGGGCAGCGCATGAGGAAGTCGAGCTATATTGGAGCATTGAAGTAAGGGTGAGTCGATTGGCAGCGTTAAGACAAAATTGATTGGCAGCGTTAACACTTTGAAGCTGCGGCCAAGGTATAGACGCAAGTAATGTAACCCAGGCAACGTTTAATAATTCATGGGTAGCAGATGATGCATGGTAGCAGCAACATATGATAATTGCATTACTGGGCTGTGATTGTTGATAGCATAGAAAATGATGAGTAGTGCATTATTATATCACATATCATAGTGTTGACTGTATGAACGTGGCAACACAATTAACAATACTCAAGTATGATAATTGGAGCTGTAGCTAGAGCCACAGGTCGGTGTACCTGCGTTACCTTGCTGGGTGATAGAAGGAATGCCGTGGTCGATGGAGCTCGAGGCACCAACAAACATTACCATGGGCGTTGAAATAAACAAAATCACATTATTTGTGGTGCGAATTGAAGTGCTGTCATACTTTGGTTGCAGAACCGTGATAGAAAAGGAGTGAAGGACAGATTTCACGCTGCGGTTTGGTTGGAAACACCACCATCTTCACACAGTAACCTTGCCACGGTGACCACGCTCACCAACAACCTGCAATTCATTGCAATGAGGCATACATATGATATACGGTTCCAACGTTGGAAGCAGCAGGTTTGATATATGGTTTGCATAAATGTTATATACGTGGTGTATTTTGTATTACATATGGTATGGTTTGAGATACGTTTGCATGGAGGCATTACATATGTCATAGTGTTAGCGTTGAAGTTGCAAATGTTAACGTTGAAGTCTTGAAATAACTACAACACGGTTTATACAATGGTTTGTAACGATTACAAGGTATGAGGTATGGGCACAGCCCATATGGCATTCGATATAAGTTTATGTCATTCAATAAACTTAATGGGTATTCATTTATTCATGATACATTTAGAGCGGAATCTTAAAGACCATTTGGGTTGAATAAATGGTATGTTGTTTTATGACACTTATACAATTTGTGCTCAGAAAATAAGTGGCATTCTATATTGGTTGAAATAGTGGTAACCTTGCACACTTAGACCGATGAGAGGCAAATTAATCTCGTCATGTATGGAGAAAAACTCTAGGCCTTGGTAAAATTGCACATTTTACTATATTAATTTGATTAGTAGGAATTGTGATTTTTTTTCCTACATTATTTGGTATCAATTGCAACAGATTAAAAAACAATGCAGCATTTTATTCCAGATCAATGATTTGTATGAAGAGCCGAAATATGAATTGGGGTTGCGCAGCGGAATTATGAAGCAAGGACAAAGGTATGACTGAGCATGTTATATGTTGACATTTTGGGGTTTTCTTAATTGAACCTATAAACAAGTATTGCGGAGATTATTTATGTCAACATGCTGCAAATGTGGAGGTATAAGGTTTTATCACCACAGTAGTTTAAGGAAATTTAAAGTTTAGATTAAATGAATGGAAAGGGAGAATGTGCTAATCCTGGGTGATATAGAGAGGAACATGCATTTTTATGTGAGACGGTTTTTATGCATAATATGTGGGTTTTGACATTTGCGTGAGTAGCATTTGTGTGAAGGAGTATGAATGATATACCATTTATAATATGCAGTTGTATGGTGCATGAAAGTGCAGGTGAGAGATGGAACAAGATCACACAGAGATCTTGAAGGTGAGATGATATGTTTTATTTTAACTCTGGTTTTGAAGATGATATTTGCAGAATTCAAGTTGCAGAAAGGTGAAGATCTCAGCAAAAGAAGATCACAGTTTTAGCAGTACTGGTGAAAGAAAATAGTAATAGTTTCTGAATGAAAGAAAAGTGTGGAGCAGAACCTTGAATAATTCCAACAGAGATTGGATAAAAAGGACAGTTGTGTTCTTAAAAATTGCAGGTGAGTTGAAGCTTAGAGGGATCAGAGAGGATGCTCAAGAGGTTCCAGAGAATAGAGAACCAATGCTTGTCAAAAGACCAAATCCAGAGAGAGGATTGGTGAGGTAAGTGGCAACAGGAAGGACTTGCTGTTGCAGAGGCTTTAGTACAACTCATGATAAGTGAGTAAGGAATTCATGAAGATAGAGACAAAGATGAATAATGAAGTTCATTTCAGAGGTTCTGAAGAAAACCACAGCAGAGGAAATGAGAAGGAAGATGCCAAGTCAAATGGCATGAAAATGAGTCAAGAGCAGATTGACAGAGAGAGAGCTAAGATAAATTTCCGTCATGAGTTGTTGATGGAAATGTTACTGAGAAGTAAAGTAGACTAGAGATGTGGATGGAGCATGAAGAGAAAAGTCACATGGCATAGAATGCAAGTGAAGTGGGAGCATAGAGTGAATGTTCAGTTGAAGGAAGAGTTACTCAGTTTAAAGGAAGATTTGATATGTGAGCCAACGTATGGTCCATTACTTTTTGAAAGTAGTGATGTGATGGAAGAGAAATATACAGAAGAACTGAATCAAATGAAGGATTCAGAGCAGCAAAGAGAGATTTCGACTGAAGCATCCAGTGAGACCACAAGGTCTTATGTTTTTAAGACTAACGATTTATGTGTGATTGCAGGTACATCACAGGGTGTTGAACAAACTTTGAAGTTTGTTAAAGAAGAAGAGTTGAATCTGAAATCTATTCAGAATGATGCTGAGATAGCAAGATCTTAGAAAGAAATGAGGATAGAGGGGTCTCATGGAAATATTCAGCAGAATGTTGAAGTAGAGGAAGAAGGGCAATCTGATGATTGGTCAACAACAAATGAAGGTATGGAAAGTTGTGTAAAATTTCCAAGTTCTACCCCAATTGAGATTGTTAAGTTATATAGAAAGTTAGATCTTCAGAGAAGAGAGTTGGAAAAGCATAGGATCTATACTCAGGGTGCATTGCTGAAAGAGAAAGACAAAGAAATTGTCCTGAATAATAATTAGGAAACAAAGGATAAGGATGTAGAAATGATTCAGAAAATCAAAGAAGTTAATTTTTGTGAACCAGAAAAGGGAGAAATTCTTGAAACGGATGATATGGAGGAGGGACTAGCTGATAGTATCATGGAGGATTTAAATCAACATACTGATGTGCTGATGAAAGAGGAAATTTCAGAGCAGCATACTGAAATGTTGCCAGAGGAAAAAGAGGCACTGAAGCCTTATGTTTTTTATTTTAATAATTGTTTTTTGAGTATAGGTTTTATTGCAAATGATGGAGAAGATCTATTAGACAGAGAAATTAGACTGATAAGGAGGATAATGATGAAATTTTCCCAGAGGCAGATAACAGCAGTGAAACAAAGAAGAAGCAACAAGAGGAAGACATCAGAATACTATGAAAGCATAGCCAGTGGAGCAATGCAACATAAAGTGTGGAGACTTGGAGAAAAACAACAATCAAAAGCAGCAACAAATGGAGAATTGTAACACATGATATGGGATCCAAGAAGACAAATATCTTAAACACATGATCAGGTGATCATGGTTAATTTCAACCTTGGGAGTCTAATGCAGGAGCATCAAGCTCAATTTTCATTATTTAATTATGTAATAAGTGGGGTGAGACATTTTAATTATTTTATTAATTATTTTATTCATTTTAATAATTTAAGAGAGAAAAATGTAAAGGTGAGGATTATTGTATATATTCTTTTAATAATTAAAAGGATATGAGTGAAATAGAATTAGGTAGCAAATTTAGGGAGTAGGAATTCTATGTACGGGACTTTGTTGAGTCCACACCTAGAATGAATCTAATTTAGATTTAGTTGAGATTTGTGTGGAGAGATTTTTGGAATGGAGTAAACCCATATTTGTGTATAAATAAGAGAGTTGTGTAAAGAAGAAAACAAGGAAGAGAGGCAAGAAGTGAGAAATTAAGGGAGAGTGTGAACTGATTTGAGAGCTTTTGTAAAGGGCCAAGAGCTGAGAGAAGCTCTCCATTGTAATATTTGGCCGAGGATTTCTTCTGTTATTATATATCTGCATTTTATTTGTATAAGCTCTCTTTCGATTATATATATTTTATGTTGAAGTGAGTAGAATTTTAAGGCAATTTCTTAAGTGTTTATGAAATGGAGGGAGTATTCACTGTTTTATATGCGGGATCTTATTTAACCCAAAATCCCTGCATCACAAACCTAGGAGTGAAAAACCCTAACCCTATCTAATTGATTCCTCTAAGGAAATCCTAGCTCTTGGGAAATTATATCTAGGATTTGCAAAGCTAAAAAATCTTTAATACTGAAACCTTAGAAGTGCACTTTTTAAGAATCCATAAAAACCCTAGATTGATAGAATTGAGATCATATTATTTCCTTTGTAGAATCTACTTGGTTGTACTTGCTAGTAAGAATTGCAAGCATAAATTTTTGAAGCAAGGATGGAAGAACAAAGTGTTTTTATGATAATTAGACTTGGTACTCGTAGAAGAACTGAATATTTACAAGAAATAAATATGGTAAAAGTTGTAGAGGTATGTATAATTTTTGTGCACATTTTTATATTTCATGATGATAATTTAAAATTTAAAAGCTCTAGAGTTTGATAATATGTTAGGTTCAATAATCATGTGAAATGCATGATAGAATCATTAGGTTTTTTCGGCATGCTAGAATAATTTTACATGGATGACAAGTTTTGATGACTATAAAGCTTCTAGGGTTTACATAAATTTTGCAATTACTAATGCGGTTGATCTTGAAGACCTTATAATATCTATGGTTTTACAAAAAACTCTCTAAATATGGTTGTATAACTTTGTATATTGTAAGTAACATGTCTTGGAATCTAGGGTTTTTAAACCCTAGCAAGATATCGAATAAAAGGAGAAACCCTAGAGATGAAATCCCTAATTAATTGATTCAACTAAGAAAAGATAATAACCCTAGATCTTAAGATAGGAAGGTATTACATGATGATGATGTGAATATAAGGATTGATGAAAAGGGATCCAAGAGTAAGAAGGATTTAACCTTGTTCCAAAGATAAGTAATTAAAATCTTCTTGATTATTATTAATGCTAATGGATTTATATTTTTTCTCCTTTTTCTTTCATAAGTATTCTAACCAAGGTTACAGTTCAAGACAAACTATATCTAAAGCTTGGCTAACCAGATGAGATACTTGAAGAAATGTAGTACATAAGGAGCATTTTGATGTATGCATCAAAGAAGGCTATCAGATGGAAATAATATTACTAACCTTAGATGGGAAAATGAATCTCTAAAGACATTGAATATTACAACATTGAAGCATGTATATTCTTTCAGATTAATGATCAAAAGTTGAAAATCATAAAGATGAACTATGTTGCAATATGAAATAAACTGTGCAAAGGATTGTTGACCACAAAGGGAGAAAACAAGAGAATTTGACACTTTAACCTGAGGCCATTATGATTTAGTTAACTTATATATTGGTGATGTGTTTTAGATATGATTTGAATCCCTGGAAAGACATATTGCAGAAGTGTAGGCAGAGGCTGGAAAGATAGTAGTTGAAGAAAATTTTACATAAAATATTGATGTACCTACAACTACATGGTTTGATCATGAAAACACATGGATTGAGTGAACAAAACTTTTGATGATCTTGAAAGGCTTAAAAGAAAAATTGATAATGGAAATTTGATATGACTCTTAGAAAAATATGAGACTGAACTCTAGAAGACATATACTAGCAGCTGTGAGGAATCTCGGCTCCTTGAATATGAAATATGAACCATTTGATCCACAAAGCTCAAATTTTGATCTGACATGATGTTGTTAGGAGTCAAGAAAACCTGTCATGAAGATGAAATATGAAATAAGGACAAAACTCAAATATGATGTATTGAGAAATAGGAACCCTTGAAACTACCACTAAAATCCCCATGGAATGACAAGTGGTTGATGAATTTTGATACCAACTAAGAATTTTGATTATGTCTCCCTAATTGAGAGGGAGCAAGAAATATACTTCATATTTGATAAGGAATAAGGACCTCCTCCCTAGTTGAGAGGGAGTGATTGTGGACACCATATTATCCATTTGTGTCATGCACTAGGATATGACTAATTTCTGTACATCTAGTGTACCATAATAGGATGGAGAAAGGAGGATTGGATAATAATATGGGACTGGTACTCCCTAAGGATTGAGAATCCAAGATAAGAAGTAGTCCTATGGACAAAAAATATTTTAGGATCTTGTAGGGTATCCAATATAAGAGTGATCGAAGAGGACTGATATTCTTTGAGGATTGGGAATCCAAGATAAGAATAGGTCCTGGAAGGAAATACCTTGTGACATCCAAATGGGGTTTTTGCCTTGCGAGTCTGATGTCTCCATATGTGTCCCTCCAAGAATTATGCTCTACTATTGTGGAAAGTCATAACATTTTAGTCAAAAATCCCTGCTATCTTGATATTTGACAATGGTGGTTATGATTTTGATGCTTAAAGATGTCTTACCAATCGGACTCTTCTTATGAGAATATTTAAATTTGAGAAATATCCTTATATCAGTTATGGAATTATGAATACCACCCTAGTTAAGAGGGAGTGTTAGAAAAATAAACTAGGATCAATATTCATAATGATATTTTAACTTATATCATTGTATATTTTATGTAAAAGGAAATTAAAAAAGAAGAAAATAAAGAATAATAATTTTATTTTATTAGATAAGCATGTTTTTCATGCTTCTGGGATTGTTAAGTCAAAGATTCAAAGTCCTATTTGGACCTATTGTAAAGAAAAATAAATAAAATAAATATGTAATCTCGGTCAAAACGCCCCCTAGATGCCAAGTTGGCATATTTATCAAGTCATCCCTGCCTCAAAATACATGATTGTTTGCACCAATGTAAAAAAGATATAAATAGAAGGAAGTTGGAGCTCATTTTGGACATATAATTCTATCAATCTGATCTGAAATATCACAAAAGAAGAGGGCCAAAATTTGAAGATAATAAAGGAATTTTGATTTGAAATTTCCACCTTTTTTTTGAAAACCCATCCCAAATAGAGTTTTGTGAGTAGTCACTGGATTGGAAGGGAAAATATAGGGTTGGAATACCTTTTTGAATGGAAGAGACCAATCTCGATAGATAGTTGCTCGAGCTCCAGTCCCATTGAACTAGGGATAAGGAATGTTGCAAAGCACTATGGAGAAGGGCCAATGGTCAAGCCCCGATCTATCCCGCCCCTATTTTAATGGGCCACCATGCCTATGAAATAATTGAAGAATGAACATGTAAGTTGAGTGACAAGCAGAGGTGGGTATGTAGTGGAACCTTTGCTGCTAGAACTATGACATCGAATGACTGGGTGATTAGGCCCAAATAATGTTTGTGAGTTAACCATTTGGGAAGGGTTAATCTGATGATGAAACCCATACCAATGGAACCTAGCCACTGGGATAAAGTATCACCAATATCTTGGAATAGTATGAAGATGAGCTAGTTGGAGGGTCAATATGATGATGGAACACATGACAATGAAACTTTGTAGCTAAACCATCCGACTATCAAATAAGCAAAAGGCAAGAGTAATGATTGAGTGAGGATTCGATCCAGTGTGACATGACATCAGCACCAACCTACTTCAAAGAGTTTTCTTTCTCCTTTTTCCTTTGCCAGGTCTATTAGTACCTTCACCAAGTATGTTATTTATTTCTACCTCGACCAGGTAAGTTGTCTACTTCTACCTTTACTAGATCTGCATGTTGCTTCTATATTCACTATGTTTACTTATTTCTTCTTCCTTTACTAGGTTTGCTTCTCCCAAAAAAAATTTTGGCATCTTCTCAAGAAAAAAATATACGACATTCCATGTATTCAATTTTTCACTTACCTAAGGCAGTTTTATATATCTCCTCGGGTATCTAAAAGGTCACAAAAAATAAGTTTTAGAAGAAATTCCAAATTGACTTGTTTGAAGTTGATTTCAAGACCATAGAGTAATCCTAACTTACATAGGCCATATATATAAAATTATATCAAAAAAAATTATAAAATTTCTACTACATGTACCTAGAAATATTTCCTCTATCTCCTTAATATTTCACGATTTCAAGCATACTAGAAAAAAAGTATAGAAAAAATTCCAAGTTAACTTGTTTGAAGTAGATTTTAGGAGCATTCAAGAACCCTAAATTACTTAGAACATATCTCTGAAATTGTATCAAATGAATGTATGAAATTTATAAAACATGTGAAAAAATAATTTTCCTCCATCTCTCTTAAGTTTCATGGTCTTGAACATCCTAGAAAAAAAGTTATAGCGAAAATTCCAAGCTGGCTGATTTGAAATAGATTTTAGGAGCACTCAAGAACGTTGAATTCCTCAGAGCATATATTTAAAATTATATTGAATAAATGGCTAAAATATCTATCACATGTACATGAATATCTCATCTCCATATTGTGGAAGCTTCATGATCTAAAACATCCTAGAAAAAAATTATGGCGAAAATTTCAAGATGACCTGTTTTAAGAAGATTTCAAGAGAATTCGAGAATCCTAACTTCATCAGAGAATATATCTTAAAGTATAGTGAAAAAATTCCTTATAATTCTAGCATATGTACATGATTATATCACCTCCATATCCTCCAAGTTTCACTATCTAAAACATCATGGGAGAAAATTTATAGTGAAAATTCCAAGCTAACTCGTTTTTCAACAAATATCATTTTTCTCCACCTTTGATACCCCAAGCGTATTCCATAAATTATATTGCACACCTCAAATATCCTATTTCTTGAATGTTATTCAAATTCACTCATATTTCATTTATTCATACTTTTTCTATGTTCACTTATTAGGCTAACTTATGAAACTAGTAAGGCCATCTTGTACTTTTTGGTTGGGATGTCCTATACTTTTGGGTTAGAACAACCTGAAAAAATATTTCATATATCCTCATTCCTATGGAGTTATAGATAGTGACATATACCATTTACATTTTATTGAAATCCAAACTTATATGTTATGCTCCAATTTGAGCTAGGTATTTATACAATAAATTTCTTCAAATATACGATATCCAAAATAGGCATCAAGAAAAAATTGGTTATCCAAACAAAATTCCCTAGAATATTCATCTTGAAATATTTATATTGGAAATATTTAGTCTCCCAAATATCTGGCATTAATGAAAATAATATTTCCAACAATACTATGGAATTTTCTATCAAGGAATATCTAGAGAAGACGGAGTGTTGGGCATACATGGATTTATTGATGTAGACTAGGATGTACATCTAGATTGGAAAGTATTTACAAGTGGTTATGTGCTTAACCTATTAGAAGGAACAATTAGTTGGATGAGAAAGAGATAATTTTTAGTGGCAGTATCAACTAAAAAATTTGAATACATGATAACCCCTCATGCAAGTAAGGAAGCTATTTGGTTACATAGATTGTCTTTAGGTATTGATTTTTTAGAAGAAACTATAAGGCTATATTGTGACAATCAAAGTGCATTTTTTTTGGAAAAGAACACAAATTATAATTCTAATAAAAACCATATAAATACGTTAGTATCACTTTTTGAGATACATGGTTGAAGAGAGGAAGGTGTTGCTGATAAATGTGGACACTTTGAAGCAAGGTATTTTTTTAAGGGCGAAAGTTTTCCAATTGGCTAATTTTTGGACATTTTCTTCAAATTATTCACTCATTTCGTTATTATCATTCTAATACAAAACATATAAATACTTTAGTATCACTTTTTGAGATACATGGTTGAAGGGAGGAAGGTGTTGCTGATAAATGTGGACACTTTGAAGCAAGGTATTTTTTTAAGGGCAAAAGTTTTCCAATTGGCTAATTTTTGGACATTTTCTTAAAAGTATTCGCTCATTTCGTTGTTTTTTTTCCTATTTTTTACAAATATTTCATTAAGTTCATAAGATTCACCAAATATTTACTAGTTTTAATAGTAAATGGCATGTTTTTTTATTTAATATTCACCTACAATTTATATGTATGATTTTCAAACCAAAATAGTCACTTAGAATATTGTACGGAGGCATACTATATGAATCCTTTAAAAATACCCTATTTTGAGGTAATTTGCATATTTAAAACTATATGTAAGCACTAAGAAGTTCTCTTGATGTAGAGAAATGATCATACGCTCCTATGCCCCTTTGTATGCAAAGAAAACAAGAAGTGGGTGAATGTTAGGTATGTGTTATATTATTTGCAAGAATATCCTCACACATGAATCATATGTGTCGACGTAATGGGGAAGGCATAGGACCCCTGTAAAACATAAAAAGGCGAGAAAGTAAAGATAAAAAGATGAATTCCGGATGAATTCTAGAAGTTTCTGGATGGGAATTTTCGGGAATGGATACGCTTTGAAGAGGTTCATGCATCCCTCACTTAATGGAGCTAACCCCTTGATGTAAGGAGCTTATCCCTTTGAAGGAGGATTCTATCCCTTCATATTTGGAACAAGAAACCTCCTCTTTTCCACTATAAAAAGAGGCCTTGGGTAGCCTCAAAGGGAGTTCAAGCTTATGAGATTTGAAGTTAAATGCTGTTGAGATTTAGACTTAAGTAACTAAGACTTTCTGTGAGGTTAAATCACTCATCTCCATTTGTCTTAGCTCAAGAGTGAAATGCTTGTCAAAGTAAAGGAGATTCCTGCTTCGGACCCCGGGAGGACCTGCACAACATCAAGGCACAGGTTGTAAAGGTTTTCTATCTTTAAAGTTAATACAAATATACTCATTTCTCTCATTAAACTGTCAATTTGCAGTTTATTTCATGAATTCCTTGATCATTATGATAAGTATGATTTATGATAATGTCTATACAGGTGCTGCTTAATCTTTTGCTTGTTTGTGATTGCAGATAATACAAGGAACGTTCTTTCAGTGCACGGGAAGGACTTCAACAAAATCAAGCAAGCGTTGGGCATAAGGTAGGCCTTACACCCGTATAGTGTTTTTATAAATCTTATATGCTTAGAGAGAGATTAGTATAATTGGTTGTTTGTTGCTAGTTACCTTTTGTACTAGAGAGATCGGTCTTGTCCGCAAGACGGATTAATCTACACAACAAAATGGCGACCATACTGGGGAAGAACTTGTTTGTTCTTGGTTCTCTTTGATTTTTGACTTGAGAAAACGTTTTTTTTTTCTGGTTTTTGATTGATTCACATCTGTCTGGGTACTTTAAATTTTTTCTGTTTTTGAAAATTTAGAAGTGTTTTGAGTTTTTCTATAATTTTTGCTAGGACCGCACTCTGCATAACTTTGACAGTGCGGGCAGTTTCGCACATTCTCTATAGAATACAGTGCGGGACCGCACCTGTCAACACTGCTTACATGCGGACCCTGTAAAAATTTTAGAAAATTTCTAGGTTTCTTTTTCTGGTTAATTTTTAGATCTTTGGTTTCTGCCCAGACTGGTTTTTGTGTCTATCAAGAATTCATTGTGTAAGAATTCCAACAGTGTTAGTGTTTTGAATGATTTTCTAGGAGATTTTGCCAATTGGATTATTTTTCCTGTTTGGTCTTTGTAGTGATTCAAATTTTTTGACAATTTGCAGTATCTCAGATCACATAAGATCTCTTTTTGTCTCTTGAATCCGACCTCATTGTGAAAACATCCTAGATTGAGAAATTAAGCCTTTTTGATTTCTTTGCAAATCTTCGAAAGAACTTGCTTCAAAGTTTTGAATTTCATTTATTCTTTGAGTGTTTTGAAAAAACATATTTTGAGTGTTTTTTGATCTGTTTGTTATTTGAACGAATAGATTCTTAGTTTGCTGAATAACTAAGAGAAACATTCATAAAAAAAACTCTAAAAAGCTTCTACTCAATTTAGATTAGTTCTCAAAATTAGTTTTTGTAGTTTTGAATAGTTTTAATTTTTGTAGATTTCTTTCGAAAGAGAATTGTTTTGTAGCTTCTTGTTTGGAAAAGAAAAAAGTTTTCTTGTGAGCTTTGATAGTTTATTGAAAAGACAAAATAGTTTCTTTCAATTAGTTTCCATGTTTGAAGAAGAAATTTAAAGGTTGCATTCTCTAACTCTTCTTTAGATAGAAAATTCATTGAAAGAAAAAAGAATTGAATATCATCATAGGTGCATTTTAGTGTTTTTGGAAGTCGAGTCTTCACATCATACAAAGTTTCATTTCCGCGCCCATTGACTTAAGAAACAACTCTTAAAAGTAACGCTTAAATAAAATTCATCTAGTAATATTTTTATTTCTAGGGCTCTCATCACCAACATAGCTTAGGCTAGTATCTTGGAGTAGGGAGTAATTAACTCTCCAAGATAGATAAAACAAACAAGTAGATATATCTTGCGGTAGGAAGAATTCCAGTTGTTGCATGTATGCTCAGGGAAGCTCCTCTTAAAGGAGTTAAGCACGAGATCATATCTGAACCAGTGGGGTAATCAATCCTTCCTCATTGGGAACGATAGAAGATATACACGTATTAAAAATAGTAAACCTCGGATAGACCATTGTCGAGGAGCCAGGGGTCACTTGTCGGTAAACCTTGGATTCTGTTCAAGGAGCCTTCAAGGGGATTGAGCTTTGTTACTCTGCCCTTGCGTGTGTGTCGGATCGTAGACTGTTCCCCCAGGTATATGTGTTTCAGTTGGTAACCTTAGAGGCCATAATCTTTAGGATTATTTCCTAAGGTGACGGTGGAGGGAAGATCCCACTGTACCTGGAACAGACGTCGACTAGACTCACTTGGACTCTCTGGGGGGTTATCTTCACTCGAGATGGTTATGTGAAGAAACTTGTGCCAGTCTGTTTCATTAAGCAGGTTGTCGGGGTAACTGTTCCAACCGCTCTTTTCGTGTTAAAACTCTACTAAGTTGGATTTCATCACCAACTAGTGATTTTAGTACGGAAAGTTACTTGTTTGTGTGTGGTTTGAACTCTTAGATTTTTAAGCGAGTGATTCAATTGTTTGTTTCTTAGAGACTTTAGGTGTTTTCATTGAAATTTTTCTTTGTTTGCGTGTGATTAGATAATTTTTCATCGTGGCGGAATTGCCGAGACAATCCCGGAGAATACAAGGGAAACCCCCTGAATTTACACGAGGTCATCTTGAAGGGCTTCGAGCTCTGGTACCACACAGTAGCCGTAGACTTAGATCAACAGAAGCTGAAAGCTCTGCTATTGTGATACATCCTGATCATCAAATTCCTACAATAGAATATATTCAAGAACCGATTTCAGTTTCTGAAGTCACTGAAAATATTTCTCCTACTGGAGAATTATCTGACGAACCTGAAATCTCTGAGCCTGAAACTGAATCTTCTGTGTTAGAAACATCTTCAGGATTTGTCTCACCAACTTCTAGTGATCCAGGTTCACCCAGGGTTAGAAATATCATTACTGAAAATCTTCCCTCTGGATTAATTTCTATAGAAGAACTTACTAATCCAGACGAAGACATATCTCTTCCCAACTCCCCTCAATCGTTAAATCTTAGGGAGCGTGAATCTATTTTCTACAGCCCTATTCGAACTAATCCCTGGTATCTCTCTTTAACTGATTTTTTAGAGAATCCGGGTCTTTCTTTTTATCCACCTCGAGTTCCATTTCATCCTACACCCAGAGGTTATTATCCGTCATCTATTATGGCTGGTGAGTCATCCATGTTTTCTCAAACGCCTGAATCTTTTTACATGGTGGTCCTTCTGTTCCTTCGGGATATCAGTCTTTTTCTGGTACTTTCTCGGGAGCAGCTCCTCAACCCATCGAAAACGTGTTATCATCTGGTCTTGGTGGACTTAAAATTGAAACGTCGAACGCAGAGAAAGTTTATATGATGTCTGGTAACATTCCTAATCCTCAAGCTCAAGGCAGTCAGTTTCCTTCTGGGGGTCAACCTCAGGGAACTCAGTTACCGCCTGGGGGGCAACCTCAGGGTAGTCAATTACCGCTTGGGGGGCAACCTCAAGGTAGTCAATTACCATCCGGGGCACAACCTCAAGGTAGCTTTTTCCCAGGACAACCTGTAGATCCATATTATTTTGGGGGGCAACCCCAAGGACAGTACATACCTCAGGGTTACCAACCTCAAGGACAGTACATTCCTCAAGGTCAACCCCAAACTCAATATGCTCCTCAGGGTCCTCAACAACCCCAACTTCAGTACGTGCCTGAAGGTTATCAACCTCAAGGGCAGTACCCAATGCAAGGTTACCAACCGCCTTCTGGTCAACCATCTGTTCAGGGAACCGGAACTTTACCTTATTATCAACCCTACGTTCAACCAGGTTTTGGTCCTTACGTTCAAACTTCTACGGGACAATACCCCGGAATGATGGTGTGGGATCCGTCCCAATATCAATAGCCTTTGCAGCCTACTGTGCAGTTACCTTATCAACCTGGTCAGCCATTGGTTTCTGGTTCAACTCAGCAACCTGTTCAGCCAGCTATTCAAACTCCTGCACTTAGTTCAGTTCAGCAGGCTGGGCCTAGTACACCTCAGACTCCGCCCCAAACTGCTGCAACTGCTGCAACGTCTGTTCAACCTGTTACACCTATTTCTGGAGTATCTGTAGCCCCGAGTTCGGCTATCCCGGTATCCGTGCAAATCCCTCAAGTCTTTGTACCTCAGTCAGGACCCTCAGTTCAGACTACAGTTCAGATGCTTGCAGGACAAGCCGGTACAAGTACAGTTGTTACAAGTCAACCTCAATTTACTTATCAACCGTACCAAGGACAGCCGCAATACGGTCCCTATGTTCAGAATCCAAGCTATCAACCATACCCTGGTTATACTTATCAACAACCTCAGTATGGTCCGATTCATCCTGGTTATCCGGGAGGTTATACAATACCCAATGCTAATCCGATTCCTAGTTATCCTGGGTATCCGCCTCCTGGATCTGCTTTGGCTTCTCAAGGTTTTCGTGACCCTAACCGTTAGTTACCGTTCATCGCAACTTTGGATTTACCAGATTTGACGCGCCTTACTAATGATCCTATTTTCTATTATCAGAACTGGCCGTCAATGCCTCAGAAGTTGCCCAGTGACATACCAAAATTTGAAGGTAAGTCAGGAGAGGATCCATCAAATCATGTGATGACTTATCACCTTTGGTGTGCATCTAATTCTATTATTGATGATTCGATTCGCTTACGTCTTTTCCAAAGGACACTCATAGGTCTTGCGGCCAAATGGTACATTGAGTTGCCACGAGGCTCGTTTCATAATTTCAGTCAGTTAGCAACGTCTTTCTTAACTCATTTCCAGTTGCCTGTCAGATACGACAATGGCACAGAATTATTAACTTCACTAAAACAATCTACGTCCACGTATATTTCTGATCATATTCATGAGTGGCGACGTAGACGACGTTTGGTGAAGGTTTATATTCTGGATCAAATTTTGGCAGAATGGTTTGTAAAATCATTATTGCCCAAGATCACTGAAGATGTAGCTAAGGCTGGTGTTGTTACTGAAGAGCAAGTAATTGCTCAGGCTCAGTACCTTGACCTCGTCTATACGCAGTCAGGTACTTTACATGAAAAAATTCCCGATTTACCCAAACAAGGTCAAATAGTTGCTGCTCCTTCAGGGTCTCATGCCGCTGACGGTATGATTGGTACAATTAGTTCTAAAAGTAAGAAGAAATCTTCAAAGAATTCTTCTCCAATTATAACTTTACCTGATTCCCCGAAAGGAGAATCCTCTCAAGAAGTTTCTGCCGATATTCATGTCGTTGAAACATCTACGGAAAAATCAAAATCCGGTAGTAAAAAGAAGGGGAGGAACAAAAACAAGAAAAATTAGAAGGAAAAAACAGATAAAGAAGAATCCAATGATGAGAAACGTAAGCCTCGCTATCCTTGCTTCATTTGTGAACAAGATCACTTCACAAAAGAATGTCCATATCGAGAGGAGGTTACGAAACTCATTAAAGGATTGCAACAACCTGCTGTCTTGAAGGATCCTTTTCCAGTTCAAGATAGTAAGATGATTGGTTCTTCCTCGACCACTTTAGAAGAGCCTATTATGATGATGTCTCATGTAAGGGTTGCGACGCGATCGCAAGATTACGGTTCTAAGAATCCCGTTGATGGCAAAGAAGGAGAGTCTTCTAATGCAAATACATCAAATACAACTCCTCCTGTTTCCGGTCCGCTACAGATCGAGAAACAAAATCCAGACTTGATAATCAAACCGCCTGCTAAAGGTGTTCTTCGTAAATCAGCTTTCAATCCACATGCGAGAGCTGCTCAGAATTACAATATTGTTGAAGATTTAGCTGTTTCTCCTTCAGCAATGTCGGCTTTGGAAGTGCTACAATCATGTCCAGCACAGCGCAAATTGTTATTGTCTGCTATAGGAGCTGTTGATGTTCAGGATTCTAACCTCATAATCTTCGATTTAGAAACTAGTACACCGCGTCTCCCTCACCAAATGGCTTTCCAGATTCCAGTGTTAGTAAAAAACAGACCTATTTTTCGAACTGTGATTGATGAGGGAGCTTCAACGTGTATTATGTCGCTTCAGTGTTGTAAATCTCTTGGTTCTCCTACACTTAACCAATCTCCGACGATTCTAAAAGCTTTTGATGGTCGAGGTTTTCAACCTTATGGTATTTTGCGGGATTTACCCATAGGGGTTGAAGGGAAAATTGTTAATCTAGATGTGGAGGTGGTTGATGCCCCTCTAGATTACAACCTTCTACTGGGTCGTAGTTGGTCTTATGCTATGACTGCTGTTGTCTCTTCGATCTTTCGACTTATAAAATTTCCATATCAAGGAAGGATCGTGACAATAGATCAGTTAACTTATTTTTCGTCAGACCCAGCCTCTACAGAAACAATCCAGCATGTTGGTAAAACGGTTATCCCTTATAAGGATGTTGGAGTAGGTTTGGTTAAAGATTCTGGTTTGCTAGGAACTTTTTCCTTTCCTCCTCCTAACGTATCGTCTTCTACTGCAACTATTCATATGATTTCGTCAGACACAGTTATGTTTGATGATCCTTGGATTCTTCCTTCTGAATCCGAGATAGATTCATTTGATGGCGCGATGCCTTTGAGTCCATTTGAAATTGCGTACCAGACTGTACAGTCTTTTTCCAACCCCTCTTCAACCGAAACCGATCCAATGAATGGGATCCAAGAGGAATCACTTTCTATTTCTAGTTCAGATGCAATGACGTTTCCTGAAATTGTTCATACAAATGAGCAAATTCGTGAGTTTTTGTCTGTTGATGATTTACCATGGGAAGATCTTCATCACCGGTCTTCATTCTTACCTGAATTAGATCATTTTGAAAATGATTTCGCTTCAATTTTTACTACTGAATATGCCAAGGAACCTCAGAATCCATTGCAAAATCCTGATTCTGAGTTAAATTTGGAAAATATATCTAGAACGGTTCCAATTGACATTTCAGTAAAACCAAGAATAATTGAAAACATTCATATAGGTGCTTGTTGTACAGATGAAGAAATTCAGACTTATAAAGCCCTATTTCAAGAATTCCGTGACGTGTTTGCCTGGTCTTACGAAGAAATGCCAGTAATTGATCCATCGATCGTAGTTCATGAGATTAAGACTTACCCGGATGTAAAACCTGTTCGTCAACGATTACGTCAAATTCATCCTAGAAAAGCTGCTGCTATAAAAACTGAAGTTGAAAAATTACTTCGAGCATGATTCATTTATCCAATTCCCTTAACGGATTGGGCATCGAATATTGTTCCTGTCACTAAAAAGCAAGGAACGATAAGAGTATGTATCGATTATAGGGACATTAATCGAGCGTGTCCAAAAGACAATTATCCAACTCCCTATATCGATCAGATAATCGACGATTGTGCTGGTAGTGAACTATTCTCCTTTATGGATGGTTTTTCCGGCTACAATCAAATAAACATACTCCCTGCAGATCAACCTAAAACATCTTTCATTTGTCCATGGGGAACGTTTGCCTATTGTAAACTACCTTTTGGACTTAAGAACGCTGGAGCAACTTTTCAACGGGCCATGTCTTATGCGTTTCATGACATTAAGCACATTGTTCAACCATATCTTGATGATTTACCTGCTCATTCATTACGTAGAACCGATCATCCCACTCATTTACGAGCAATTTTTATGAGATGTCGGCATTATCGGATAAGGTTGAATCCGCATAAATGTGTTTTCTGCGTAGAATCGGGTCGATTACTGGGATTTTTTGTCTCAAAATCAGGCATTCGTGTTGATCCTTTGAAGGTCGAAGCTATTGTTAAATTGCCTCCTCCTTCGACATTGCGCCAACTCCAAAGTTTGCAGGGGAAAGCAAACTTTTTACGTAGATTTATTCCGAACTATGCTGAGCTTGCGAAGGGTTTTACCCGGTTGTTGAAATAGGACATTCCGTTCTTTTGGGATGAGGTCGCTGATCGATCTTTTAATGCACTTAAACACGCGTTGACCCATGCGCCGTTATTGCATCCTCCCAACTACAACCAAGATTACATCTTGTATCTCGCTGCTTCTCATTCCACTATTGGAATGGTACTAGTTCAAGAAGATGAATCTAACAGCGAACATGTGATTTACTATCTTAGTCGAAATTTGAATCCGACTGAAATCAAATATACACATGTGGAGAAATTGGCCTTGGCAGCTGTTCAAGCTGTCCAACGTTTTCGACATTACATATTGTTACGTAAAACCACAGTAATTTCTGATTGCAACCCTATGATGTATAATTTGACCAGACAATTGCTAGGGGGCAAGTATTCTAAATGGATAGTTATCCTGCAAGAATTTGACTTGGAATTTGAAAAATCCAAGGCAAAGAAGTCTTTGGTTTTTGCGGAACTAATGTGTGATTTCCCCTCTATTGATATTGAAACAGTGGCAGAAGAGTCCATTGTGGACGAATCTTTGTTTCTTATCAGTACGCTTGATCCATGGTATGGGGATATTATTGTATATCTCCAAACCCAATCTTTTCGGCCTGAAATTTCACGAACTCAGCGACGGAAAATACGTTTCCAATCCCAACAATATAATATCATTGGTGATACTCTTTATCGACGTGGAGCGGATTCGGTTTTCCGACGTTGTCTAACTCATGAAGAAGCTGAAAAGGTGCTAAATGACTGTCATTCTGGAGCATGTGGCGGTCATATGTCTGGGTATGCCACTGCCCAAAAGATATTGCGTGCAGGTTATTTCTGGCCAACATTATTTAAAGAGTGCATTTATGCGGTTCGGAAATGCCACAACTGTCAAATTTTTGATAGAAAAATGCGCGCGCCACCCGCTCCTCTTCACCCTATAATTGCTGTTGGTCCATTTGGAAAATGGGGTATCGATTTCATCACATGTAACCCTCACTCGGCCGGGGGGCATGCCTATATTATTCTCGCAGTAGATTATTTTACGAAATGGGCCGAGGCGATGCCTACATATTCAGCTGACGGCAAGACTGCTGCAACATTCGTGTTTAATCACATAATTGCTAGGTTTGGTGTTCCTCAAGCTATTATTACAGATCATGGAAGTCATTTTAGGAACATCATGATGACTGAACTAACAGAACAACTTGGCCTACGCCACGATAGTTCCACTCCGTACTATCCACAAGCAAATGGTCTGGTTGAAGCCATTAATAAATTTTTAGTCACCATGATTAAACGAATCATTGGTATTCACAAGACGAATTGGCATTCCATGTTATTTTCAGCGCTTTGGGCATATCGAACCTCAGTCAAAACATCAACGGGTTTCACTCCTTTTCAAATAGTTTACGGTTTAGAAGCTGTGCTACCAATTGAATGCGAAATACCGTCATTAAAATTAGCCATAGAATTACTTCCAGCTACGTCTGAAGAGGAAAAAAGTTTCTTGTACTTGGCCCAATTAGATGAGAATCGACGAAGTGCTGCAATAGCAAACGAGGCTCATGTTAAAAGGATAAAAGCTCAGCATGATAGAAATGTGACCCCTCAAAATTTTTCAGAAGGAGACCTAGTTTTACTTTATGATCAAGCTAATGACAAGCTAGGAGCTGGGAAATTCGTGCCTATGTGGCATGGTCCTTACATTGTGAAGCGAAAGTTAGCAAAAGGGGCCTATGAGTTGATAGATTTTGACGGTGTCCCTTTGGATAAACCCAGAAATGGGCTTTATCTAAAGCGATATTATGCTTAAAATGAGGTGTGGAGATTTTTGTTAGTTTAGATTTCTTTACTGCTGGTGTGTTTTAGATTAGAAAAGTGTGTCTAGTTTAGAAGTGTGTTTTGTCACTATTCCTGCTTATCTGAGTTTTACTCTTGATATTGCAGATGTCGACGTCTCTTCAAACCTACATTGGTTTTGCTGATGGTGCTTGTCGTAGTACACGGAACATTTCTTCCGCAGCTTGGGTTATCTATTCACCCTCTGACGAGTTAGTATCCATGCATGGGGTAAGCCTTGGTCAAACAACAAACAACATTGCCGAGTATAGTGCAGTGATTGAGTTATTATCTGAGTCCATATCATTTGGAATTCGGAGTTTGATTGTAAGGTTGGATTCTGAACTTGTTGTATTACAGCTTAACAGGGTTTATACCATTAGAAATCCGGTGTTATTACGGTTATTTTTAAGAGTTCGTCTCTTAGAACGTGAGTTTGATTACATTGAATATCAGCATATTCCAAGACATTTAAATACATTAGCAGATTCAATTGCTTCTAGTATGATAAATAGACATTTGCAATAATTTAAAAGCAGTAAAACAAACAACATTCATTTATGTACACAGATAGCCGTCAAAATAGTGATATATATCATAGGAGTGTGTTCAAAAAATATACATCGTCTTCGATCATAGGTTGGAAACACCTTATGATCGGCAAAAATGATAACACAAAAGTACAAAAAATGAGTCTACACAATCATCTCATCACTGATGATGGTCTCAATAGGAAACAACTGCTCGGGCCACCCTTCATAGGAACCTCCTAAAAGGTCCTGGGACTCTAATCACATATCTTTGTAGCCTGAGAGGAATATCATCTATACTAGTCTCTGGTATATCTAGAGTCAAGCGCTCTAGATGATGCTCCAAATCAGTCAAAATCTCTACTGATTGGCCTGCTGGGGCTGGTGCGGGCGCAACTGGTTGTCTCCTCTCGAAAGGTTGGAGATGAGCTGGTCGTTGTGGACCTACGTCTGTATTCGAAAAAACTTTTGGTTATTAGTTTTCAAAGACGATAAAAAATTAAAAAAAATTAGAACTTAGCAAACGTTGAAAAATGTTTTACCTGAATCGTCCCACTGTTCCCCTGCAGGGAGAGACATCTCTCTATCTCCGCGGAAATCTATCCCTGCATATGGAAAATCCTCTATCATGAAAACTTGGCGATCCAGCCAATGAAAATATGAAGCAGGGAATCGTACAATCTCAGTGCCCTCAATAGCATGACGGGCCATCAGCACGGACTAGCGAACCATTCTTGGTTCTCGAGGTCGACCGTCATCAACTGAAATACTCTGTGGAGCTAACTGAGGAATCCTCTCCAAAGCAAAAGAAACAACGATGGATCCGTATCCAAAGTTTTTTAGTTTCCCGGTTTTTGCTCTGGTAAGTTGGCCTTTTATATTGGCCAACACAGCTTCGCACCAGTTGAAGATGGTGCCGCGAAAACAGTCCACTGCAACACGCATTTGGGAACCAGTAGCTACATGAAGCGCGGCGCTCCCACATAGTTTGGTAACAGTGAATGCTATAACCTTCAATTCAGGACGGATGATATGTTTTATGTCAATCCGTTTGTCCCGAGGATTTGCCTGATCATTGCAAAATTCGAGTTGAAGACTAGCGACAGTCTGGCCACCTGGCCTAGTCCCAAACAAGGATACATGTTCGCCCCTTTTGGACAAACCAGTCAAAAAATATATATCCTCCAGCTCAATTTCGAGCCGGTGGCCACCAATGAAGAAACATTGGTCCTCCACATGCCATATGTCTACCAACCATGTTAAGAGTTCCACTTGTGCCCTCATGCCAGAGATGGCCCAGAATTTGTATAAGCAGCATGCTTTTAATGCCCTTTGTGTGGGAAAATGGAGTATTGCAGCTTCATCCACTTCCTCATGCTCTCTTTCTCGCCAAATAAGCATCTTGTTAATCCTGCAACACAAAATAAGGCATATTAGAATGATTTCATTTGAAAAATTTTGGCAGAAATTTGAGAAAACCGTGCTTTAAATTTAACCGCGCGGGTACCGCACCCGCTCTTTGTAAACAGAGCGTAGCTCCGCACGCGAGATGTGTGCCGGGTGCGGTACCCTCGATTTTTTCCCGTTCAGAAAAAATTGGGGTCCGCAGGTAACCTGTGTCCCACCTGCGGACCCCGCGGGCGCATTTTTGAACCAATTTTTGCCCTAAAAAATCAAACTAAAGCCTAAAAATGAATTTCAAACGGATGAAAAACAAGATAAGGAGGTCATGGATTACCTGGGGCTGACGATTTTCGATTCCAACGGTTGAATTTTCCAGAATCTTCACGGGAAGTTTTTATCCAAAAGCTTTTTACTTTTCACTCTGCAACTGAACAGTAAAAATGAAATAGAAAAAGTCCTTTTTATAAGTTTTTTCAAATGAATGAATTGTTAATTTATTTATTTTTCACTTTAAAAGGGATATTTTTGAAAGCATTTTTATTTATCTTAAACAGGTATGTGTAATGTTTTGAGTTTTTGTGCAGAAACAGGATTTTTCAGGTGAAATGATCATTTTTCAACAAAGAGCATACTTTTATCACTTTTTCGGACTCTTTCAAAAATTTTACGAAAAAGAGAAACTTTGGAGTCCTCTTTAAGCCCTTTTCAGACTCTCTAAATATGAAAAGATTGCCGAGTACTTGACTATTCGAACTCGTTAAAGTAAATGAACAGTCGTCCCTTCAGTATAAGTTTACCCCTTTTACGGACTGAAATGGACTATTTACGAAAAAGGTATACGTTGACTAAATACGGTCAATAGAGTTCTCTCCCGCATTATTTTATCCTTTTTCGGGCCTGAGAGACTAAATTTACGAAAAAGAACACCCATGGAGTTTTCTTAAGTTTTTCTTCTGACTCCCTAAAACTGAAAAACACCGAGTTTCTCCTATACTGGACTCGTTAAAATTTAACGGTAAAGGACCTGTTTAATTTTCAACAGGAACGAACCACTCCTTCTTAGGGTTCGAATTTTAAACTAAGTTGGACTCATCCGAAGGATGAGCTTATAACCAAGCAAATGTTATCCTCCTCAAGCTTGTCAAAAATAAATAGGTACTTGCCAGAAATGGTGGGGGAAAAGAGAGAAAAATGAGCATGTTTGTTGTATTTTAAAATTGTCCGAAAACTCAGTCGACCACTCTTGGACACGACACTTATATTCACCTGGGTTGGGAAATCCTTTGCCTAATAGTTAATCAAACCACATTGAAAATTTTCAGCCGGTTTCTGGGTATTAGCTTTGGGTCAATTGTCACCAAGCCATCTGCAGTGTCGTTATGTGTCCAAGAGAATAGTTCAAATAAAACCATTCATCTGCAAAATTTCTGTCATCCATCTTTGACCATCCCTGAGTCAGTCCTTGCTAATATATTTTCAAAACTTGATCTATGATTTCGTGTTGTGGGCTTGCCTACGACAGATCGCTTTCTATCGACATCAACACACTATCTAGGAAGTTGATCCAGAAATCGTCAGTACCTTGAAATCTGTATGCCTCAATCACAGGTTTCTCGCTTTCGACGACAGGTTGCATCAATGACCTTCGATCGAATGACTCCGTGACATGTTCGACTTCAGCTCATTCATTCACATTTCATGGATTGTATTGAGTACTTTGAGAGCCATTGACATTACTGGTGGTTTCTCTCACACTTGTTAACAGTTCACATCATTGACTGGTAATCAAGTGGTTTCTACCATGTTCGACTTCGACACATTCATTCACATGGATAGAATCGTACTGGTTCGAGATGCGGAAATCAAGACCCCGGATCTAGTTTCCACCATCCAGGCTGCGAGGAATTTTGTTGTCATCTATACAGTAGACTATTTATAAACAGATGGCTGCGTCCATACTGTGTCTACATATATCTGTACTATGATGTATTCAAAATCATTCCTGTATCAGAACGATTTCAGTTAGTTTATAGTTAGTTTTTATCTGAGTATGGGAATGCCTACCTCAGTGATGACATATACATGTATATATTTTGCATTGAATGTTTTTACAGGTGCCGACTGGGGTGTCCACAGGATGATCTTTGAAATGATAAAGTACTGCACTCTTCATATATGACAGACTACAGCTTCATTTATTCCAGACTTTGCACTTTAGGGGGCAATTTGTTACACTGAAAACTGTCACCTTGACATTCTGCTGACTGTATGAGCTCATTATCACTCATACTTCCTCCTTTTGCAAGTCCAATATACCAGCTCCTCATATCAAGTTTCAAAATCAGAAGAAAATCCCTAAAATCCCCTAAGAATTGGTATCGCACTTTCTCTATGCATTCCCTGCGGTCCCGCACCTAAATCTCAGCCTGCCTGCGGAACCATACCGCACGTTCTTTGTGTAATGGGTGCGGACCCCTGTAAAACATAAAAAGGCGAGAAATTAAAGATAAAAAGATGAATTCCAGATAAATTCTAGAAGTTTCTGGATGGGAATTTTCGGGAATGGATACGCTTTGAAGAGGTTCATGCATCCCTCACTTAATGGAGCTAACCCCTTGATGTAAGGAGCTTATCCCTTTGAAGGAGGAATCTATCCCTTCATATTTGGAACTAGAAACCTCCTCTCTTTCACTATAAAAAAGAGGCCTTGGGTAGCCTCAAAGGGAGTTCAAGCTTATGAGATTTGAAGTTAAATGCTGTTGAGATTTAGACTTAAGTAACTAAGACTTTCTGTGAGGTTAAATCACTCATCTCCATTTGTCTTAGCTCAAGAGTGCAATGCTTGTCAAAGTAAAGGAGATTCCTGCTTCAGACCCTGGGAGGACCTGCACAACATCAAGGCACAGGTTGTAAAGGTTTTCTATCTTTAAAGTTAATACAAATATACTCATTTCTCTCATTAAACTGTCAATTTATGGTTTATTTCATGAATTCCTTGATCATTATGATAAGTATGATTTATGATAATTTCTATACAGGTGCTGCTTAATCTTTTGCTTGTTTGTGATTGCAGATAATACAAGGAATGTTCTTTCAGTGCACGGGAAGGACTTCAACAAAGTCAAGCAAGCGTTGGACATAAGGTAGGCTCTACACTCGTATAGAGTATCCCCCTTTATCCAAGAGTTTGGGGGCAAATCCCCTAAAAAAAAGTAGTTGAATTTTTGTATCCACTTTTGGCAATTTTTGGCAAGAATGTTTTACTTTTCATGCTTTTGTGGTGCATGGTGGTTAATTCCATGGTTTTATAATTACATTTAAGGAAGTTTGGTTGTAATATAATCCATGTTAACTAGATTAGGGTATTTCCATGTTGCAGGATCATATATATTATATTTTTGAAAATGAAGTTGAGTGATGATAAAAACTAGAAGTGTAGATATAATCAATTTGTTGGTTTTCCTAATTTGGGTTTCTAGGGTAAATATCTATGTAATATTTTATTTCCATTATTTTATTTTTCTATTTATTAACAATAATTTTATGCATTTTTAATATTCCTAAATTAGCATGCAACTAATAGGAATATTAATTTTGTTTTTAAAATCTAGATGGATTAATAAATGGGCAAGGAGGCTCATAAACTGCTTAAGTATGAATAAAAATCCCTCAGTGTGTGAAAAGGGATCATGAAATAACTAGATCAAGAATCCACATGTGTGAACAAGGTCTAAACTATGTGGACAAGGTCAAGTTTCACCATGTCAACAAGATTTGTCCTCAAGAGTGGATCCTAAACAAAGACAGCTCAATGTGAATGAAAATCAAGCTAGCTAGTTAAAATGAAGACACCTTGAGTGTGAGAGGAGATAAGGCATGAAGACTCAATCAAGGATGACCCTATCAAGATTGATCCAATCAAGCTTGACAAAATCAAACTGTGTTGTAAAAGGATCACCCTCACTAATGGAGACAGTGTAATTGTGATGCAGGAATCTTTGCATGGAAGCAACCTCATAGTGGGTGGGACCCTTGGTGAGGAAGCTCATCAATTATATAATAGAGGATATGGAAAGCATATGGAGATATTGGAGATTATATTTTTATGTGGTCTACTTAGACTTCCTGTATACTTCGTTGTTTAGCTAAGTTGTTGCACTGCTTAGTGCAAGGGTTTTCCCGGGTGGGGATTCCCTACTCTTTCTTGGAGATCTCGTCTAAGAAATCTAAGAGGAGGTTTCTGATATAAATTTTCCACTACCTGGTGTTGGGCCAAGCACTTACCTTCGGAAAAAACACATTCCCTTTAGAAAAATGTGTTATTTCTTAAGGTGTGCAGTGGGAGGGGTCAAAACCCCATTTTGAGGAGCTAGTTTCCCAAGAGGAGGATCAACCTTTCTTTGGGAAAGCTAGAGGAAGAATATAAAACCATTTCTTTGCATGTTCAGCAATTTTTATGCAGAGCTTCAGCTACATAGCGTGATTAAGCCACAGATCTGCAGTAACTCTTTCATGTATATCATTTATGTGAAGAAACCCTTGTCGGGTCTTCTTGAATCTGTATAAAAGAGATTGGATCTCTGTTTTTATGCCTCATTGAGTAATATAATAAGAAGATTTGATTCCTTTCTCTATTTTCTGATTCTTACCTCCATTATACTGATCAGTCTCTTATGCAGTAATTTCTGTGTGTTGCATTCTTGGGGTTTTGTCAATTTTAAGCTGTTTTGAGCATGGGAGGCCTGTTTAACTAGGCTAGAGGCATTTTTTTCTGAAAATATTTTGCATGCATGTCCTATATTTCCTATTCTAAGGGACCCAACCTTTATTTTTCACTGTTATAACTCAATCTTCAGAAAATAACGTTTTTGAGGCAAAAATTGCTTCTTTTCCCCACTTGGTGAGTTGTATAAAGGCATAGTTTGTTGTTTTGATTGTTCTATGATGGCTATGTGTTCAAATACACTACATGAGTTGATTAATTGATTCTCTCCAACTTTGGAATACCTTAAGGTATTCTTATTGTTGTAGGAAAATTCTAGTTTTGGGATATTACAGTGGTATCAAAGATCCAATCTTGGCTCAGCTTGTGTTCTTCATTATGGAGTCTTCTCATGCAGAGGAGAAGATATGCAAGAGAGATCAAAACAAATCCTTTTTTTTTGGAGAAAGGAGGTTCCCAAGACTCCTCTTTTCAAATCTGCAGGGCAGCAGCAAGGGCATCAAAGAAATGAAGAGGGAAAGATATGAAGATCCCTCAACAAGATCTATACGAGAGGAAGCTTCTAAGTCCTCATCTTATGGATATGAGCACTCAGCCATATCATCATATCTACCACGTTCTATCATCAACTTCTTCATGAAGAGGAAGAAAGGAGATGTGCCAAAGAGAGATACTCTTGGTGATTATTTGCAGGAGTATGAAGCTTAAGCTAAGGAGTTCAAAGATCACTTGAACTTCCAAGGGTTTTGCCAAATGAAGGAGGAAAGGAGCACAAGGGGCAAGAAGCAGGGTGAGGGTAGATTTTTCCTATCTACTTTTGATGGATCACCTCTATGTCCAGCTAGGGCTTGGGTGAAGGAGCTAGACACCTTTGTGCAACAACATCAGGTTTCAGAAATTGAAGCCATCAAAGTAGCAGCGCTGCATTTTGAGGGTAAGGCCTATGCTTGGTGGTTGTTTGAATAATTTTCCTTAAATAATGCAAATACATCTACTTATGAAAAGTTCATTAAAATATTAGTAGAGAGGTTTGATGAAATTTCATGTGAAACATCTTCTATTGAAACTATCAAACCATATCAAACAAAACTTTTGCATGAGTTGGGAGGGTCTATAAATCCAACTCCGTTTCTGAAAACCACTGAAGAGGAGGTGAGCATGTTTGATACTTTTCCAAGGGCAAGATCTCCTCTGGATGAAATGCTTCCTTCTCAAAAGGAAGACATGAAGATTCCTTCTTCAAAAGAAGACCAAGATCTAAGGTCTCTTATTGGAGACAAGGCAACTTCAACTATTGAAGAGGAGAAAGGGAAGGCAGGAGATGATAACCCAGTTATGAAAATAGCACCTCATGAAGAGGAGGATGGTGCACTTTCTCTAAGAAGAGAAACTCTTGCACTCTTGCAAGGAGTTCCAAAAGCTCTCACACATAGAGCTCTTGGCACAACACATGAGCAACATGTGCCATCAGTGTCAAATGATGAAATCTTGAGGACAGAAGGAGGAAAAGAGGAGGAAGGGCATCACAAGATGAAGAGAATGTACCCTTCTCTGTTTAAAAGCTTGAAAGAACAAAGAAGGCAAGAGGACCTATGCAATAAAGGTATGGGAAAATCTATCCACCTACATCCACATCTTACTCTATGCCTTGATGCCTCTTTTCAAGGAGGCATTTCACCAGGAAGACCTCCTGATTTGAGGAAAAATAAAGAGTTCTCTCAACTATATGCAGCAACAACATATTTTTCTAGAGAGGGAACCTTGAAAGGAGCCATTACAACACGGAGAATCATTGATGGAAGGCTAAGCAATTTTCTGAAATTGAATTTGCTATCTTCCATTCATCTATTTGCATTGGAAAGAATGGATTCAGAAATTTGTGTTGATATGAGCATAGTATCAAAAGGCCACTCCATAGCTTTGGAGCAGCAAAGGATACTCCAATATATAATGAAAATTTCTGAACATAACAAAGAGATACTTTCATTTTTGTATGCAGGAGCAAAATTGTGGAAGTTTTGGAGAAAGAGAACCTTTAGAGAGGAGGGTATCCCTCCTAAACTTCAATATTGCTTTGAGCAATATCAGCTGAAAAAGAGGCAACAAAAGAAAGATGGGGATGCTCCAACATGTGACCTTGTCATCCATCATGTTAAGGAGGAGAGCCGTCATATGATAGATACCTCATTTCAGACTTCTACAGCACTGTCAATGTTGGGAAGCCTAGACCCTTGTTGGGAGTCCCAACTCTTGATGGAATTTTTTAAGGACCTATTCACATGTAAGGTTCTTGATGGGAAAGCAATGGATGGAAAGTATAAGTTAGTTAACAGAATCATTTATGTTCATGATCATATCTACTCAACTAAAGGTTCCAAGCTCAAGAAAGAACTACTTAACACGACCTATGAGGTCTTGCTTTCAAACCCCACTAGTTTCATTAAAGAATATCATATTATCTTAGATGGATTCATGTGGGAGAACTTCAAAGAGGATGTGCACTCTCATATGAGGAAGTGCATGGATCATTTTCTAGTTGAGGAGGAACAAAGCTCTTGGGGAGAGTTATCATTACCACCTCTTTATTCATTGAGTATGAGAGGGAGCTCATCTATGAGCTACCTTGTTGATATGAGATAAGTGTATGATAAACATTGTATTGTTGAATCTCATGATGTATTTATTATATACTTGTATTTTCTTAACACTCATGTGCAGGTCTTGGCTCCAAGAGGGGGCACTTTTTCTAATGGGCTTCATGAGCCACTTTGGGCCATGAACAATGGTGATGTTAGCCAGTCCTTGGGAGATCTTGGAGAGATGATGTACTCTTCATGGTGTGATTCATCAACACCAACCATCATACACCTTCTTCAAGCATGCAAGAAGGATGAGGCAGCAAACAAGTGTTGGGGAAAGCACTTTTCATATCATATTTTATGGCAATTAGGAGTAAAACTGCGCTGGTTGCACTTGAGGGACCATTGTCCTTCTCCATTATTGCATATGGCAGTTAGCATGACTCTAATTATGATTCCATTAGCTGAATATGTTCTTATATTTATTGGGAACTTGGTTGGATGAGAGACACATTTGTTGGGTGTGTCCTTGGGGGAAGAAAATCCATACATTTTCTGAACTACATGTTCTAAAGGGAGCATGGAAAACTATATGGCCACTATTGTATACCACTTGTTTCTTTATGATGTGGACCATATATTTGGTTGGAACACTTGGAGCATGCCTCTCATGAGCCATTGGGAGGTTCTTTTCTATGAATTACCAAGCTGGGAGGTAGTTCATTTCCTTTGGATGATAGCATGGAGGTGGAAGGCCTTCATTGGTTATGAAAATCCCCATAATTGTCATTTCTGTCTTGAGGAGGCCACAATGAGAAGAGGGGAGATTTTGCAGCACCTTTGTAGTTGCTTGAGGACAAGCAACATTTGGGAGGGGGAGACTATAATATTCCTAAATTAGCATGTAGCTAATAGGAATATTAATTTTGTTTTTAAAATCTAGATGGATGAATAAATGGGTAAGGAGGCTCATAAACTGCTTAAGTATGAATAAAAATCCCTCATGGTGTGAAAAGGGATCATGAAATAACCAGATCAAGAATCCACATGTGTGAACAAGGTCTAAACTATGTGGACAAGGTCAAGTTTCACCAAGTCAACAAGATTTATCCTCAAGAGTGGATCCTAAACAAAGACAGCTCAATGTGAATGAAAATCAAGCTAGCTAGTTAAAATGAAGACACCTTGAGTGTGAAAGGAGATAAGGCATGAAGACTCAGTCAAGGATGACCCTATCAAGATTGATCCAATCAAGCTTGAAAAAATCAAACTGCGTTGTAAAAGGATTACCCTCACTAATGGAGACAGTGTAATTGTGATGGAGGAATCTTTGCATGGAAGCAACCTCATAGTGGGTGGGACCCTTGGTGAGGAAGCTCATCAATTATATAATGGAGGAGATGGAAAGCATATGGAGATATTGGAGATTATATTTTTATGTGGTCTGCTTAGAATTCCTGCATACTTGGTTGTTTAGCTAAGTTGTTGCAGTACTTAGTGCAAAGGTTTTCCCGAGTGGGGATTCCCTACTCTTTCTTAGAGATCTTGTCTAAGAAATCTAAGAGGAGGTTTTTGATATGAATTTTCCACTACTGGGTGTTGGTACAAGCGCTTACCTTCAGAAAAAATGCATTCCCTTCAGAAAACTGCGTTATTTCTTAAGGTGTGCAGTGGGAGGGGTCAAAACCCCATTTTGAGGAGCTAGTTTCCCAAGAGGAGGATCAGCCTTTCTTTGGGAAAGCTAGAGGAAGCATCTACAGCCATTTCTTTGCATGTTCAACAATTTTTATGCAGAGCTTTAGCTACACAGTGTGATTCAGCCACAGATCTACAACAACTCTTTCATGTATACCATTTATGTCAAGAAACCCTTGCCGGGTCTTCTTGGATCTGTATAAAAGAGATTGGATCTCTGTTTTTATTCCTCGTTGAGTAATATAATAAGAATATCTGATTAATTTCTCTAATTTTTGAGTTTGAACTCCATTATACTGCGCAGTCTCTTATGCAGCAATTTCTGTGTGTTGCAGTCTTGGGGTTTTGTCAATTTTAAGTTATTTTGAGCATGGGAGGCCTGTTTAACTAGGCTAGAGGCATTTGTTTATGAAAATATTTTGCATGCATGTCCTATATTGCATATTATAAGGGAAAAAACCATTATTTTTCACTGTTATAACTCAATATTCAGAAAATAACGTTTTTGAGGAAACAATTGTTGATTTTCCCCACTTGGTGACTTGTATAAAGGCATAGTTTGTTGATTTGAATTTTCTATGATGGCTATGTGTTCAAATACACTACATGATTTGATCACTTTCTGCTCTCCAACTTTGGAATACCTTAAGGTATTCTTATTGTTGTAGGAAAATTCCAATTTTGGGATATTACAACATTGCATTAATATATAAGGTTTGCAATTTTCACAAATGACCAAGCTATTTCTCAACAATTTTTTCATTCTTCCAGAAGTTTCAAGAAAAATCACATCTCTAGAAATGATAAAAATCATGTGTACCTCATTGTAAAAATAACATGCCTTGATGGTATTTGAGTACCCTGAGAAGATGCACTTCCAACTTCTTCCATCAGTATTATTTTTTTTTCCTTAGGAATCAAGTCATAGAAGGTGGAACCAAATACTGTGACATACTTCATTGAAGGATTATAACCATACCATATTTCATAATAAGTGTTATTTATAAGAGAATTGAATGGAAACCTATTCTTCACATATACTACACATAGAATTGGATTATCCTAAAACATGAATTTCACATTTTTGAAAAATAAAATGGAATGAACCATATTTAGCATGTTATGCAACTAGCACACAAAATAGAAGAAAATATAGATCAACAACTTCAAAATTATCCTCTTTGAGGGGGAAACCTCCTTTACATTACATAAATTAGTAATTATTGGATGATTCAAATGAAAAAATCTCCTTTCTAAATATAGGAGTCTAAGGGGTCACAATAGAGGACATAAAAATAATAATGTAAGGGCACAACAATAACAATCATGGACTTCTATGGGGCACAATAATAAAAATACAGGGACTACATGGGCACAACAATAACAATAAGGGGGCTACACAAACAATAAAAATAAGGGGATACACTAGTATTATAGAGACCTAGCATGCCCCTCTCCTCCAAAAAAGTGTTGTCCTCAACGCTTGATTAGTGTTGGATGCTTCTGTATAAAATTCTCATCCTCCCATGTGGAATATTCAGTGGGTGAGTTCTTCCACTTGATGAGATACTCTCAAATTGATCGGTTTCGTAGCTATCGATTTATTGTTTTCATGAATGCTTCAGGTTCCAATATGATTTTTCCATCCTCATCAAGTTATGGAAATATTCTTTGAACTAGGAGCTTGTCACCTATAACCTTCTTTAAGCATGAAACATAAAAAACTGGGTGCACTCGGGAAGATGCAGGAAGCTCCAATTTGTATGCCATAGTACCAATATTTTGCAGCACCTTGTAAGGACCATAATACTTTGGTGATAATTTTTATCCTTCTTATATTTCTTGAGGTACATTTGTCTGTATGGTTGTATCCGTAAAAATACCCAGTCGCCTACATAAAAACTTATTTCGTTGTGATGTTGATATTCTTGTTGTTTCATTCGATTCTACGCCAAAGTGAGTTTATCCTTTAAGAGTTTGAGAACTTGTTGTTGATGCTCGATGTGATATTCCATTGTTTGAACCTTAGAATTTTCTCTTAAAGATGATGTGATGGACGGTGGATGATATCCATAAAGTTCCATAAATGGGGTCATTTTTGTTGTAGTATGGAAGGAAGTGTTATAACGCCATTCAACCACAGGTAACCACTTGACCCATTGTACATATTTACTAGATACCAAGGAACGAATATATACTTACAACCATTTGTTCACTATCTCATTTTTCTCATCAGATTGAGGATGATGATGAGCTATGAGCTAATTGAGTACCCAAAGAAGAAAATAATTTCGTCCAAAAATTTCCAGTGAAAATGGTATGTCTGTTTCTTACAATAATATTTGGGTTTCCATGTAGCTTTTGAATTGTTTCCATAAATGCAACAGCAAATGTACTGGCTTTAAATGGATGATATAATGCACAAAAGTGTGCATACTTGGTAATTCTATCAACTACCACCATGATAAAACTCTTTCCTTCGGACTTGGGTAACCCTGTGATAAAATCCATTAAAACATCCTCCTAGTGTTGACTTGGAATGGATAAGAGTTGTAACAAATCCAGGGTCTTAATTGTATCAACTTTATTTTTTTGGCAAACCAAACATTCCACCACAAAATTTTAGATATCATATTGAAGGCCATCCCAAAAAAAATCCTTCTTGACCATGTGGTAAGTTTTTAAAAATCTTGAGTGCCCTCCTAAGGGAGAGGTGTGCAATTCCAGAAGAATATTTTGTTTGATTTTGGAATTCTTACAAAGGTATAAGTGATCTGTGTACCATAATGAATCATTTTTCCATCTAAATGTATCATATGTACTGGGATCTTGCTGAAAATTTTTAATGAGTGCCCACACTTCTTCATTATTATTCCATTAATTCCTTGCTTCGTTTATCCAATCTAGTTGGATAATAGAAATGACACAAACAAATGCTTCCACATCCTCATCCTTTCTTGAGAGTGCATCTACCATAAAAATTTTCTTCCCTTTTTCGTAGATGATTTCAAAGTCACAACCCAACATATTTGTGACCCATTTTTTCTTTTCTTCTAAAGATAATATTTGTTCTAAAAATCATTTAAGACCATCATGATCCATTTTTACCTTGAAGTGTATTCCCATTAGGTACGATCGCCATTGCTTAAGTCCATGTAGTATTGCAAACATTTCCTTCTCATAAATAGGTTTGTGTAAATGCATTCCTTTGATTGGATGACTTTTAAAAGAAATGTGTCTTCCTTCCTGGATTAAAAAAACACCAATTCAATTTCCTGAGGCATCGCATTCCACAATAAAAAAATTTGTGAAGTCTCGTGTAGCTAATACTGGTGCTTGGCACATTTCCTCTTTAATATGTTCAAAGGCCTTATTTTCTTATGTAGTCCAAGAAAATTCATCTTTCTTCAGTAATGTTTCTAGAGGTGTTTCTATTCTCCCATAATTCTTAACAAATTGCGATAATACCCTGTCAACTTGAGAAATCCTCGCAGATGCTTTATGGTTGCAGGGATTTTCCATTCCTTAATGGATTTAATTTTTTTAGGCTCTACCTTAACACCCTCATGAGATACAATATGACCCATATATTCCACCTCATTTACTCCAAAGAAAAATTTGGAGGTCATATAATTGTTTCTCCTCCAATAGTTTGAGCACCCTGTCAACATGTTGAGCATGATCCTTCCAAGACTTGTTGTAGATTAGTATATCGTAAGAAAATACTAACACAAATTTTCTAAGAAAGGGTTTGAAAATGGAATTCATCAAACCTTGAAATGTATAAGGTGCATTTTTAAGTCCAAAAGGCATGAAAAAAATTCATAATGACCCTCATTAGTTCTAAAAGTTGTTTTTAGAATGTCTCCAGTCTTCATTCTTATTTGATGATATCCTGAATGAAGATCCAACTTGGTGAAGTAAATTTCTCCTTTTAATTCATCCAGTTATTTATCCAATAATTAATCAATGACATGAATGGGAAATTTATCTTTAATAGTGATCTTGTTTAGCTCCCTATAATCTAGACACGTGCGAAATGATCCATCCTTATTGTGAACCAATACTACTTGAGTAGAGAAATAACTTTGACTGTTTTGAATTATAAAAGCCTCTAGAATTTATGAAACCATACGTTCAACCTCACTCTTTTTGGCATAAGGATATATGTAAGGCCTTATGTTTGGACGAACACTTCCTAGAATAAAATGAATAGCATGATCATGAACACAAATAGGTGGGAGGCCTTTGGGAGTCTCAAACATCTTTGAATGATTGTCCAAGACTTTTTGGAGATCTAGAGAAATAGATTATTTCAATGTTTGAACCTCTACTGAGCATAATTTTGAATTTATGTCTCTTGGTTATTTATTGAGAAGCTTTGTCATGATATTAGAGTTGATTATCTTTCCTGGTTTCCTTGTGATACTCTGTAATTCAACTTCATTTCCTTCCCAATAAAAATTCAAGAAAAGTTCTTGAAAATTAAAATATATTGTCCCTAAAGATTGTAACCATTAGACTCCTTGTACAACATCATCACCACCCATTGGAATGGAAATAATTGGACTATTCAATACATATCCCCCCATGGTTAACTTGATATTATGATGCTTTCCAGAGAAATTTATAGTCCCTCCATTTTCAACCATCGCTTGAAACTCTGGTGTTGAATATAGGAAGCAATTCAATTCCTTTTCTATATTACAATGAATAAAGTTATGGGTACTACCCAAATCAATCAACATTATTACCTTTTTCTTGTTGATACATCCTTCTATCTTGAGATTTTGAGGAGTGTTAATTCCTACCAATGCATTACAAGATATGGCTGGATTCATTTATTCTTTCTCTGGGGTTGTTTCCTAGTGTATATCCTCCTCTTTTGATGTTTCTTGTTCATTTTCTTTCTCCTCTTCACAATCTATGTAAAATAATTTATCCTCAGCACATTTATGACCTTTAGTGTATTTTCTATCACAATTATAACAAAGCCATTTTTCTCTTTTTTTCCTCCAATTTTTGTGGTGTCAACCTTGTAGGTTGTGGAAGGATAGGAGAAAAAACACTTCCATCTTTATAGTTGTGAGTGATAGACATCCTTGTTGCCATATTTTTTCTTTCAACTTTTCTTTCCACCCTAAATTACTTCTCCAATGAGTTTGGTTCCCAAAGGTGAACCTCATGTTGGATGTTATCCTTTAAAGTCCCTATGAAAACATCAATCCTACGCTCCTTTGGAATATCTGTTACCCTGATATTCAATTTTTGGAAGTGCTCAATGTGATTTTCCAGTGAACACTTTGGTTTAATATTTATCAATTATCTAAATAAGGTGTTGCTCTTTATATCCTCATAATGTGCTATCATTTCCTCTGTAAACATTTACCAAGTGAAAAGTGTTTTATGAAAACAAATACATTGATACCATACAAACCGATTTGGTTCTAAATATAAAGTTTCAATGCGTACCCTATGTGAGTGTTTCACATCATGGAGATCAAAATCTTGCTCTATTGTAGTATCCATGTTACTGGATCCTTGCCATAAAACTTACTCATATAGATCTTTGGAATGTGGTGGTTATTAAACCAAAATTGGAGTTTCTAAAATCACAATTCATATTCCTTTCTTCCTCATCATGATTTTCATGGATTACCTTATCACCAACAGGAAGCCTTTCTTGCAACAAATTTTGTCAAACCTTCCTTCAAACCTTCCATATTAGCTTCCATGTTGTAGGTTTTAATCCTGTACAGAAATGATCTACAAACGAATCTTAAAATAGAAAATAAACAACAGTGAGAGCATAAACCATAAAATAGATAAACAAAGGGATTTTCCCCTGGATCCCAAATCGGGACGACCAGCTTGATTTTTCATTATATTCCTTTTAGTGCTACAACACATATATATACATGCTGAAGCATATATAAACCCCAATCCATTAACCCTGGATTAGAACATAATTGTAGTTCCCTTGACCAGATCTACAAAATACCAGGGGCCAAAAACCATCGTACCCCAAAACCATGTGCAAACCCATGCACAAAACCATGGGCGGGTCTGCCCACCGGAAAGAATATAACACATACCCAACATTCTCCCACTTGTTGTTTTCTTTCCGCAGGGTGCCACAGGAGAGCTTATTCATTAGCCCAGCTTTGCAACACCCATTGTTTCTCTACACCAAGAGAACTTTTGAGTGCTCACAAACATCGTCAATGCATTTTCAACATTCTTCAAGGTGTCCACCTTTACCAACAACACCCTTTTAGCCTCAACCATATCTCTCACAAAGTGATATTGAACATCAATGTGCTTTGTCTTTAAATGATAAGCAGGGTTCTTAGCCAATAAAATTGCACTTTGGCTATCACAGTCTATCCTTATAGCTTGCTGCACCAACCCTATACTTGAATACAATATCTGCAACCAAACTGCTTCCTTTCTTGCATGAGTGGCTGCTATGTATTCTTCCTCTATAGTTGAAAGAGCCACTACAGACTGTCTTTTACTCATCCAACTAATTGCACCTCCAAATAGGCCAAACACATACCCACTTGTAGATATTCATTGGTCCAGTTCTCCAGCCCAGTTTGCATCAACAAAACCATGAATTTCCAACTCTCTTTCCAATCTCGGTCTTCCTTGGTAGCACAATCCATAATCACTAGTGCCACGCAAATATCTAAAAACCCGCTTCACTGCTGTCCAATGCTCCTTCCCTTGGTTTGACATAAACCTGCTCAATACTCCCACTGAATATGCAATGTCTGGTCTAGTACATACCATTGCATACATCAGGCTACCTAGTGCACTTGCATATGGAACACAAGACATATCCTCCTCTTCTTCTTGTGTCTTGGGACACTGTTCAGCAAATAGTTTTACACCTACAAGAATCAGAACATTCACCGGTTTACTATCTTTCATATTGAACCTCTGCAATATAGTCTCAAAATACTTCCTGTGGTTTAACCAGAGCTTCCTTTTTTCTTGATCTCTCTTAATTTCCATGCCCAAAATATAGTTTGCAGCACCAAGATCCTTCATGTCAAATTTGGAGAACAGTCGAGTCTTCAAATCTTGGATAATTTCTTTGTCATTTCCAATCAACAACATATCATCCACATACAAGACCAAATAAATAACATGGTAAGAAATTAATTTAAAATAAACACAGTGATCCTCCTTGCTTCTGGTGAAGCCAAGTCCCCGTATATAGGTATCAAATTTCTGATACCACATCCTTGGTGACTGTTTTAACCCATACAGAGACTTCTTTAACCTGCATACCAGTTCTTTCTTCCCCTTCAACATAAAGCCTTCAGGTTGTTTCATGTAGATCTCCTCTTCCAAATCCCTGTGAAGAAATGTTGTCTTCACATCCATCTGTTCTGCCTCAAAATCAAATGCAGCAGCAACAGATAAAAGTAATCTAATAGAAGTAACTTTGGCAACAAGAGAAAAAATATCACCAAAATCAATTCTCGGCACCTGGGAATAAAATTTTGCTACCAACCGAGCTTTGTATTTCTCCACCTTGCCTTCTACATTCATCTTCTTCTTAAACACCCATTTTCTCCTAATGGGCTTCCTTCCAGCTAGCAACTCCACTAGATCCCATGCCTCATTTTTATGCAAGGATGCCATTTCATCAACCATGGCCTCCTTCCATAGTTTTCCATCCTATGAATCTACTACCTTCCTGACAGTTTTGGGATCATCATCAGTTATAGTTAAGGCAAAACTTGAACAAAAAGCAGATGGACTATAACTTTCTAGTTTCCTTCTTTCCCGAACTGATCTTCTCACCACTGGAGTTTGTGGCTCTTCCTCTTCTAAGTCTTCTTTTGTTGTAGAGTCTAATTCATCCTCCTTTAGCTCAAAATCTATCTTCTCAGGTTCCTTTGGTAGGAATTCATGTTTAACAACATCTTTCACCTCTCTAAACACCACATCTCGGCTGTACACAACCTTCCTTGTTTTTGGGTTCCAAAGCTTGTAACCCTTTAAACCATCCTTATACCCAATAAAGATGCACCTTTCAGATTTATTATCCAACTTGGTCCTTTTCTCCTTTGGAACATGTACATATGCATCACATCCAAATACCCTCAGATGTGAAAGAGAGGGTTTCTTACCATTCCATACCTCATGTGGAATCTTATCCTCCAACGTTGATGAAGGTGATCTGTTAACCAGGTAACATGCAGTCTCCACTGCCTCTTCCCAAAATTCTTGTCCTAACCTGGTACCACTGAGCATGCTTCTTGCCTTTTCCATCAGCGTTCTATCCATTCTTTCTGCAACTCTGTTTTGCTGAGGTGTGTATGGAGTATCATACACACCTAAAACAAGAATAAGGAGCATCATCAGATCCCTTTCCCTTTCCTTTCTTCATTTCCAGAACACCTTTACAAACTTTCCAGGAGATTTATATCTCCCTCTAGATTTAGGCCTCCCACCCAAAACCTTATTCTTGTTTTTTTTTTGGGACCTTCCCCGTAGAGATAAGGCATCTCCATTTTTTCCCTCCATATTTCTTCGTCTCATTTCCTCCGATAGTAAGGCTGAGACAATGTCATCAAAATTCAAGGTAGTTTTATTGCTACCTATTGCAATAACCAAACTGTCCCACGAGTCTGGTAGAGAACACAACAAACTGATGCACTTATCTTCATCTGAGATTTTAGTATTAACAGATGAAAACTTAATTACCATAGTATTGAAGGCATTCAGACGCTCTGTCACCGAGTCTCCATCCTTCATCCTCAGGTTATACAGCTTTTTCTATAGGAATAATTTATTCACCAAAGACTTAGATTGGTACAAAGTCCCAAGTTTGTCCCACAAATTCTTCATCGTAGCTTCCCCAGATACATTCAAAAATACTGAATCTGAGACACAAAATCATATTGTGCTCTTCGCCTTCCGATCCAACTTCTTCCAGTACTCATCTAACATTTTCATTGGTTTAGTACCTGGATCTACCGTGATCCATTGACCTTTATCGACCAGCAAGTCCTCCATCTTGAGCTTCCACAACTCAAAGCTCTAACCATTAAATTTCTTGATCTTTATCTTTCTTCTCCTCACCATCTTCTTTCACCGCAAGAATCAATCCTGTAGGTCTCCCACTGAACAAGGTCTACCATAGGCTCGAGCAAAAAACCCTCAGCAGCAAAGGCGTCCCCTTGAAGCCAAAACAACTCTGATACCAAATGTAGGTTTTAACCCTATACATAAATTATCTACAAATGAATCTTAAAAAAAAAAATAAACAATAGCAAGAGCATAAACCATAAAATAAATAAACACATATATTTTCCCCTGGATCCCAAATTGGGATGACCAGCTTGATTTTTCATTATATTCCTTTTAGTGTTACAACACACACACACACACACACACACATATATACATGCCGAAGAATACATAAACCCCAATCCATTAACCCTGGATTAGAACATAACCGTAGTTCCCTTGACCGGATCTACAAAATACCAGGGGCCAAAAACCATCATACCCCAAAACCATGTGCAAACTCATGCACAAAACCATGGGCGGGTCCGCCCACCGGAAAGAATATAACACATACCCAACACATGTCATCCTTCAAACCATCCATATTAGCTTCTATGTTTTATTTTAAACCATCCATGTCGCATTTTGAACAATTAATGTCACCTTTTAGTTCATCTTTGGTTGCTCTTTATGAGAGCGAAATTTTTTGTACTTGGTCTCGTAATTTTGATATATCATGCTGCAATTCTTCCTCTTCATGTGTCATAGTCGATATTTATGAGGGTTTAATGGCTGTGGATTTTTTTTTTAGGGAGGAATTTTAGAACCCAATACTGATATATATGCTTCAATATTCTCTTGGAAGCACTTGAAAATGATTTTTCAAACAAAAGTTATGCAATTTTAAAACAAATACACACCTTTTTTCCTGCTTTTTAGGATCTAGATATTGAAACTATTGTAAATCTATGAATTCAAATATCCAAGTTTTGAACTTTGATCCTGTGGTATCCCTGTGAGTCTTATTTCCAATTCCATAAGTCAGACCAAATTTGGATTCCTCAAGGTAAAGTTATTCCAAATCTCCCACAATGACCTAATTATGGACTGGTTTTGAAGATAAAAGTTGGAAGGGATGCCACAAGTCACCGTGTAAAAATTCATATATGAAATCGATATAGGAAAACATACAGTCCATGCTGTTTCTTCCACTTTTTACAAAATTCAAATTCGATGCCTGAAACTAAAGTTATGACGAATTTCCCTCGGTAACTTGTTTGAGATAAAATTATGGAGCCTGCAAAAACCCTAAATTCCTTAGAGCATATATCCGAAAATATAGAAAACCAAGATCTGAAATTTGTATACGAGTTTCATAAATATTTCATCTCCACGTTGTTGAAATTTAAACTTCTGAAGCTTCGTAGAAAAAAAATTATAGCGAAAATCCCAATATGTCCTATTTGAAGAAGCAAACCCCTAGAATCCAAAGCTCTGATACCAAATGTTATGCAACCAACTCATAAAATAGAAGAAAATATAGATCAACGACTTAAAAATTATCCTCTTTGAGGGGAAAACCTCCTTTACATTACATAAATGAATAATTCTTGGATGATTCAAATGAAAAAACCTCATTTATATATATAGGAGTCTAAGGGGTCACAATATAATTAGATCTGACATAACAATAATAACGTAAGGGAACAACAATAAAAATAGTGGACTTCTATGGGGCACAATAATAAAAATATGGGGACTGCATGGGAACAAAAATAACAACAAGGGGGCTACACTAAAAATAAAAATAAGGGGATATAATAGTGTTATAGGGACCTAAGATAGCATAGTTATATTCATTTTTTTAGGTACACCATTATATTGAAGATTGTGTGGAATTGTGGTTTGTTGTTGAATATGATTTTGGAAAATATAGTTTCCAAATCCATTATATATATTCTCCTCTATTTTTAGATAAAGTGAGCCAATATGTGATTTTTCTTCATTTTCAATCCATAAATGAAAATTTCTAAAAGTCCCAAAATAATGTGACTTGTCTTTCAACAAGTACACCCCACACATCCTGGTGTAATCATAAATAAAAGACATGATATATTTAATTCCATTAGCATAATGAAATTGACATTGGGCCACACAAATCAGAATGTATCAATCCAAATTTTCTACATTCTCTAGAAGTGGAATCATGAAAGGGTTGTTTTTTATGTTTTCCAAGGATACAAGCATCACATTGCTTTAGCTTCTTAGGAATGGTAGGTAAACAAAAAAAAAAAATCTTTCAACAAAATAATATTTTCATAATTAATATATCCAAACTTTACATGCCATATTATGCTATATGACAATACACCTTCATTGTGATGAGAGAAATACATTATTATATGCATGAGAAGTTGTACCTTTCAATTTTGGTAGTCTTTCATTCTCCACTCTAGTCCTTACAACTATGTTGTCGAAATCTTTGCTTATTTCATATTTTCCATCAAATATATGAATGGAATGGCCCTGTTTCCAAGCACAAGGGACAAAAAGCTCCTTTTCAACTTTGAAATATAGAGCACATCATGTAGAAGAAAATCCAAGAATCCAGGAAATTTAAGCTTGATGGTGCTAATTCATGAGGGTTTGAGGCTTGAATTATTTTCAAAATACATTATACCATCTACATTTCCATTGAAGTCTTCAAATAAGTCTCTTTGGAAGGTCAAGTGGAATATTGCACCTATAACAAGTAGCCATTACTATCTCCAAGAACCAAATTAAGTATGAAATAAATCTTTAGTTGCTTTGTTATTGTAATGGGAAAAAATGTATTGAATATATATGGGTGCTTTAAATTTCATTGGATATAGTGTTTTAACTTTTTCTTTTTTATGCTATTTATTTTATTTGGTATTCACCTAATGGACTATGTTGTTACATCATTTCCATTTTTTCCACAATTAATAAAATTAATATAAGGTATCTCTCCTTTATTGTGTCTACATTCCTGCTTATGAAATTATTTCTTACATGTATTATTTTACTTCCATTTCCTCTAAAAGAATTATGTGATTTATTTCCCTTTATAAACAAGGAATGATATTTCTCTAACAGGTTGAGTTGTTGTATTCTTCTTTCCAAATCCTTTCTCATGTTCTGCAACTTTCCCTACCAAGGAGTCAAATGTGATAGAATTTAGTTGGTAACTAGCTTTGAAGTATTCAAGGAAGTGTCAAGAATATGTAGGGTAGAGAGCCTTAATGAAGGCTATGAAAGGAAAGTATATCTTCACTATAATGACATATATGTCATAAATGATGGTTTTGATCTCAAAGGATAAAGCCATGAGATCATCATCTTTCAACTCTAGGTTGAAGAGCTTCACTAACAGTTGTACAAGTTCGAATTTTGAGTGTGAATCATACAAGACCTTTAATTTCTTTAGAGCACGAAAAGAGTCTTTAATGCGAAAAATATGATGACTTTCCTCTTCACTTACTATAATAGCAATCAATGCATATGATTATTTCATTTTTTATTCCATATGACTAGCTCCTTGTCTAATGTAGGCTTTTTATGTCCATTGTCCTCCTCTCCTTTCCAATGCCATCTTCTACTTCACAAATATCATCCCATAGATCATTGAAGATGAGGTTGTGGTTGATATTTATTTACCATTATTGGTAGTTCTCCCTTACAATCAACACCACACCAACAACGGAGATGAGAGTGCATCTTAAAAAAAAAAACTAGATTAGAAACATCACCATAATAATAATATATGGTGAATTTTAACACATAGAAGAATAGATCATCAACAAGTAGGTGGAAATTCCTTCATGTATATTACATAGTAGTTAGTTTCCACACTGGTCTCAATCTTAATAAAAAATATATACAATCCCATTTGGGTGTAGTTATATTACCTTTACTTTGTATTTGAAGTGATGGATGAAAGTGAAAAATAAAAATTAATATACTAATCACTATCTATTGATTTATCATTGACCCTTTTAATCTTGAAATGGAAGTCTACTGAAGAAAAGTAACTTTCATCATCAAGAATCTCCATTATATTAACGACAATGAGAAATTCTTTATATTTGTGGAGAAAATTCTAGGAAGGATGCTTGATGATAACAAATGGAAAACAATAGATATAGAGAGGATATAACATTGAAAAGTATGGCCATTTCACTTCATTTCATCCCTGTAGTTAAGTGAGGATATTGAAGTTTCTTTTTTTTTTGGTTGGAGGAAAGGAAAAGCTTCAAGAGATCTATTAAGAGTTATTTTCTTGTTCTTATCCTCATAGTTGAGAAAAAATTCATGAGGAAAATATTGATGACCTATTTCTATCCCTATGTGATATTCCTTCTAGTGAGAGAGGATGGTTTCCAAGACATAGAGAGAAAATACTAGGCCACGAAAAGATAGAGAGTAGGGTTTATAATAACTAGATTTAATTTCTATATATGAGTATAAGGTTTTACATGACATGAGAACAAAGGAAAAGAAAAATGTGGCTATGACATAAGGAGAGGATTGATTAGAGTAATTGATACATGACAAGAGATAATTGAATGTAGAAAAATTGATACACCTATCAAGGGATTAGTGGAGCACAAGTAGAATGGAAAAAATGTGGAGTAATAAACTCTCAACTTTGATACTATCTTGGGTTGAGGAATGACTCCTCTTGGTTATATAATTTCATTAACTAAAAGCTATTAATACAAAGGATGTGGACATTCACTTCACTTTCAATAAGATATGCTTAGTATTCCTCATGAATCCTCATTTTATTTACCTACATAACATTTACATTGATACAACAAGCCCAAAGGATTATGTGTCTAGCACTCCTAACTCAAACCATGTGTTCTTCCATTTCCTAGTTAACTCAAAGGGTACTCGCATTTGATCCTTTCCTCAATGCCAACTAAATTGTGTCCTACACAACATACAATATAATAGTTCAAATTTCACCATATCAATATAACTATGATAACTATTTTTATAAGAAAACTCTACGAGAGGGAAAAACAACTTCCAACAACCCTATTATTTCAAACTTTTCAATCAAAACCATTTTTTAAAATCATTTTCAAAATAATCACGATCATTTTTAAATCTCAACATTTCAAACCAATCACTATAGTCCATCACCAAGAAGGAATGTGTTTGTGAAGATATATCATATTTTATATTCTTATAAATATGAATTTATGTCATATCTCTCTCTATATATATGAAAATCAAACCTAATTCTATAACTTAATTATTACAATTTTAAAGTTAATTCATATCTTTAATACATTTTAGTTTTAAGATAAATATAGTTATATATAATCATAATTTAATTTTACATTTCCAACAAATTATCCATTTTATAATTTATAAATTTTAACTATTCATATTTATATTTATTAAGAAGATTCACTATCTTTCTTAATAATATTTATTTATATATTTTTCAAATAAATATATATATGCTTCTCCCTAGTTTGGGGTCTCGACAAAGGTAATCTTTTGTATTTTCTGAGATAATACAAAAGGCATATTATTATAAAAAAATATCATATTTATTGCATACAACCTAATACTGTAATTTTTCACTTTTATGCTTGCTACTTCCATAACAAAATAAAATTTGGAGAACATTGTGTTGTTTCCAAATGTTCACTAATAAATTACACTATTTCAAACTAAAAACATCACTTTACAAAATTGATGCATGGTTATAATTTATAAGGAAAAAGAGAATTATCGAATCAGTCAATCCTCATAAAATTCATGTATGAGCAAAAATACAACGTAGCGTTGAATTATTTATACATGTGTGAGTATTATTTACATTCAAATTTCGAATGAATTCACTAATTTGATAAAGGAAAAGATGTACCTGATGTTTTTTACTTTCACTTTGTTATTGGACCAATATATAAAAAGTTTGGAGTCTTCCAATACTTGTAGTTTCTTCAAACTAATATGAAGTTCCTAAAACAAAAGAATACATAGGGAAACAAATTAATCATTGTGTTTGAGCCTAATCTTGGAGAGTATTAAAGAATAAACAAATGTGGTTCTAATAAGTGAGGCTTTTAATTGGCTCCAAAACGTGGGGTGTCCTTCATATTCTCCATCGAAGAATCCCCCAAGGATCCCATTGTCTCGAGGAGGAAATATAGGCAATTTGATTTTTTTATTATTTTGGTCTAGTTTGATATTTCTTAATTAGCTTTTCATGAAGTTAAGATATTATTTTAGTGGAGACCTACTTCTTTTGGAAATTTGATAAGTTCTAAACCACCATATGAAATATACATAAACTATAGGAAGATCCCTATCACAAAGCAAAGAGGAATCTTCAAAACATAAATGCAAACCTGCTTCCAACATTGAACTTTCTCACTTAACTGAACAATCAAACTTTTACCTAAGAGAAAAACAAAATTGTATGAAGAAGGAGAAAGAGGTCAATAAATGTAATGTAGATCTTGATTCTTTGTTGCATAATGTACACCAACCTGATCCTGATCTTCCCCATTTTAATAAATTGTCCCAATTTAAGGGTCTTTTAGAGATTTCAACCCACATTAAAATATTTTTCATTGCAAGAGCATTGATATTCCATAAATGTTCCCACCACCATACACTATTACCTCAAAATCATTTCTTCGATCATGATTTGTATCCCAATTTTTTTGTGAAGACCCCACTAGTTAAGTTTTTCATCAAGCTCAAAGTATTCTCTATCTGAGGATCCAAATAGATAAATGTTGTAGCTAAATTTCCCACATATGAAGCTCATTCTTCAGTGAATCCATGTGTTACTTATAATATACTTGTGTTTCTATTTTAGTAGATATATTTTACTATTAATAGTATTATCATCAAATTTAATTAATTAATTAATTATATTTATTTAATCATTATAATAATTGAGAATAATAAAAATAATCCCATACATAAATATTTATTATATAACCACTACCATCTACACATATTGATTCGTTTAAGGTACAAATGACAAGATCTATAGGGTCCTAAGGAAGGACATTAAGCTTACTTTCAAAAGTATTCATGCAATTAGGCACCCCTCAAGTTTGTTAAAGATCTAATTGATCTTACAAATTAGAAAAATATCTACATGATTCCATGCTCATATGGAAAATTATATGTATATGAAGCTAGTTGCATCATAATAATAATAATAACTATATAATAAAATAGAAATACAACTATATTACGAATAAATAAGCACCAAGGGTTACCTCAATCGCTCAATTCCCCATCATTAAAGCACCTTTGTCATTGAAAGGTAGCAAGTTCAATTCTCTTGACACAACTGGTGGCTCTGTGGTTAAGCCGATATGAAGGAATCCCTTCGGATAGATCTACCTAGTACAAATATTTCGTGAATGTAATAATCACTGATCTCTATAGTCCATAAACCATATATATATATATATATATATATATATAATAATAATAAATAATTTATAAAAATATAATTATTAATAAGTATAGTCAATCTTTTTAATATATAAAAATAATTAATAATTATAAATTACAAACTATAAAATGATTGATTTATTAAAAATATAAAATTAAATTATGATTATATATAAATTCAAAAATAAATATTATTATAATAAAACTAAAATATATTAAATTTATGAATTGAATTTAAAATTATTATAAAAATGAATACATTATCATTGCCTCTACAATCTATCGCAAGCTTACGAGCTTTATTAATTCTAGAATATTTTCCCAAAATAAATTCCATAATCAGAAAAGTCTATTACTTTTTTCATATCGTTTTTCTTATAACCCTAATTTTTGATATGTTAAAGGCTGATAAGTGCGATTCTATCAACCCACACCTCACACCCAATCTATGACAATGAATTTATATCCTTCCTATCTTGTAATTAATAATTAGTTAATAAGTTTGACTCTTTCCATTTTATTGATGTCTTTTTACAACCTATCAAATTTCCTAATTTCTTATTTCTTTCCTTTTATAAATATTGTTACTTTATCTCTTTGCTTCTCATTACTAATTCTACTCACCATGCTACAAATTATTGTCATTAATAAAAATTTGATTTTATGGAGTGATCACATCCTTCACCCAAAGGAATGACATTATCATGTCTGATTCTTGTATTTACTGTTAAGTCCCTATATTAATAGTATAGCCCCTTATTATGTTATTGTAGCCCCCCTTATTGTTATTATTGTACCCCTGTAACCCCCATATTGTTATTATTGTGCCCTTAAATTATTATTGTTAGGTCGGCTAGGATTACATTGTGGCCCACTAGGATTACATTATGGCCCCATGGACTCCTATATATAGAAAGGAGGTTTTGTAAATTGTATCATCCAAGAGTTGTTCATTTATGTAATGTATTGGAGGTTGCCCCCTCGAAGTGGCTCATTTCTAAGGCGTTTATATCTCTTTTCTTCTCTTTTTGAGTTGGTTACACAACATTTGGTATCGGAGCTTTGGGATTCTAGGGTTTCGCTGCTCCAAACAGGTCATCGTGGCATTTTCGCTATAACTTTTTTTCTACGAAGCTTCAGAAGCTGAAATTGTTAGGGTGCGAAGCTGAAATCTTGAGGAAGGTTGTCTAAAAATTTCAGATCTTGGTTCGCAATATTTGAGGAGATATCATCTGTGGAAGTTAGGTATTTTTTCAGGCTCATAAACAGGTCATCGTGGCATTTTCGCTATAAATTTTTTTGTACGAAGGGTCAGAGTCTGAAATTCATATGGTGCGAAGCTGAAATCCTGAGGAAATTCGTCAAAAAATTTCAGAACTTGGTTCGCAATATTTTTGGAGATATGATCTGTGGAAGGTAGTGCTTTTTGAGGCTCCTGAATTTCATCTCAAAGAGGTGATCGTGGGAAAAGTTCAATAACTCTCTCTCTGAAGATTGGATTGGAGTGCCGTCAAAAGTGGTCACAAGTACACAGCCTGTAGTTTCTTCGCTATCAATTTCAGAGACAAAGAACAAAACAGTGACACGTGGCAAGTCGTACAAGTTCGCTCTACTGAACCAGTCCAGAATTAGGTCATTGTGGGAGATTGGACACAACTTTATCTTGGAGAATAAAAATTAGATCAGACCTGTGGCATTTGAAAGAAGCTTCAGAGGGCTACTTCAGGGCTGAATTTTAGATACTGAAGATTTTAAATTACATAGATAATTCAATTTCAATATCGAGCTCCTCAAAAGCAAGAAAAAGGTGTGTATTTTTTCGAATTGCATAAGTCTTGTTTGAAGAATCAATTTGAATTGATTCCAAGGGCATATTTTAGAATTTTTATCAGTATTTGGTTCTATAATGCCTCCAAAAAATAATTCCATACCCATTAATCCCTCAAAAATCTATACTATGACGCATGAAGAGGAAGAGTTGCAGTATGAGATATCAAAATTACGGTACCAAGTGCAACAAGTTTCAATCTTACGAAGAGAAATTGAAGATGAAATAGATGGTTTAAAAGCAGAAATGGAGGCTAAGTTGGATGTTTTGAAGGATCAAATAATAGAAAATATGGATGATAAATTAATTGAAGATCACATCGAGCATCAACAACAAGTTCTCCAACTCTCAAAGGATAACCCAACTTTGGTGCGGAATCTAATGAAACAACAGGAAGATCAACATCACACCGAAAGAAGTTATGAAGAAGTCATAGAAACAAGAACTCGACAAGTACGATCAATTTCAGAGTATCTCAGCAAGCGGAAGAAATTTCCTGTAAAATACTTCACATGGGAGGATGAGAATTTTATGTTTAAGCATCAAGAAATAATCAAGCGTTGAGGACAACACTTGTTTGAAGGAGAGGGGCATGTTAGCTCTATTAATGAGTATAGCCCCCTATTATGTTATTGTATTATGTTATTGCATCCCCCCATTGCTATTATTGTGCCCCCGTAACCCCCATATTGTTATTATTGTGCCCTTAAATTATTATTGTTAGGTCGGCTAGGATTACATTGTGCTCAATAGGATTATGGTTTCAGGCTCCCCCATTGACTCCTCTATATAGAAAGGAGGTTTTGGTCATTTGAATCATCCATTAATTTTTCATTAATCTAATGTACTAAATGTTTCCCCCTCAAAGTGGCTACTTCTAAGGCATTGATATCTCTTTTCTTTTATTTTTGGAGTTGGTTTCATAACATTACCCATCTAGGGATAATGAGCTTTAATGCTTATTATTAACAGAATTTATAGGATTAATGGAGAATGCATGGTATAACCCTCTACATAAATTGGGTCTTTGTTCCCTAAGAAGTTTATGGATCTCAACAAACTTCATAGACTCATTTCCCTTTTCCCATCCGTACTAACCTTGGATCACATTTACATGATAAATAGTTTGCACAAGTTTGGTGCATTTTACATGATGCATATACAGTTGCCAAGAACATTAAGCATGATAGAGTTAGTATAAACAAGAAATAATGAGTATTGATAGTCTTTTTGTTGTCAAATATTGTTGCATTTGTATTACCATTAAGCATAAAGTTGCATGTTACTTCATAATAAATGTGTTCAAACAACCATCAATACCTATACTAAGATTTTGTACACTTAAATCATACAAATATATGTAACAAAAAGATCAGTTAACCCTAACATCAGTGTCACATGAATCTATAAAAATAGTAGAGCACAATTAGTCTTAATCAAAACCTCTAATTTATTTACCAAAATGTCATATGCAATCATAACATAATACACACACACACTCATATTTATGTAGGAAACCTCAACCTTGCATCACCAGCATGGCTCCATAACTACCTCATCATATAAGAGATTACAAGTCATATAACATAAGTAACTTGGTTAACATAAGATACTAGTAGTTACCTCAAAGAAGCATTGTGTTAGCTAAAATTGAATTAATAGTTGTTTAAAATGTAAAGCCTTACCTATAAGTTTGTGAGGTATTACATATAAGTTGGAGTATAATTTTTAAAGAGAAAATACTGTTGAAAAATGTAGCAAGAAATTTTCAATTTGATTTTGCCTGGATTAAATTGAGAAAAAATGAATTTCCACATCAACAAACAACTTGGATAATGTTAACTTGAGTGACATGACTTTTGTCACCCAATTTACTCAGTAAATTCAAGTTGGAGGAGTTAGAGTTAAATTAAGCATGTGTGATTGATAATTTTTAGCAATCAAGGTCACTTATCTAAGTCTTTTTTTAGTTAAAATAGTTCCAAGAACTAGTGGAGGGTCAAATTGTGCAGTGGGACTTCAATCAAACTCAATTATCATTAGTTAACTGATTAATCAACCTAAAATAGCTATTCCATGCAGAGAATTTGAGTTCCCCGGGCTTGGTGGAGATTCCAAGGGAGTGTAACATCTGTTGTAGACTATTCCTGAGCGTAAAGATGTTGCATGCAATCAGATGATCAGCCTAAGGAATTGCGCAATTCATGTTGAGGAATTTCCTAAATAATAGGGGCCCAATTCCTCAAGGAACAATGAAAGAAAATAGGAGCTTAATCCAAGGCAAAAATTGACTAAATTTAGGTCAGAGGCCTTCAATGAGCAGAGAGATCGGTTGTGCGCTTGCAGGGTGAGCTTAGTTGAGAATTTTTTTTTTTAATACATCTCTATTCATTTGATTAATGCAAGAGGAATTAGGGTTTTTGGCAGATTTCTTTCCATAGATAAAAATACTTGTTCCATGTGTGTTATTTCTTATTGCATGTCTGATTTTTTATTTTTTTTAGATTGTGAATTAATGTTCATAGAGTGGTAGAGTAGATTTGTGTCTTATGATTTTGATTAAAATTCATGAGCATTTTCAAATCTACATCATAATTTATACGTGGTATCAGAGCAGGATTTACATTAGAGCAGGAACTTCGAAGTTGTTTCTCAAAGATTCAAATTTGGAGATCAATGTTGCAAGTTTTCTTTAGAGATGAGAAGATGGTCTTCAATGGACTAAGGCTAGAGTATGCATTGGAAGGAACCTATAATTTTTTTGCATGGAATGATTGCATGGAGGCGGTATTGGATGACAATGGACTGCAAGAATAAATCAAGATGGATGTTTCATAACCACCAGAATATGATGCCTAGAATTGTGCTCAATGGAATAAAGATGTAGCCAAAGAGAGGATAATAATATTGGAGGGAGCACATGATCACATTGTCTCAAATTTCCATGGAAAAGAAACTTCATTCGTGATGTGAAAAGCATTGATAGAATTTTTCAAGAATAATAGTGACCACAATAGGCTAACACTCAAGGATAAACTTCGAAGTATCAAGATGCAAAATAATGACACAATTATGTAGTATATAAGCAGGTCTACATAGTGTTGTGATGAAATTAGTAGAGTTTGTGTCAATGTCCCTAAAGAAGACTTGGTAAGCCTAGCCCTTCTGGGCCTTCCTAAGAGTTTCCACAACTATCAAGATTCGATGAATGGGAGGGAGAAACTACTGAATTAGGAGTGCCTATGGTCCGATTTGGTATAAGTGAAAATAAGTTAGAATACCATATATGGAACTTCATCGAAGGGTGGGATGAAGAAATATTTACATTGGATGGAAAGAAAAAGAAGGGAAAAGGGAATAAATCCTAATCCAAACCAAAATCTAGTCAAGGGGGCAAGAATAAATATTTTCAAAAAATAAATTCTTCCATTGTCATGAATTTAGGAACTATGCCACAGAGTGTCAACACCAGAAGGCAAGAAAGAATACCTCGAGAGGAGGAGCAGATGAAGCCTTGGCTTCACAGTTTGAGCTTGACTTTGCACTCATTGCATGCATGGCCAACACAATGATGAGGAGTGTGTGGTACTTGGACTTAGGTGCAACGTTCCACATGACAGGGAATAGAGACTTTTTCAGTGACCTGGAGGAGAAATACTTGTAGATTCACATTGAGATGGGGGGTAAAAAAATGTACAACTTGACTGGGATTGGTACAATCGCCTTTTAGAGGAAGTTGGGCTCAACCTTTGAGCTAAAGGATGTCATGTTCGTTCCAAGCCTAAAGAAAAATCTCGTCTTTGTTGCATTTTTGGAAGACTGTGTTTATGATGTGATATTCAACAAAGGAAAGGCATTCCTGAGACACATAGCCACAGGACAGGTGAAAAAAATCAGGGTTTGTGTGAAAAACATGTACAAACTAGATGTGGAGGATTTTTCTACATTGAGCACGAATACGGAGAAGGTGCATAGCCGCGATGTCGGTGAAATTTGGGATAGCATACTTGGCCATTTGCATCATGGCACTTCGAAGACCATGTAGAAAAATAACCACATGCCTCCCAAAAGGAGCACTTGAGAAGTAGGATGTATGCAAAGGATGTAATTTGGGGAAGTACACAAAATCCACTTTCCATGATCAGGACATCAAATCACATGTATTCCTTGAAAGGATCCACTTTGATGTCTATGGACCTTTCTCGTTAGCCTCCATTTCCATGCACTAATATTTTTTCATTTTTATTGATGATTTCTCACGGAAGTGCTAGATCTTCTTCATGCAAAATAAAGATGATACATTATCCAAGTTCGTAGAATTTAAGGCATCAGTTGAGAAAGAAAAAAACAAAGAAGGTGAAGGCTCTCAAGAGAGATAATGGAGGTGATTATGTGTCGAAAGATTTTAAAAAATTGTGTTCAAAAGAAGGAATTTGAAGAGAGTTAACAACACCCCACAACCCACAACAAAATGGGGAGGCTGAGAGAAATAATCGTAGCATTATGGGATCAACGAGGGTGACATTGCACGACCAAGGCCTACCTTTGCAATTTTGGGCCGATGCATGAAACACAATAATATATTTGTAGAACCAAAGTCCTCATCGTATTTTGGGCATGATTACACCATAAGAGGCTTTCTCGGGAAGAAATTCGGATGTGTCACACTTCAATATTTTTGGAGCCTATGTACACTACCATTTATCCAAAGATGCAAGGAAGAAGAGAGATCTTACAACATAGTTGGGGGTATTTTTGGTTTACATAGAAACGCCCCGCAGCTATTGTGTGTACTTATTGTTTCTCATAATGAAATTTGTGTGAAGGGATGTAAAATTTGATGAGGAGAAAGAGATGTTGTGCTCTATTGAGAGGGAGCTTAAGATCCCACCAGAAGAGGATATTTGAGCTCCAAAGGATGAGCCTAAGGATGTTTTGGAGCATCTACGAATTTAGGAGCAAAGAGTAGAGACAACCACCAAATAAAAACCATCCGAAGAAGATAGAAAGGGACCAGGAAAGCTGAGAGACTTGTGCAAGATGTGAGGGAGAATGTGGTTTCTCCTTGAAATCAATGCAGATAGAGAAGGTCACAAAATAAATACACTGGCCAGATGTATCTAATGATTGATCTTGTAGAGAATGAGCAATCCTCTTTCGAGGAATCAATCGAGAAACCTATATGGGTGGATGCAATGGTGGAGGAATATGAATCATTGTAAAGAAAAATGTTTGGGAAGTGGTCCCAAGACCAAGAGATAAATTATTTATGGGTTCAATATGGATCTTCAAGTTAAAGCATGCAATAGAAGGAAGAATAGAAAAGTAAAAGGCCAAATTTGTGACCAAGGGGTACTCTTAGGTTGAAGGTACTGACTATGAGGAGAAATGTTCTCTTGTAGCAAGGTACTCATCCATAAAATCAGTTCTTGCTATGGTTTCATAGATGGGGTGCAAGATTGTTGAGGAGGAGGTGTACATTGAGTGACTATAAGGCTTCAAGAATTTTGATCGGGAGTGTCATGTATGCATACTCAAGCGAGCATTGTATAGTCTCAAGAAAGCACCCTATGCTTGGTACACCAAGATCAATATTTATATCACCATTTTGGGCTTCATCAAAAGTGAAGCAGATGTAAACCTCTATCATATTTTGGTATAAGCTACATTTTTTATTATTGTCTTATATGTTGATGAATTTATTTTAATAACTGGTGATGAGCAGTGAGTTAGATCTTACAAGGAGGACCTTGGAAGAGAGTTTAAATGAAGGACATGGGTCTCACGCATTACTTCCTTGGATTGGAAGCGTGGCAAGGAGACGGGGAATTTCTTGTCTCTCAAGGAAAGTATGCCAAAAAGATAGTTAAGAGGTTCCTCATGGACAATTGCAAACCCATGGAGACACATCTAGTGACCAACTGGAGGAAAGAGGATTCCACATTAGGTGAGGAAGTGGATGCTACTATTTACTGGAATTTGGTGGGTTCACTAATGTATCTTGTGAACACGGGACCTGTAATAGACCTGGTGAAAATTCCAAGCAATAAAAGTTAATAAAGGAAAAGTAATAACCATGGTCATGGGACATGTATTCCAAGCTAAATGTTGGGCAAAACATCCTAGTGAAGGTGTTCATATGGTTTATTATGGCTATGGAAATTGGAAAAGGTAATTTTTAAGGCTTTGGAAAGGCAAAGGGAATTTATTTGCATTTATTTATGAAAATAATGGAGAATAGGAGAAAATGTAGGTGAAATGTCATAGGTTGCATGTGAGGAAGAAAATGAAGGAAAATAATGGAAAATGAAGTAAATAATTAGGGGAATTTTTAGGTCTCAAATGTGCCTCCTAAGGAAATTATAAAATAATATTGGAAATAATAAAATAATATTAGATGACATCATCAAATTTTAGAGGGAAAAAAGAAAAAACTATTTTTTTCAAATCATATTTTCAACTTATGTCCCTATGGGTTTACTCAAATTTCGAGTGGGAACACTCGTTGGATGCATAATTTTATTCCTCATCCAAGGATTACCCATGTTGCATAATTTCGATGGACTCTTCTACACGAAAAATGAGAAATACATGAAAAAACGTGATTGTAATCACGTTTTTCATGTATTTCTTTTTTTTCGTGTAGAAGAGTACAATCACGGTTTTTCATGTATTTCTCATTTTTCGTGTAGAAGAGTCCATCAAAATTATGCAACATGGGGAATCCTTGGATGAGGATTTCAGTTTTGCATCCAATGAGTACTCCTACTTGAAATTTGAGTAAGAACTTAGGGAGATAATTTGAAAATACAAGTTCAAAAAGTAGTTTTATTATTTTATTATTTTGTATTCTTTTTACTTTTTTACCCCAAAAATGGTGAATCATCCCCCATGGTTGACATCATCCTATTAAATCCTACTGGTTCTTATAAATTTTATTTTGGTTGTACATTTTTCTTAGGAGGCCCATTTTAGACCTCAAAAGTTCTCTGATGTAGAGGCCTCATTAATAAAAAGGCTTATGAGGATCAGTTCATGGATTTTGGTCAGGGAAATTTTGGAGCTTTCATTATTATCCCTCTCTCTCTCATACTCTTGGATACTTAGAGTTTTCTTGGATCACTCTTGGAGAGTGTCGAATACTTCAGTTTTGGAGCAAGAAGGCAAAGGAAGAGTAGGAAAGCACAAGAGGACATCAGGATCAAAAACTACAACGGAATTTATTTGCAGGTATCGAGATGCATGTATGTTTTCATCACTATTTTTAACATGCATGCCATATGCATTTGGTTTCTTAGTCATGATTTTTCATTGGCATAGATGATTTCCTGGGTTGATAGTATAATTTCCTAGCCATGTAATTTCCTGGATAGCCATGGTGTTGTGGGTTCATTTCAATGCTTTTTGTTTGGTTGGTTCTCATGTGCTTTTGGTTTTGGGTTGAGTTATTAGTTCCTAGAAGCCTTGGTTGGAAAAACACTCTAGAATCCCTGTAACATATTGGTTTGAGTTACTATTCATGGAAGCCCTGGTTGGAAAAACACTTTGGAAGCCCTTAGTGGGTTGAGTTACTAATCCTGGAAGCCTTGATTGGAAAAATGCTCTGGAATACCATTGGTAGTTGTGGGTTGCGTTACTATTCATGGAAGCCCTAGTTGGAACAAGCGCTCTAGAGCCCTGGCTAGCTTGGGTGGAGACCAATCTGGTGATGGTTGTGATATCCAACCATGAGGTGGAATGACTGTTTGAGGGTTGAGGTGGTTTGGCCTCGGGAAGCCGCTGGTTTGGTTTTGATTGATGATTTTATGAAATCCCACATTCATGCTTGGAATATAGCATGGGGGTGACTAGCTGAAGAAATATTTGGCACAACCATGACTATGGTCAAGTGGAATGTGGAAGTCCAAGACTTGGTTCCATTTTTCTTATGGAAATAAGAGTTATTTTCCTCTTTTATTTATGGGTGAATATGCTTGTTATTATGTGGTCTATATGTTTGTTCTATTCTTGTCATTTTTGTTGTTTATATGTTGGTTAAGAATGTCTTTTATGATAATGACAATGTATGGATCTCATCATGTTTTTATTTCTAAATGAATAGAAAATGTATCTATGCCTAAATAGATGGTAATGCAGTTAATGTGATGCGGCAACAATACTTCTTAGCAATTATCAGATAAATATGAGACCCCTATGCTCATATATGTTATTTAAACCTGTAGATTACATATTTTTGACATGTTTGATGAAATTATTGTCATGGCTAGTAGGGGTCCAGTCAATTCCTTGTTCAAGTGTTTTCATTTAAATCATTATTTCGTTGTTATATTTCATTTCTGAAAGAGTCATGGTGTTTTGGGTAGTGACCTAGGCTATGGGCCTGAAAAAATGGCACAAAAATCAAGGTCATAGACTCATAAATACTGGGAAAATTCCCCAATCGCATGCATGCCATGATGTGCGTGTGACTAGAGGGTCTCAGTCACACTCTTGCCCATGTTAAGGGAGTGACTCGGGGATTCATGCATGAAAATGTCATTTTTTTGTATGGGTTGACCTCTTGGAAGGTTAGAATGGCTCTTGGGTGTCCTATAACCTGTGTAGAAGGAATATGTCATTGTGTAGTGTCAGTTAGACTTCCTTATGTGAACTGGGAGGTTGAATCAGATCATAGTAACTCTTCACCACATGTTTACCTCAGTTGGTTGGTTACTTGGGTAGATGTGGCAGGAGGGTGTTACACGACCACATATGTGCTATGTAGTCACCTATTTGACCCAAGCTATGGTTCAGATGACCAAATTATTTTGGAAGGCATGTAAGCATGTTCTACAATACCTCAAAGGAACTACCCAATTTGGACTATGGTACAAATAGACAGAGGGAGTGAAGTTTTGTGGATTCACATATTCATATTGGGTGGGGATTCCATCATACTAAAACAATAAATCAATTGTAATTTTCAGTGTTGGGTCTGCAATAATTTCTTGGTACAATAGGAAGTAACGATCTATGGCCCTCAAATCGGTAGAAGCAAAATAAATGGTTCTTAGTAAAGAAACATGTGAGGTGATTTGCATGAGAAATATACTCTTTTTATTGTTCAGTCAGATGATGGGTCCAACTATGATATACTGTGATAATCAAAGTTTAATCAAGCTCTTTGAAAATCTTGTTTTTCACGATCAATCCAAGCATATAGATATCTAGTACCACCATTTACGGGATTGTGTGCAGAGGAGATAATGTTGTCGTAGTACATTCCGATAGAGGAACAATGTTAGGTCCCTATATTACTAGTATAGTCCCTTACTGTTGTTAGTGTAACCCCCTTGTTGTTATTTTTGTACCCCTATAACCCCAATATTATTATTATTGTGCCCTTACATTATTATTGTTAGGTCGACTATTATTATATTGTGACCACATTGACTCCTATATATGGAAGGAGGTTTTTTCATTCGTATCATCCAAGAATTGTTCATTTATATAATATAAAGGAGGTTTCCCCCTCTAAGTGGCTTATTTCTAAGGCGTTGATCTCTCTTTTCTTCTATTTTTGGAGCTGGTTTCATAACATTTGGTATCAGAGCTTTGGATTCTAGGGTTTCGTTTCTCCAAACAGGTCATCGTGGAATTTTCACTAAAAACGTTTTTTATATGAAGGCTTAGAAGCTAAAATTTGTATCACGCGAAGCCAAAATCTTGAGGAACTTCCTGTAAAAATTTCAGATCTTGGTTCGCAACATTTTCGGAGATATGATCTGTGGAAGTTAGGGTTTCTTCAGGATCTTGAATTTCATCTCAAAGAGGTGACCATGGGAAAATGATCATAACTCTCTCTTTGAGCATCAGATTGTAATTCTATAAAAAGTGGACACAAGTACACATATTGTAGTTTCCTGTATATCAATTTCAGAGTCAAAGGATGAAACAGTGGGACATGGCACATCGTACAAGTTCGCTCTACTGAACTAGTCCATAATTAGGTCATTATGGGAGATTGGGAATAAATTTTCCTTGAAGAATCCAAATTAGGTCAGACCTGTGGAATTCGAAAGAAGATTCAGAGGGCTACTACAGGGCCGAAATTTAGTTATTGAAGATCTAAAATCACAAAGATAATTCAGTTTCAATATCGAGCTCCTCAAAGGAAAGAAAAAGGTGTGTATTTTTTTTTTCGAATTTCATAAGTCTTGTGTGAAAAATATGTTTGAAGTGATTCTAAGGGCATATTAAAGCATAGATATTAGTATTGGGTTATAAAATGCCACCTAAAAATAATTCAACGCCCATTAAGCCTTCAGAAATTTCTACTATGACTCATGAAGAGGAAGAAGCGCAACATGACATATCAAAATTACAAGAGAAAGTGCACCAAATTTCACTCTCTGAAAGAGCAACAAAAAATGAAATGGAAGTTTTGAAGAAAGGCATGGAAGATAAGCTGGATGGTTTGAAGAAAGGCGTGGAACCTAATATTGATGGTTTGAAGAATGTCATGGAAGCTAAGATGGATGGCATGGAAGCTGACATGGAAGCTAAGATGGATGACATGGAAGCTAAGATCGATGAAAAAATGAAAGACAACATGGAAGACATGAATAATGATCTAAAAGCAGACATGGAAGGTTTGATGACAAGGTTAATACAAAAAATTACTCCTAATGGAGGAAAGATAGTATAGGAAACTCATGATGAGAACAAAATAAATGTTAATCGTGATTTCATAAACTCTAATGTTGGATTGAAGAACCACCATATTCCAAAGATGGATATGAGGAAGTTTGATGGAAAGGATCTTATAACATGGATACTATAGATGGAGAAATATTTTGATCTCAATAATGTGAAAAACACATAAAAGGTACGCATTGCAACTTTACATTTAGAACAAAATACATTTGTATGGTATCGATGGATTTGCTCTCGTAAAAAATTTTTCACTTGGTCAATTTTTACGGAGGAAATGATAGCACATTATGAGGATACAAAGAGCAACACCTTCTTTAGCCAATTGATAAATCGCAAAAAAAAGGGTTCAATGGTGGAGCACATTGAGGACTTCCAAAAATTGAATATAAGGGTAACTGATATTCCAGAGGAACACATGATTGATGTCTTCATAGGGACTTTAAAGTATAACATCCAACTTGAAGTTTGTGTTTTGGAACTTGATTCATTGGAGAAGGAATTCAGGTTGGCAAGAAAAATTGAATGTAAAATTATGGCGACAAGGAAGCCTACCACTCACATCTATAAATATGGAAGTGTTGTTACTCCTAGACTTCCACAACCTACAAGGTTGACACCACAACAATTGGAAGAAAAAAGAGCAAAAGGGATTTGCTACAGTTGTGATAGAAAATACACTAAAGGTCATAAGTGTCCTGAGAAGAAATTATTTTACATAGATTGTGAAGAGGAAGAAGAAAATGAACAAGAAGAGGATATACACCAGGAACCAACCCAAGAAGAGGAAGAAATGAGTCCGACCATATCGTGTAATGAATTGGCAAGAATTACCACTCCTCAAACTCTCAAGATAGAAGGACATATCAAGAAGAAAAAGGTAATAGTGTTGATTGATTCAGGTAGTACCCATAATTTTATTCATTGTAAGGTAGCCAAGGAATTGAATTGTTTCCTATACCCGGCACCAGAATGTCAAGTGATGGTTGCAAATGGAGGAACTATAAATTGCTCTGGAAAATGCCATAATATCAAGCTAACCATGGGGGAATATGTATTGACTAGTCCAATGCTTTCCATTCCTATGGGAGGTGCTGATGTTGTACTAGGAGTACAATGGTTACAATCTTTGGAGACGGTAGCTTTTAATTTTCAAGAACTTTTCTTGAAATTCTTTTCAGAAGGAAAGGAAGTCGAACTACGGGGTATTGAAGGGAAGCCAGGAAGGATAATAAGCTCTAATGGCATGACAAAGCTTCTAAAGAAAGAACAACGAGGCGTAATTGCACAATTATGCTCACTAGAAGTTCCAATATCAAAATCATCTATTTCTGCAGATCTCCAACAAGTCTTGGACAATCATTCCAAGGTGTTTGAAACTCCCAAAGGACTCCCACCTATTCGTGATCATGATCATGCTATTCATTTGATTCGAGGAAGTGTTCCTCCAAACATCCGGCCTTATAGATATCCTTACTTCCAAAAGAGCGAAATTGAACGTATGATTGCAGAAATGTTAGAGGCGGGTATAATTCAACCCAGTCAAAGTTCTTTCTCTGCTCCTGTAGTATTGGTACACAAGAAGGATGGATCATGGCGAATGTGTCCGGATTATAGGGAGCTCGATAAGCTCACCATTAAAGATAAATTTCCCATTCCTGTGATTGATGAATTATTGGATGAATTACATGGAGCAATTTATTTTACCAAGTTGGATCTTCGTTCGGGATATCATCAAATTAGAATGAAGACTGAAGATATTCCAAAAACAACATTTCAAACTCATGAGGGTCATTATGAATTTTTGGTCATGCCTTTTGGCCTTACCAATGCACCTTCTACATTTCAAGGGTTGATGAATTCCATTTTCAAACACTTCCTTAAAAAATTTGTGCTAGTATTTTTTGATGATATACTAATCTATAGCAGGTCTTGGAAGGATCATGTTCAACATGTTGACAGGGTGCTCAAACTATTGGAGGAGAAACAATTATATGCAAAAACATCCAAATGTTTCTTTGGAGTACAAGAGGTGGAATATCTGGGTCATATTGTATCTCACGAAGGTGTTAAGGTAGACCCTAACAAAATTAAAGCCATTAAGGAATGGAAAGTCCCCACAACCATAAAGAAATTGCGAGGATTTCTCGGGTTAACAGGGTATTATCGCAAGTTTGTTAAGAATTATGGGAGAATAGCAGCACCTCTAACAACATTATTGAAGAAAGATGCATTTTCATGGACTCCTAAAGCAACTAAGGCCTTTGATCATCTTAAAGAGGCAATGTGTCAAGCACCAGTCTTAGCTACGCCAGACTTCACAAAAACCTTTATTGTGGAATGTGATGCATCAGGAAATAGAATTGGTGTTGTTTTAATGCAGGAAGGAAGACCCATTTCTTTTGAAAGTCGTCCAATCAAAGGAAAGTATTTACAGAAACCTATTTATGAGAAGGAAATGTTAGCAATACTGCATGCACTAAAGAAATGGCGAACTTACCTAATGGTAAGACACTTCAAGGTAAAAACTGATCATGATAGTCTTAAAAAAATTTTGGAACAAAGACTATCTTCAGAAGAGCAGCAAAAATGGGTCACAAAGATGTTGGGTTATGACTTTGAAATAATCTACAAAAAAGGAAAGCTTAATGTTGTTGCAGATGCACTCTCAAGAAAGAATGAAGAGGTGGAAGCATTGCTTAGTGCCATTTCTATTATCCAACCAGATTGGATAACCGAAGCAAGAGATGAATGGAAGAAGGACAAAGATGTATGGACACTCATTCAAAAGTTGCAGCAAGATCCTAGTACATCTGATACACTTAGTTGGAAAAATGATTCCTTATGGTACAAAGATCGCTTATATCTTTGTAAGAATTCCCAACTAAAACAAAATATTCTTCTGGAATTGCACACTTCTCCTTTAGGAGGACACTCAGGATTTTTAAAAACTTACCACAGGGTGAAGAAAGAATTTTCTTGGGATGGCCTTAAATCTGATATTCAAAATTTTGTGGCAGAATGTTTGGTTTTCCAACAAAATAAAGTTGAGACAATTAAGACCCTGGGTCTTCTACAACCTTTATCCATTTCGAGTCAACGTTGGGAGGATATTTAAATGGATTTTATCACAGGTTTACCTAAGTCCGAAGGAAAGAGTGTCATCATGGTGGTAGTTAATAGAATTACCAAGTATGCACACTTTTGTGCATTATCTCATCCATTTAAAGCAAGTACATTTGCTACTGCATTTATGGAAACAATTCAAAAGCTACATGGAAACCCAAAGATTATTGTAAGTGACAAAGATCCCATTTTTACTACAAATTTTTGGATGGAATTATTTTCCTATTTGGGTACTCAAATAGCTCATAGCTCATCTTATCATCCTCAATCCGATGGTCAAACTGAGATAGTGAATAAATGTTTGGAAGGATATCTTAGTTGTTTTGTATCTGATAAGCAAACACAATGAGTCAAGTGGTTACCTCTCGATGAATGGTGGTATAACACTTCCTTCCATACTGCAACAAAAATGACCCCATTTATGGCACTTTATGGATATCATCCACTGTCCATCACATCTTCTTTAAGAGAAAATTCTAAGGTTCAAGAAGTGGAATATCACATTGACCATCAATAAGAAGTTCTCTAAATCTTAAAGGAAAACCTAAATTTGGCACAAAATCGAATGAAACAACAGGCAAATCAACATCACAGTGAGAGAAGTTTTGATGTAGGAGACTGGGTATTTTTATGGCTATAGCCATACAAACAAATGTCCCTCAAGAAAGATAAGAAGTAAAATAAATTATCACCAAAGTAATATGGTCCTTACAAGGTGTTTCAAAAGATTGGTACTATGGAATACAAATTGGACCTTCCTGCTTCTTCGCAAGTGCATCCAATTTTCCATGTTTCATGCTTAAAGAAGGTTATAGGGGAAAAAATTCCAGTTCAAAAAATATTTCTAGAACTTGATGAGGAAGGAAAAATCATATTGGAACCTGAAGCAGTCATGGAAACAAGAACTCAATAGCTATGAAATCGATCAATTTCAGAGTATCTCATCAAGTGGAAGAACTTACCCACTGAAGATTCTATATGAGAGGATGAGAATTTTATATAGAAGCATCTGGAGCTACTCAAACATTGATAAAACACTTTTTTGAAGGAGAGGGGCATGTTAGGTCCCTATATTACTAGTATAGTCCCTTATTGTTGTTAGTGTAACCCCTTTATTGTTATTGTTGTACCCCTGTAACCCCAATATTGTTATTATTGTGCCCTTACATTATTATTGTTAGGTCGTCTAGGATTATATTGTGACCCCATGGACTCCTATATATAGAAGGAGGTTTTGTCATTTGTATCATCCAATAATTTTTCATTTATGTAATGTAAAAGAGGATTCCCCCTTGAAGTGGCTTATTTCTAAGGCATTGATCTCTCTTTTCTTCTATTTTTGGAGTTGGTTTCATAAAAAACAAGATGTTGATATTTTGAAAAAGGCCTTGTCAAGAGGGAAGTTTGAGCTCTACAGGTGCAAAATAAGGGTGGTTGATAATCCCTTTCTTGTTGAGAGGGAGTGTTGAAAAATGCAGCAATAAATTCGAAATTTGATTTTGCCTTGATTAAATTGAGATAATTAGAATTTCTACATCAATAGACAACTTGGATGATGTTAAATTGAATGACATGGATTGTGTCACCCAATTTACTCAGTAAATTCAAATTTTAGGAGTTAGAATTCAATTAAGCATGTGTGATTTCTATTTTTTAGCAATCAAGGTCACTTATCTAAGGATGCTCTCATTTAAACTAGTTCCAACTGTTGGAAGAACTAGTGGAGGATCAAGTTTTGCAGTGGGACTTCAGTCAAACTCAGTGATCATTCAGTTAATTGATCAATTAGCTAAAATAGCTAGTGCATGCAGAGAATTTGAGTTCCCTAGGCTTGGTGTAGATTCCAAGGTAGTGTAATATCAGTTGTAGACTAGTCTTGAGTGTACATGTGTTGCATGTAGTCAAATGATCAAACTAAGGAATTGCACAATTCACTTTGAGGAGTTTCCTACATAATAGGGGCCTAATTCCTCAAGGAACACTGCAAGGAAATAAGAGCTCAAACCAAGACATAAAATGACTAAGTAGTGGTTAGAGGCCTTTAGTGAGTAGAGAGATAGGTTGTGCACTTGTAGGGTGAACTAAGTTGAGAAAAGCAATTGTAATACATCTCTATTCATTTTATTAATGTAAGAGACATTGGGTTTTTTAGTAGATTTATTTCCCCATATAAAAATACTTGTTGCATGTGTGTTATTTCTTATTACATGTCTGTAATTTTTGTTCTAGATTGTGAATTAATGTCCGTAGAGTAGTAGAGTAGGTATGTGTCTTGTGATTTTGATTAAACTTTAATGAGAAGTTGCAAATATACAACATAATTTCTACAAATACATGTTAGTTATATAAAAATGGAACTATTATGATAAGAAATGGAGACTAATAGATCATTTTTTAGATATTGTACATATGAGAATTATGTTGTTGAAGCTAGATATTGTCCAAATGTTACGAGCATGAGAATTATGTTTCTTAAGTTAGATATAAATAACACCATAAATTGAGTAAATTATAACATAATGCACACACCCTTATATTTATATAGGAAACCGAAACCTAGCATCCCCTAACATGGTTCTATAATTGCCTCATCATAAAAGAGATTGCAAGTCATATAACATAACTAACTTGGTTAACCTAAGTCACTAGTAGTTACCTAAAAGTAAATGAAATTACAAATTGTATAACATAACTAAATTGGTTAACCTGAAACATTAATAGTTAGCTTAAAATAAACATTATGTTAGCAATATCAGAATGGGACCACTATGATAAGCCGTGGAGAGCAATAAAATCACTACTTACATGTAATTATGAAAATTTATTTTTTTGAATATAGATGTTGTCCAAATGTAGTAGCATGAGAAGTATGGTTATAAGTCGGATATAAAGAATACCACAAGTTAAGTAATTTTTTTATTTGAAGTTAGATACGGGATGATAATTTGGAGTAGGAATTTTAGTAAAAATATGGAACTAAACGTTAAACAAAATATGAAGTATTACATATAAGTTGATGAGGAATTTCATATAAAATAGACTAGAATCTTTAAAGAGTGAGAAAACGTTAATAACTTATGAGAAGATAAAAGAGTTTTTTTTCAGAGAATAGATATGGAAAATAGGATCACTATAATTTTCCAAAAAATTGTAGATATGTATATTTTTAAAACTTAATATATTCAAGATGTTGTAAGTATGAGAAGTATTCTTTAAAGTTAGATATATTCAATAGGTTTTAAGTATGAGAACTACATTTTTTTTTTTTTTAATGTTTGGATATACGTATGTTTTGAAGTTAGATATAATCAAGAAGTTGTAGGTGTAAGAAACATGTTTGTGTGTTAAATATAATGAAGACGTTGTAGGTCCCCAGATGTGGGTGACAACATAAAGATGCATGACAACTACATCTCCCACACCGACGAGGAAAAAGATCTGCAGCGCAGGTCCTCACCCGATGTGGAACCTCATGCTAGCAATCATCTGCCTAAGATGAACAAGATAAGGCATGATGAAGACACACTTGGGCAACATCACCCCCTCTAGGGTACCTCTTTGCAGCAATCGTTCTAAATGATTACATGGATTGACACACCGATCGGCCATAACTCTTCAATCGAGCCCATTCATGAAAACAGTTATGGCACGTAGTTGCATGCGAGGTGCAATCATGTTATACCCCTTCGCATGTGTCAGAGGACTTTTAAAAGGAAGATCCCTCATCACAAAGAGACACACAGTAAGCTCCTTCAAGATTATTTGTTGTTACAATTCTTGCCCTCCTGCATGCCCAGTTTGCTACGCAGCCCTCCCCCCAGAGCTGCACTGCGTAGAAACCCCTGTGTTGGGATTCCCCCTGTCTGCGCATCTTACCCCAGCTCCATATGTCTTTCCAGTCTCACAAGTCTGAGTGCACCCATTATCCTACACCCCTTGATGTTCTTTCCCCTTTGGCGTTCCTCCCCGTCCTCTAGCACTCCTCCCCTGCTTCGCACTTCTCTCCCTGTTGTGTATTTCCCTAGCTCTATCACTTCTCTGCTTCAACTAACCATGGCACCTAGGCTACACCAAATAACCATCCGTGGATGTTAGATAGGTGCTCTCCCCAGTCGCTACCATTGAGTGTCGTATAATCGTCTGGAGTCTATTGAAGGCTTCTCCTTAGGAATTCATGCTAAACAGATCCCTAAACCTAATCAAGAGGAGGAGGCCCCCTCGCAGGTTTCGCAGAGAAGCATAAGTGGACCACGGAAGTCCATCATTGTGCACCAGGCACACCCCTTGCCTTGCAAGACTGAGCCTCTTCCAGCTCAAGAAGATGAGGGGGATGACACAGATGTTTAGATTATGGATTCTGAAGGTACCTGGATGCACGTCCCTGACACAGAATACCCGGTGGCTCCGATCCTCTGCGCACTAGTCTCTAAGCCTTCACATCTACCCACTGATACAGAGGAATCTGCTGCGCAGGCGTATGTCTGCCCCATAGTGTAGGAATATCCAGATAACGATGATGAAGCCGAAGACTAAGGACTACACAGTGGCTTAGTTCTTCCTTGTTTTTTTTCATGCTTGCTATCACCAAGGAATTTCCAGTTACACCAGCGCTTTAACACATTTTGTAATTTCCTATTTCATGTACTTTTTGAGCTAGTTTCCTCCATAGAGGTAGCCCATTATCTGCGTAACAAAGGTTTGGATTGGTTAAGCACAACTTACCAACCCAACCTGTAGCATATGTACTGTTTCTATTTTCGAATTAATATAGATTAGCCTCATTTACCAAAAAAAAAATGAAGATTTTGTAGGTATGTGAAATATGTTTTTTTCATAGTTAGAATTAAAGAATTTATAAGGGTTATTATAATAATAGAGTTACATTTTTACATGGTTAGATATGAAGATAGATGTGGAGAGAAGGAAATTTTAATGTGTTTGTAAGCTAGATATGGAGAATACCATATTTAAGATAGATATTCTTAGGTTGAAAGTGTAGGAAACATATTTGTAAGTTAGATATGTAGACCATAGATTAAAGTAGGATTGTAGGCATGATAAATATATTTGTAAGAATTCTTCATAGGCTCAGGTAAAATTAAATATAAGAGGTTGATGTAGGGTTGTAGATATGAGAAATATCCAAGTGTGTAGGCTTCCATAATTAGTCATAATGTGCTCTAATATTCTAGATGAAAATTGTGTAACAAACCTTGAAACATTTATAAACGTCTCCTTGATATAGTCCTCTCTATAGAGATTTAAAAGGAGAATGTGTAGGTGTGATAAAAATTCAAAGATATTATAGATAATAGGCCAAAAAAATTCTAGATAATCCCTTAAATATCAAATATATCCAAGACATTCAATATAAATAACACCAAGAATATAGAGAGAAGAACCCTTAGGGTAAGGTAAAACCATGAAATACTCCTTATGGAGGAAAACACTCCACAAGTCATACTTACTACAATACAATACAGTTCAACACACAACCAATACAATTATACTCATTTATATTTATAATTTCTCATTAGTATTCATGGGGTCCTATGGAAATTACCCCTTATTATTATATATTTCATTTTAATTAGATAACATACCTATTCCATTATTATGGCCATATTACATGTTAGAAAATTATATATTATGGAGCAATGCAACACATAAAATATGCAGAAAATACAAGCACACAAAACACATAAAACCAGAGAGACACAGATATACGTGGTTCACCCAGTTTGGGCTACGTCCACCCCGAACAGCCAGTCCTTCCTTTATATTATCCAACAAAAATGAAGAGACAAAACCTACAACAGATCCGCTGTAATATCCTCTGTTCTCTCTCACAGTCTCCCTCTCTGTTTCTCGCTCCGAGAATACACACATAATACACAGCCGCAATACAATACCCTCATATATACAAGGGGGTTGCCTTCTAGGGAAAAAACCCTAATCTAAACATAACTTCTACCGTCAGATCATTTGCCTAATGAACGGCCCAGATTGACTAGAAATTACTAATAACACAGGCAATTTCTTTGGCTTCGATTCTGGCCAAAACCCATGAGGGAGGCTCAGCAGTGTTGCGCGCCCCCCTGGACCCCCACGGCGGCGATTAATTCGAGACGTTGTCGCCCTTTTCGTCTGGTCCAAAATTTGTGATAAAGTAAACAAGATAATCGGAGCTCCACCCAACAATCTGCTTGAAGTGATTGTAGCAACTTCCCCTTGCATTGCTTTATTATTTGGACCATGACTCCTCTTTAGTTGTTGTTTCTCATCTTCATGGTAATCATCTTCCCAGAAGACCAATTTAAGACAGCATAATTTCTCAGTTTCTCCCTGGTTACAACTTTTGTTAGCATATCAGCAGGATTCTGGCTAGTGTGTATCTTTTCCAGCTTCAACTCTCCATCTTCCAATACTGATCGTATGAAATGGTACTTGAGATGTATGTGTTTAGTCCTGGAATGAAATGCTGAGTTCTTTGCAAGATGAATAGCACTTTAGCTATCACTGTATAGTGTGCCCATATCATGCTTCTTACCCAATTCATCCATAAACCTTTGTAACCAAATCATTTCTTTACTAGCCTCTGTAGCAGCAACATACTCGGCTTCTGTTGTTGAAAGTGCAACAACACTTTGGATTTTGAAACCCAACTGACAGCTGTTCCACCTACAGTAAATACATATCCTGTAGTGCTCCTCCTGTTATCTCTGTCACCTGCCATATCTGCATCAACATATCCATGTAGAGCAATGTTTGAACCACCAAAGCATAATGCTTGATTTGTGGTACCTCTCAAATATCTGAGAATCCATTTTACTGCCATCCAATGTTCTTTTCCTGGATTGTTCATGTACCTGCTTACAACTCCCATTGCATGTGAAATATCAGGCCTTTTGTAGACCATTGCATACATTAAGCTTCCAACTGCAGATGCATATGGAACTTTAGACATATAATCCATGTCTTCTTGGGTCTTTGGGCACATCTCCTTACTAAGTTTGAAATGACTAGCAAAAGGTGTACTAACTAGTTTTTCATTGTGCATATTAAATCTTTTCAACACCTTTTCTATGTACTCATTCTGAGACAGTGTTAATTTACGATTTTTCCTGTCTCTAGTTATCCTCATACCAAGGATTTGTTTTGCAGCTCCCAAATCCTTCATTTCAAATGAATTTGCCAATTTTATTTTGAGCACATTTATTTCCTACATGTTAGACCCTACAACAAGCATGTCATCTACATACAATAACAATATAATATAGCTGCCATGATTTTGCCTTTTTAGATAAACACAATGATCAGAGTGACATCTATTATAACCTTGTTGAGACATAAACTTGTCAAATTTTAGATACCACTACCTTGGAGCCCGTTTTAAGCCATATAAGCTCTTCTTTAACCTGCACACCAATTTTTCTTTCCCTTTTACCTCATACCCTTCTGGTTGCTACATGTATATCTCTTCCTCCAAATTTCCATGGAGAAAATGTTGTCTTTACATCTAACTGATTCCAAGATGTAAATCTTCAGTGCTCTGAGACTTAAAGCGAGTACGATTGAATTCATTTTTAACAACGGGAGAAAATATTTCATCAAAATCAATACCTTTCTATACGTGCAAAGCTCCCTTCACCACAAGTCTAGCTTTGTACCTCTATTTTCCTCCATCTTCTTCCTGTCGACCTTGTAAACCCATTTTATTGTCTCAGCATGATTTACTGCTGAGGCAGCACGACTAAGTCCCAAGTGCGAGTTTGTGCATTAGAGTCCCATCTCTTCTTCCATGGCTAGCTCCACTTCTTCACCTTTCTTTGCATTGCTTCTTCATAACATTCGGTTCACGAATCGATCGGCAATAAATAATATAATGAGAGAGTATCGTTCGAGGTCTACTTATCCTGGTAGATCTTCTAACACCACTTTTCGAGTGTTTGAGTGCTACTTCTTTGTGAGTAGTTCTGTATTCTTTGTGGTTGTTGATTATTATTATTTTTCAAGCACCTTTACTTTTCGATTATCATCAGAAAGCTCTGTGTATTCTTGCTTTCTTTTTCATTTTGTTTCTTTTCACTAGCTGAGTTCTTATAAAAGACCTTTTTCATTGAATATTACATCTCTTGCTCTAATGATTTTGTGATTTTCATAATCATATAAGTGATAACAAAATCATTAGCACCATATTCAATAAATGTACATTTCTTGATTTTTGCCTCTAAGCTTTATTACTGTTTTCTTTATTAATATGGACAAAGGCCTCACAACAGACTTTCAAGAGTAGTTTACCTTTTACTGTCCATGCTTCCTCACGGAAATACCACCATCAAGGAACTTGAAGGCCCTCTGTTTATTAAATAAACGGTAGTATCTCGACATCGCCCAAAATTGTAAAGGCAATCCTGCATGCGATCTCATGCCACCTTGCACGCTCCATGATTGTTCTGTTCATCGCTACGACCCACCATTTTCTGTGGTGTTCTTGGAAACGATCTTCTCTCTTCGAATTCCATGCATGCGAACGGTACCCATCAAATTCTTTCTTTTGTCAATATTCACCTCCATTGTCGATCTAGACACTTCAATATCTTTCTGTCTCAATCTCAACTAAAGCTTTCCATTTTCTTGAAAGTATCAAATACATCGATTTATTACAGATGCAATAAATCCATGTTTTCTAGTTGCATCATCGATAAAAGTAACATAATAATGAGAGCCAGAGATGATACGAGCGAGTCCCCATACATCTATATGCACAAAGCTCCAATTTTTTGCTCTTCTTTTCTTTCCCAACTCTAGAAATGCGACTCTCTTATGTTTTTCCCATAAATGCAATTCTCACGAAATCAAATCAACATTCTTCAAACCTGGCAACAAATTTCTTGAGTGAAGAATCTTCATTCCCTTCTCACTCATGTGTCAAGAACCTATGATGCCATAATCATCTTGCTCATACTGGAAGTTAAAGCATTAACGAGTTAGAAATACCATTGCATAAGTACAATGTGCCAACCTTTCGCCTTTGGCTATTACCGGAGCTCCTTTGGTGACCTTCCAGAGTTTTATCTAGCATGAAAGTTGTCACACAACCTTCATCAGCCTAGCTGCCCTATTGAAATCAGATATCTTCGGATACGGGACATACCTTACCTCCTTTAGTAGCACATTGGTTTCCATTACATGTTGTTTTACAAGAACTTTTACCCATTCAACAATTTTACGGGGGTTTATCATCCCCCAAATGAACTTGTCCAAAATCTCCTTGAACATAGTCATGAAAATATTTCTTATCGTGTGGCATGGAATGAAGCCTCTGAATCTGACAAGAATCGGTAACATTTTGAAAGAAAGAATCAAAGCATCTTGTAACAAATCACTGTCACATTTGCTTCATGATTGTTTTTACTTCTTGTGTGTCTCCTTTTTTTCCCTTAGGGATCTACGGTCTTTCTTTAGGTGTCCTTTCTTTCCGCAATTCCGGCTTCACACTATCACCCCAGTCTAGACTTGGATACGCACTTTTCCTTGATTTACTGCGATGTCCCAGGGACTCTTTCCTCTTTCCATTCTTCTTCCCCTAGACTCGCGAACTCAAAGCATTACACTGATGTCTCACGAGACTTTTCAGTTGCATTTTCACTCGCTTAAGGATAGCACCAACAACATCATCAAACTTTAAATTACTAGATCCAAAGAATGAGTTACTAATGGCCATTACTAAACCATTTCCAACTCTGCGGAAACGAAAGCACAAGAATAACTGAGGCTCTAACTTCATCATCAAAATTTTACTACGAACTTAGCGGTAGTTGATACCTGTATTAAATTCATTTAAATGATGTACTGCGAGATCCACGCTCAGACATCTTCATATTAAATAGTGTTGCATAAGAAATACCTTGTTTGAGGGCGAGGGCTTTTCATACGGTTCGTAGCGTCTACATCAAACCCTCTGTTGTTGTTTCCTTCGAAATATTGAAGACGTGACCATGGGCTAAGACACAAATCTTATGTAAAGTGCCTTTCTATCAAGAATGTTCCATTACTGTAGTCGTCATAGTCGCCGGCTTCTTTGTTTTCACGCTCAATGGTAGGTATAGATATTTCACGATACGGATAATCTTCCATCTACATCTTCCACGACACAAAGTTTTGGCCGTTAAATTTCTTGACCTAAACTTATCATCGTCCGCCATTGCTCCCCTCGAACCATGAACCCTTTTTTTCCTACGAGTTTATCGACCAAATATACCTTCGGCTCGATGCCGATTGTTAGAAAATTATATCGTATGGAGCAATGCAACACATAAAATATGCAGAAAATACAAGCACATAAAACACATAAAACCCGGAGGACTACTGGATATACGTGGTTCACTCCCGGTTTGGGCTACGTCCACACGAAAGCGACGGGTCCTTCCCTTTCTGTTATCGGTAAAAATGAAGAGACAAAACCTACGGCCAGATCCGTTGTAATATCCTCTGTTCTCTCACAATATACGCTCTCTGTTTCTCGCTCTGAGAATCACACATAATCCATGACCACGATACAATGCCCTCATATATATATGTTGCCTGCTAGGAGCAAAAAAACCTAAAATCTAAACATAACTTCTACCATCGGATCATTTTGCTAATGAACGGCCAGGATCTAAACTAGAAATTCTATACTTTTACAAAGCAATTTACATCTTTTTTTAGCTCGGGGCGCTGCCCCGGAACCACGCTCAGCAGCGCCCCCACGGACCCCCCACAGCTGACGATTAATTTCGGGTGGCGTTGCCAGCCCTTTTTAGGTACGGGGGGTCCAAAGGCTGTGATACAAAGTAAACAATATAATCGGGCTCCACACCCGACAATTACATTCATTATCCCCTTGGGTACCTCCCTAGTACCCACATATTATTCTCGACACATTTGAGATTTAATCCCCCTTGACATATTTTCACCATGAAACATGGGAACAAACCATATAATATGCCAATACTAACCAATGTAGTCAGCTAGTAACATGCATAAGCATCCATCCATCCTAGTGAAATGTGGACATGGAGGTCGAACTATGGCCTTTACTCAATCTTGATTTTTAATTTCTTTTTGAGATTCATGTTTTTGTTGCTGCAACTTTGAGGTGTATCCATGCGTTCCCTTTTTAGTCTTCGATGTCTTGCCTCATGGAAGTTACCTCTGTCACTTCATGTTGATCAACTTTCTCAGCTTATTTACGCTCATTCCCTTCCCTTGATGATTTTTGCTTCTCTGTATTGGTGTGGGTAGTGATATAAAATAAGAGTATTCTGCAATTCTTATTTCTTTTACTCTTTAACATATTTCCTTAGCTTCATATTCCTTTTTTACACCCTCGAGTTAGTGTTTGTTAAGGTGTTTTATATAATCGCTCTTCTAATTCAACCCTAGATTCTTTATCTAATGCATCATTAGGTTTGTAATTATTTTCTTGGTGATTTCTTAATGTTGATTCTTGGGCACTTTCTTGCTTTACTAAGAGACATATCCTACAATGTAATCTTACCTTTCTTGTACCAAAGCTTCAAATACTTCTTTTGCACATTAATGTTAATTTTTCGAACTTAGCCCATCCGAGGGTTTCCCAGAACAACACCACATAATCCACATCTATAGCATAAATACTGTGAATGTAACACATATTTATCCATGAAAACCTTCAAATCTTTTAAAAAATTGAACATTTTTTCTCGGCATATATGTTTTGAATATTCTTTGTGGGAACTTGCAACTTTTAGCCAAGTTAATAATGATGAAGTGCATGTTGGTATTACAGGTTAAAGAAAGCAATGACCTTTTTATTTGTGTATACATCCATGAACATATAATACTAAAGTTACCACATAAAAAAAAACCATTGCATATTTCGTTATTCTTCTTTTTAGCAAGTTATCATTGATTCAAGTATTGTATCTCATATTCATTATATAAAAATGCATTTATCTCTTCATATTTGAGTCCATCCCACCATATCATGTCGCGCATCATCCTTTAAATTATTAGGTAGATCTATTCTCCAAAATAATGGATGTTTGCACTTCATCAATTTTATGTATTTTTTAATACTAAAACCATCATCTTTTTCTATAAACCACATCAACGAAAATAGAATTGGAGTTTTAAAGAAAATCACCTATTTTTCAAAGTGGAACTCTTTTATGTAGTTAGGGTTTGATGTTGAAAATGCAAAATAATAATAACTTTGGTTATACGCATATGACTCGGCTACTGTGACCCAAATTATGAAATACCACATCTTTTATGGATCCCCTATCACTAGTTTGCCTTGAATTTATGCTCTCTATCAAAAGATATACAATATGTGAAATTCATGTGTCACTCAAAAAAAACCAAGAAACTTTGTTGATTTTAAATTATCAATAACTTCACTTAGCTGAACTTTGTTTTGAATGATTTCTTTTTAAAGTGGGTATTATATTTAGAAGAATTTGATTTTGGATTTGATTCTCTAAATTTCACATAAATGTTTTTAGAAATAAACCTAAATTATGTCATCCTCTTTTTATGTTAAAAAATATGAACATGAAAAAATATATCCTACTTTGCGAGACAAAAAAATTCTCACTTCATTCCCAGAAAATTTGATACTAATGGTATAGTAGAAATTTCAAATATACAGAAGATAATCACCATAAAGTTACAAGATAAACATCAATCAAACAAAAATATCCTATACATTCATCATTAATAGAAGAAGAATCCTTGGGGTAAGGTAACTCCATAAAATAATTATTTTAAATGAATCAATTCACAAGCCATACTTGTCACAGAACAATACAAATAAATGTACTTCAATACAATGATACTCACATGTATTCCTACTTTCTCATGAGAATATGCCTCTTAATTACATAGTGGGTCTATCTCATTATTATGACCATGTTAGAGTTCTATACTATAGTAATCAAAGTCATTTGGTCTTTCTATATATTTTGGTCAAGTAGTGAAGTTTGAGTCATGATCTCATGAAGATCAAGTCTAAAGCATTATTTGGAGAAATAAGTGATGTATCACATCATTAGTTATAGATTACATTGTAAAATCAAATGTGTTATCAAGTCTTTATCATCACAAACGATGTGACTGTGCAAGCGTATGTTATGCTTTTGTTGCAATAATATATTTTGAAGGTTGAAGGTTTGAGTTGACCTAGGAGCATTCTCTGAGGTTTAAATCATTTAATGGGTCATTCCATGTCAACCTAGTACCCTCAACATGTTAGATGATTGATGGAGGTAGTGCTAACTTGGAGTGTTGTGTTTTCACAGTCACCATATTTTCACTATATCTCTTAAAACCACTTTGTACCCGTTTTCTATGAAGTTTTATAGTATATGCATGAGGGCGAGATGAGATAAGCCACTTAATTTCAAGTCAAAATACTTCATAGTTTCAAGAAAGCAAACACACGTCGTCTACAACCATGTTTTGGATTTGTTCTAGAGATTCGTAAATCAAAATTGGCTCAAATTTTTTTGTGGACAAGGGGTTATAACGATATTAAATTTACGTAAAAAATTAGCTCAATTTGGATTACCATTTAGGATATATTAAAAAAATACCATTCATTGCGCTTTTGGAATTGATCTTTGCGTTGTTGGCTATAGATAAAAATGTCAAATTTGGAGGCTTTATGTGGTAAAATAAATATTCTAAGGTAGAAAGTATCCATATACAATATTGTTCACACATGATGGAGTCATTAGGAAGATCATAAATCAACTAGAGATATTACAACCATGGACAACTGCATTTTTTGCATTTATGAAGAAAATTAGAGTAGTTGTGTTGCGCTTCCAAACAAACTTCCTTTTTGAAGCGAAGTTAAATTTGTCAAAACTTGTTGTAATTTGTTTTAAGGTATTAGTAATTGTAATAAAACATTTAGTGACTCACAAGATCAATTTGGGGCTAATAAATTAATGAAAAGATTCTTAGAAAATATTTGGCTCAAGTAGTCCCTAGTCTTTAGCGAGTTAGTTCTATTTTCATTGCATAAGTTAGAAACAAGATTCCTAATGAAAGAAATTTGATCCCTAGAGGTGAGAGCCGGACTCATTTGAGTCTATTTTATGATGTGCATGTAATGAAAAAAGGTTTTGGTCATATTGGAGAGGAAGACTTGCGTATGTTCTAGTTTTTTCGAATATTTACAAGTGAATGAAAGAGAAAAAGATGATTTGCGAGGGATTCTGTGTCGATCTTGAAGATGTTGTGCTACTCTCTCATATTGTAAGTTTTTGTACATTATTTTCATATATTATATGTATGTCTTCATGCTTGTATGAACCAAAAAAATTCATAATTCATTTTAAAGAGCTCTACGATTTAGTTCACTAGGCAATCTATGTTTTCTTCTTAAAACAATATTTAGAATTCTTCTACAATTTTGATGATCTACGTGTTGTTTCAAAATTTCTTACACTCACCATCGACGATGATTTAATTTGATTTACATCACCAATACTATCTTAGTGCCCATGTAGAAGACCCCTTCTCTTTTCATCCTATCACTTTGGACAAATAATTAACTTGACATGACTCCATGCCCAATGGATTTGTCTTCTTCTTACCGACAAAATGTTGAAAGATTAGATCTTATTGAGCACCTAGCACCTAGCCTAACATCATAGTAGTTGAAAATCCTAATAGAGAGAGCCCTCTCAAAGGCTAGAAGGGCTAGATTCTAGCCTAAAAAGTTGTTTTTGTTACCTACGAATTTCTCTCCTCGGCCCTAGGGAAATTGCGGAGAGACTAGCATTAGCGGCATTGTTGAGGGAACGAAAGGTTCCATCTTCCCTGGGAAAAGATCATCAAATTTTTAGATATGATTGATGATGGTGGACAAGCGGTCGAGACACATGAAGGTTGTACCATTCCACTGATGACCCCAATCAAGTTTCAACTTGATCCAAATGTTTAGATTCAACCAAAATATTCATCTTTCCCACACCTAGTGTATTAAGCACCCATACTAGGGTGGGGCCCACGATGCTATTTTTTGGGTGCGTGTCTATTTTTATTATCTCTTAATTTAGATAGACATTAAAGCTGTAATCTATTCTCAATGTGGAATTGAAAATAGTCAATTGAAGCGAAAAATTTAGTTGCTTCAGTGGATTTCGACTTAGAGGTTGGTTGGTAGAGACATGTATGAGTAATTCTAGTTGTATGCGAGTTCGAAGTGTAGCGGTGCATGAGTTGGTACAAGTTGTAAATCGGTTTAACTCGGTTAAGTGAGTTAAAATCAATTGTGCTAGTTATGCTTGAAGATACACTAGTAGAGATACGATGAATTAAATATTGATTAATTCATGATGAGTGATCTCATGCAGTAGCTGATTTATATTTATTAGTTGCATGCATATGGGAATCTAGTGGAGACCCGAGTTGAGTTCTAGGTGAAAGGGGGTTGAATATTAGTTTTGACATTATCTTCTTGCACACATGCGGAAAACACCCATTGGAGTGCCGTGATACTTTCAGTAGTCAAGGCGAGGCAATAATTCCTATCTTTTAGGGATCTTTACCATCGGGGAGATTTATGCAGAAAAGGCAAGTTGTCTAGAGAAGTGAGGAATTGGCTATGTGTTGGTCGGTTTTCTTATGACATTTGTGAGAGCAGGTTACGTTGATGTGCTGAGGGCTCTTGTGAGAAGATTTTTGTATGTAATTGTCTCACTGATCCATGATTAATATACAATACTCATCATATAGTGGGGTTTTTAGCGCGTAAGCTTTCTGAAAATTATCTATGTTATGTGTGATTGATCTTTCTTCATGCTATGTAATTGGTGATTGTGTTTTTAATTCCCACAAAGATTTGTATAAGCGATTCGGTGTTTAAATTTAACATATTTTTAGATTAGGTGAATCAGAATATACATGCATATTTTATAATTTACACATGGTATCGGAAACACAGGGAAATTGCATAAGTGAAGTAGGGTATGAAGTTTGTGGTTGGATAAATTCAAATTTTGCAGAAGAACTTTCTTGGTGCTACGGTTGATTCAAGGTCAAAATGGATTTCAATGGCTATGAGGTTCGTATGCACTCGAGAGTAGATCAAACTAAGAATTTCTTGGAAGGACGGGATGGAGGCGATGCCTCGAAGACAATGGTTTGAACGAATTCATTGAAAAAGACATTCTAAGCCCGGATGCTACGAGACAGTGCCAATCTTGATGCATGGAAAAAAGAAAGTGGAAAAAGGCGAGGAGGATCCCGTTGGAGGGAGTATGAGACCACATTGTCTCAAGCCTCCATGGGAAAAGCTACACCATATGCTATGTGGAAGCTTTGATGGATTTATTCCAAAGCGATGAGAGACCATAGGAAATTGGCACTCGAAAGATAAACTCAAGAAGGTCAAGATGGAAAATGGTGACACCATTCCAAAATATCTCACGAAGTTTGTCCAATATCAGGGATGGGCTGGGGAGTGCGGGAATAACATTCGTGTGGTGATTATTTGGTGAGCTTAGATCTCCTAGGACTACTAAGGGTTGGCACATTTATCGAACCACTCGGTCAACGGAAAGGAAAAAAAATTCCAGTTAGGAGCGACGTGACGGGCCAGTTTGGTGTAGAGAGGAGTTCGGACATGCATCGAGAGATGGATCTTCATCTAAGAATGAGGATGAAGAGGATTTTATTTGGCTACCAAGGTGAGGGAAGGGGAATGGGAAGAAATTTCCTTCAAAATCCAAGTCCAAAAGGTTATTGAGATTCGACAGAAGATCCTAGTGAAAATTAAGAACCTACACTAGAATGGAGCCTCAAGCTATTTTTAGATGGATGTATATTTATAGATGCATGAGAAAATTCTATTTATAAATGCATGTCTATTTATAGATGTATCGTGCAAGTTCTATTTGTAGATTGCATGTCTATTTATAGATGCATATGTCGACTATTATTATCATAATATTAGTTGGACAATAAGCAATAATCTATTCTCACCAGTGACACTTGGAAATAGTTAGTTGAAGTGGAAAATCAGTTAGCTAAAGGAATTTTTGAGTTAAGAGGTTGGTTGGTGGGACATGCAAGTGGACTTGAAGTTTAGCTGAATGATTTGAAGTTATGTAGTTGGAAGTGTAGTTATGAAAGTTGTAAAGTAGTTTTAACTCGAGTTAAGTGAGTTAAACTCGAGTTTAATCTGATGTAGCGAAGATACACTAGTGAGGGATCAAGTGAGATTAATTATTAATTAATTAAAATCGAGTAGCCTCACATACAGGCGAAAGTTACTACTATTAACGACATGCCATGTCGGATCGATGGAGAATCAATTGAGTTGTAGGTGGAAAGGGCAGATAACTATCGGTTGTGACATTATCCGGTTGACACATGCAACCACACACACATGGATGTTCCCATGAGGATTGCACATTCAAGGCAAGTAGGATTACATTCATTCGAGTATTGCTGCTACGGTTGGGATTTCCACGGTGGATGTAGAATTCTTGGAGACAATAAATTGGCTAAGGAACATGCACAAATTTTTGTATGATGATGTGAGATGATTTAGCTCATGTCTACAGAGATCTTGGATGGAGCTTTGTATGTAATTATTTCATGATCCATGATATAATACATAATAGAAGATAGTGGGGTTTTTAGTATATGCTTTCTACGGGTAAATTATCTTTGATATGTGTGATTGATCTTTCTTCGAAATTGTTCTGTGATTAGCGATTGTGTTTCCAAATTCACACGAAAGATTTTTGCAGAAAGCAGTATACGTATTGCTGATAGCATATTATTTCTAAATCAAAAGAATCCAGACCTACACATGTTTTTGTATTAAATTTCTACATGGTATCGAAAGCCTGAGATATTGTAGTAGTGAAACTAGAGCTAAGTTTGTTGGTGGAAAATAATTTGAATTTGCGAGAAAGACTTTCTTGGTGCTACAGATGATTCAAGATCAAAATGGATTTCAATGGCTTGAGGTTAGATTATGCACTCGAGGCTACGAAATACATTGCTTGGAAGGATAGGATGGAGGTGGTACTAGATATAATGGCTTGAAGATTCATTAACAATGATGTTCCTAAGCATCCTTCGTTAGATGTTGCCAATCTTGATGCATGGCAAAGAAAACAGTGGCGAGGGAGGATTCTGTTGGAGGGAGTACGAGACCACATTGTCTCAAGCCTCCATGGGAAAGCCATACCACTGCTATTTGGAAGGCTTTGGCAGATCTTTTCCGACGGCGCGACCATAGGAAATTTGCAGCTCAAAGATAAACTCGGGAAGATCAAAGAGATGGAAAAGGGTGACAACATTCCAAAAGTATCTCACTAAGTTTGTCCAATGTTGGGATGAGCTGGGAATGTAGGAATAACTCGTTATTGATGATGATTTGGTGAGCTTGGATCTCTTGGGACTTTCTAAGAGTTAGCTGATTATGAAGACTATCACATGCCAAAGGAAGAGAAAAATTACCGAATTGAGAACACGTGGTTGGATCGGTGGAGGAGAGTTCAAACGGAACACTAGAGATGGATCTTCATCAAGGAATTATGATGAAGAGGATTGTGCTGGTTGCCAAGGCAAGGAAGTGGAAGGGGAAGAAATTCCATTCTAAATCCAAGTCTAAAGGCAAGAAGTTGGATATGTCCAGGGTGAAGTGTTTTCCATTACATCACGAACATGGGCATCTTGCTACTAACTACGTCGAAGAAGAAGAACAAGAAGGACTGATGGAGTTGCGGTTGGTGAGACCCTTGCCTCGCTAATTTGAGCTTGACTTCTCTTTGATCACATGCATGGTAGTCAATTGCATTGGGATCGATGTAGATGTTGGATAGTGGCGCTTGCTTTTCACATGACGGGAGATAAGGAACTTTTCAGGGTGACTTGGAGGAGAAAGATCTCCGGATGCATATAGAGATGGGCGGCGAAGGACGGATACAATCACTGACATGTGGTACCATTACCTTTCAAAGGATTTTAGGTAAACTATTTCAATTTAAAGCATGTTATGCATGTTCCAAGTCTAAAGAAAAAATTTGGTCTCGGTCGCAATGTTGGGGGACGGGAGGCTATGACGTTGGTTTTAGCAATGGAAAACTTTTTCTGCGACATAAAAAGCGGGTCGAGCCAAGAGGATAGGGATTCAAGTTAAGAATATCACAATATAAAGGTAGATGTAAGTTGCTCTACTATGATGGGCAAGGTGGAAAAAGTGGTGAGCAGGGGATGAGGGCGAAATTATGAGTTTCAAAACGATTGAGCCATCTTCATCATGGAGCCTTGATAGTCATGCAAAAAAATATCTACTTGACTTCCAATGGGAACACTTACTCGAATTTAGATCGGTGCAAGAGGTTGCACCATGGGGAAAGTATGTAAATTCCACCTTTCATGAGAAGGAGAACTGTGCTTCGGGGATCCTTGAGAGAGTTCACAAAGACGTGTGTGGACCATTCTCGGTTGCTTCAACGACAAAAACATAAGTACTATGTTATTTTTGTTGATTAATTTTCTCGTAAATGATGGATATTATCTCATGGAGAGAGAAGGATCCAAAGCATTCTCAAATTTTTGTGAGTTTAAGGCATTGGTGGAGAAGAGTCGGAGGAAAGCAGTGAAGGCTACTGCGGAGCGATAATGGTGGAGAATACATCTCTAATAGAATTCAATAACTGCAACAAAGAAGGAATTCCAAGAGAACTCATAGTGCCTCATAACCCATGAAAAAATGGGATCACGAGAAGAAGAAACAGAATGATCGTGGGTGTGACACGAGTGATGTTGCATGATCGGGCCTACCAATGCATTTGTGTGGCGAAAGCATGCAACCTTTGCGGTTATGTGACATGATTTTCCCTCATAGAGTACTTAGCATGAGTACACACAAGAAGCTTTCATTGGTAAGACACCTGGATATGTTCACACTTTAAGATTTTAGGCTCATACTTTGTTTATGTGCATGTGCCCTAAGGATGTCGGGGAAGAAGCTGGAGCCAATTGTTAAAGTTGGGATTTTTGTGAGAATTTATGTCGAAACACCACATAATTATCAGTGTGTATTTTTCAAATAGTTGAATGATTTCTGTGATGCTAATGGGATATAAAATTTGATGAGGGGAAAGCCATGCGGTTGTCACTACGAGAGGGATTTGGACTTGCATGGAGGAGGAAGCGATGGTTCCCAAAGATGAGTCTCTAGATGTGGATCAACCCACGGAAAGGAGGTTCATGGAGTGGAGGAGTCCATCATGTAGATCCCAACCATCAGAGGCTGGTAGGCGTGCTGAAGGCCGATGGGTGTGAGACTTGATGCTTTCACAGAATGTACGAGCCCCTACTTCACATCACGGACAAAGACGGTCTCTGGGACCGATTTACTCTGGATACATGGCTCTCACGAGCAATATGTTTTTGACTAAACCATCTTCCTTTCGGGGAAGCGGTGCGAACCCACATGGGTAGATGCAATGGTGGAGTATGACACCATTGTCAAAAAATAGTGCTTGGAAATTATTCTAGAGTCAGTTGATAAATCGATGGTAGGTTCGAGATAGATATACAAGGTAAAGCAAGGCTGCTCATGGGAGTGTTGAGATACAAGGCCTAATTTGTGGCATGGGGCTTCTCATGATTGAGGGATGGATTATGAAGAGATATTTGCATGTCGCGAGTAGTTTTCCATAGGGACCATCCTTTCTCTCTCAACACGGATGGGCTGAGCGCATTCATCAGATGGATGTAGAAGACTATGTTTCTCAATGGGATCATTGAGGAAGAGGTGTACATAGAGCTGACCTTTGAAGGTTTCGATATCTTCAATAGAGAGTCACATGTGTCTTGACTCAAAAGAGTGTTGTATGGGCTGAGCAAGCACCCCATGCTTGGTACACTCGGATAGATAGTTATTTCATGGACTAGGCTTCACCAAAAGTGAAGCAAATGCAAACCTATACCAAATTTTTGGTGGAGGTAAAGCTTTTAATCATTTTCTTTATGTTAATGATTTAATATTGAATGCTAATGAAAAAATTGATACACTCATGCAAGGAGGATCTTGCAGAGGAGTTCGAGATGAAGGATATGGGCCTCCTTCATTATTTCCTTGGATTGGAAATATGGCAGCGAGATGGTGAACGTTTGTGTGTCTCAAGGGAAAGTATGCGAGGGAGATACTAGAGTGAGTTTCACACGGAGGATGCAAACCCATGGATACTCCTCTTCCCGGGAAGGCGGAGGAAAGAGGATGCTACTTCTAGAGAGTGTAGTGCATTCTACTGTCTATTGACAATTAGTGGGTTCACTAATGTATTTAGTGAATACGAGAGCGGACATTTGCTATGCGGTTAACTACTTTGGTCAAGCTATGGTTCAGCCTACCAAGCTCTTTTGGGAGGCGGGGCAAGCATGTCCTTAGATACACGAGGGGCACTTTGAGAGTATTGTTTATAGTAGCGGACAGACGGATGAGGTGAGTTGCATGGCTTCATGGATGCATAGATTAGGCGGGAAACCCATCGGACAAAAATAACACATCGGGGGGGGATCTTTAGCGTATTGGATCTCTTGTTGATTCTTGGTACGGCGGTAAGTAGATCCAGTGCTTTTCAGTTCAATGGAAGCGGAATACATATAGCAGCCGAGTCAAATGCATGTGAGGCTATTTAGATGAGAAATATATTGGTTGGTTTGTTTGGTTCTCATTTAGATCCAACAATGATTCATTGTGATAATCATGAATTGCATTAAACTCTCGATTAATCCTATGTTTCTATGATAGATATAAGCATATAGATGTACGGTACCATCATCTCGAGATTGTGTACAAAGGAGAATCATGTTTCTTTAGTACATTCCTACGAAAGATCGGGATGCGAGATATTCTAACGAAGGCGCTCACCGAGGAGCAAATTCGAAAACCATAGAGACAGGATTGGAGTGAAGGATAATCCCTTTCTTATTGATAGGGAGTGTTGAGATTCAACAAGGAGATCCTAGTGAAAATTAAGCACCTACACTAGCATGGAGCCTCAAGCTATTTTTAGGTGGATGTTTGTTTATAGATGCATGAGAAAATTCTATTTATAGATGCGTGTCTATTTATAGATGTATCAGCAAGTTCTATTTATAGATTGCATGTATATTTATAGATGCATGTACGAAAGCTATTATTATCCCTTAATATTAGTTGGAAAATAAACAATTATATATTCTCAATGAGCACTTGAAATATTAAAGCTGAAGTGGAAAAATCGGTTAGCCAAAATAATTTTGAGTTAAGAGGTTGGTTGGTGGGACATGCAAGTCGGACTTAGTTGTACTGAGTGGATTCAAAGTTGTAACGAGTTGGAAGTGCGAGTTATGAAAGATTTGTAAAGTAGTTTAACTCAATTAAGTGAGTTAAACTCGGTTATGCTAGTTATGCTGAAGATACACTAGTGAGAGATCAAGTAAATTAATTATTAATTAATTCACAATCGAGTGGCCTAACATGCAACTAAACATTTACTACTATTAGCGCATGCATGTCGGATCCGATGGAGACCCAATTGAGTTCTAGGTGAAAAGGGAAGATAACTATTAGTTGTGACATTATCACGTTGCACAAATGCAACCACACACACATTGGATGTGACATGAGGATTGCATAGTCAAGGGAAAGCGAGGATTCCATTCATTTAGGGATTTCTATCAGCTAGGATTGTGCAGTGGAGGCGGAGCTATGCCCAGAGCGGTAATTGGCTAAGGAACTTGCCAATTTTTTATGACGATGTGTGAGATAGTTAGCTCATGTACTTGAGAGCTCTTGGATTGGAGCTTTGTATGTAATTGTTTCATGATCCATGATATAATACATAATAAAATATAGTGGGGTTTTTAGCTATATGTTTTCCCTGGGTAAATTATATGTGTTATGTGTTATTGATCTTTCTTCATGATATTGTGATTGGCGATTGTGTTTCAAATTCATAAAGATTTTTGTAGAAACGATTCTATATTTAGTAGTAGCATATTATTGTTAGATCGAGGAGAATCCGGTGAATACATGTTTACGTATTAAATTTCTACAAAGGAAAGAAACATGACATGTCCAAGGTGAAGTGTTTTCATCGTCACGAACATGGGCATTTTGCTACTAATCGTGCTCAAACGAAGAAGAACAAGAAGGTTGTTGGATGCGGAGTTGGTGAGGCCCTTGCCTCGATATTTGAGCTTGACTTCTCGTTGATCGCATGCATGGTGTCGAAGTGCAATGGGATACTGTGGTATTTGGATAATGGCACTTCCTTTCACATGACGAGAGATAAGGAACTTTTCGTTGACTTGGAGGAGGAAGATATCCATATGCATATTGGGATGGGTGACGACGGGATGCTACGGTGCTACCGGGATTGGTACCATTACCTTTAAGAGGGAGTTAGGTAAACCATTTCAATTAAAATATGTAATGCATGTACCGAGTGCGAAAAAAAATTGGTCTCAATCGCAATGTTGGAGGATAGAGGCTATGCCGCGTTTTTTTAGTGATGGAAAATATTTCACCCGCAACATAAAACAACGAAAGTCGAAAGCCAAGAGGATAGGGATTCTAGTTAGCAATATCTACAAGCTTGACGTATATGGTTGCGTCTACCATGATGGGCAAGGGGGAGAAAGTGGTGAGTCGGGATGAGGGTGAATTATGGCACAAGCGATTAGGCCATCTTCATCATGGAGCCTTGAAAGTCATGCACCAAATTTCTACTGGACTTCCAATGGGAAAACTTGCTCGGTTAGATCGGTGCAAGGGTTGCATCCATGGGGAAGTATGTAAATTCCACCTTTCATGAGAAGGAGAACCGAGCTTCGAGGATCCTTGAGAGATTTAACATAGATGTGCAGTGGACCATTCTCTGGTTGCTTCAACGACAAAAACATAAGTACTATGTAATCTTTGTTGATGAATTTTCTCAGTAAATGCTGGATATTCTTCATGCAAAAGAAAGATAAAACATTCTATAAGTTATGTGAGTTTAAGGAATTGGTCGAGAAAGAGTTGGGGGAAAGAAAGTGAAGGCTCTTAGGGAGTGATAATGGTGGAGAATACATCTCTAATGAATTCAAGAACTTCGCGAGCAAAGAAGGAATTCCAAAGAGAACTCATAGTGCCTCATAACCCACAACAAAATGGGGCCTCGAAGAGGAAGAACAAAACGATCGTGGGTGCAGACACTCATACGATTTTGCATGTTCGAGGCCTCCCAATGAATTTGCGGGTAGAAGCATGAAAACATTGTAGTTATGTACAAAACCATTGTCCTCATAGAGTACTTGGCATGAGTACACTTGAAGAGGCTTTTCATGGTTAAGAAACTCGATGTTTCACACTTTAAGATTTTTTGGCTCATCTTTTTATGTGCATGTGACCAAGGATGCCAAGAAGAAGTCTGGAACCGATCTGCAAAGTTGCAGGATTTTTGTGGGGTACACGAAACACACCATAATTATCATGTGTATTTTCCAAAAAACAGAATGATTGTTGTGCAATGTGATATAAAATTTGATGAGGGGAAAGCCATGTAGTTGTTCTTGGAGAGGAGTTGGACTTTTATGCGAGAGGAGGAAGCTGTTGGTTCCCAAAGATGAGTCTCAAGATGTGGATCAGCCACATGAGGAGGTTCATGGAGTGGAGGAAATAACTCATGCAAAGCCATCCATCATAAATGGTAGAAGGCGCACCACAGTGATAGGTCGAGACTTGATGCTACCGAGAATGTAGGAGCCCCTACTTCTCAACGCAGACAAAGACAGATCTCCTAAATGATTTACTCGGATACATGGCTCTTATGAGAAAATGTATTGTGGCTGAACCATCTTCCTTTCAGAAGCTGATCACAACAGACCTACTTAGGTTGATGAAATGGTGGGGGAGTATGACTCCATTGTCAATAATAGTGCATGGGAGCTAATCCCAAGACTAGTCAAAAAATTAGTGGAAGGTTCGAGATGGATCTACAAGGTAAAGCAAGTCACTAATGGGAGTGTGGAGAAATACAAGGCCAGATTTGTAGCACTGGGGTTTTTCACGAGATAAAGGGGATAGATTATGATGATACTTTTGCGTGTGTCACAAGGTACTCTTCCATAAGATCCATCCTTGCACTCTTAGCACGCGAATGGGTTGGTGCATTCATCGAGATGGATGTAAAAAGTGTGTTTCTAAATGGGATCATTGAGGAAGAGGTGTACATAGAGAAGCTTGAAGGTTTTGAGATCTTCAACGATAGTCGCATGTGTGTAAACTCAAAGAGCGTTGTGCATGGGCTGAAAGCAAGCACCCCGTTCTTGGTACACTTGGATAGACAACTATTTCACTAGACTAGGCTTCACCAAAAGTAGAAGCGTGATGCAAACTACGTACTGAGAATGTGGTTGAGGGTAAGCTATTGATCATTTTTATTTATGTTGATGATATAATTTTGACTGGTGATGAGTAGTTGATACACTCATGCAAGGAGGATCTTTCAAGGGAGTTTGAAATGAAGGATATGGGCCTCCTTCATTATTTCCTTGGATTGGAAATATGGCGACGGGATGGTGAAATTTTTTGTCTCAAGGAAAGTATGCGAAGGAGATACTAGGTAAGTTTAACATGAAGAGTTGCGAACCCATGGATACTCCTCTTCAGGAAATTGGAGGAAATAGGATGCTACTTCCGGAGAGGTAGCGGATGCTACTTGTCTATCGACAATTAGTGGGTTCGCTAATGTATCTAGTGAACACGAGACCCAGACATTTTCTACGCAATTAACCAACCAAGTCAAGTTATGGTTAAGCCTATCAAGCTCTTTTGGAAGGTGGGGAAGCATGTCACGCAGATACTTGAGGGGCACATCAAAGTATGGTCTATGGTACGGAAGAACGAATGGAGTGAAGTTGCATGGCTTCACGGATGTAGATTGGGTTGGAAGTCCATCGGATAGAAAGAGCACATCGGGGGGGATGTTTAGCGTTGGATCGACAACGGTTTCTCGGGATACGATAGAAACAATGATCCGTAGCACTTATTTCGGAAGAAGAAGAATACATGGCAACAAACCAAGCTGCATGTGAGGCTATCCGGATGAGAAAGATCTTGGTTGGTTTGTTTGGTTCTTAGATGGATGCTGACAGGTGATTTATTGTGATAATCGAGTTGCATTAAACTTTTGATTAATCCTATGTTTCATGATAGGTCCAAGCATATAGATATCTCGGTACCATCATCTCGGATATTTTGTGCGAGAGAAGGATCATTTTGCTTCGAGTACATTCCCACGGAAGATCGGGATGCAAATATTCGATGAAGGCACTCACCAAGAGCAAATTAGAATACCATAGAGACAAGATTGGGGTGAAGGATAATTCCTTTCTTGTTGAGAGGAGTGTTGAGATTCAACACCCACACCTAGTGCATTAAGCACTTTGGTTACATTAAGCACCCGGACTAGGGTGGGGCCCACGATGTTATTTTTTGGGTACATGTCTATTTTTATTATCCCTTAATTTAGATGGACATTAAAATGTAATCTATTCTCAATGTGGACATGAAATAGTTAAATGAAGTGGAAAATTCGGTTAGCCGGTGAATTTCGAATTAAAGGTTGGTTGGTGAGACATACTGAGCAATTTTAGTTGTAACGAGTTCTAAGTGCAATGGTGCGTGAGTTGGTGCAAGTTGTAAATCGGTTTAACTCGGTTAAGTGAGTTAAACTCGGTTGTGCTAGTTGTAGCGAAGATACACGAGTGAGAGATCTAGTGAATTAAATATTAATTAATTCACAATCGGTGATCTCACATGCAGCGATGATTTACTATTATTAGTTGCATGCATGTCGGATCCGGTGGAGACCCAGTCAAGTTCTAGATGAAAAGGGAGGTTGACTATCGGTTGTGACATTATCTTCTTTCACACATGCGAGCAAACACCCATTGGAGTGCCCATGATACTTGCGCAATCGAGGCGAGCAAGAATTCCTATCTTTTAGGGATCTTTACCATCGGGGATTACGTAAACAAGGCGAGGGTTGATCAGGCAGAGAATTGGCTATGTGTTGGTCAATTTTACATATGACGGTGTGAGACAATTAGCTAATGTACTCGAGGGCTCTTGTGAGAATAGTTTTGTATGTAATTGTTTCATGATCCATGCTTAATATACAATAGAATATAGTGGGGTTTTTAGTTGTAATATTTCCCTAGGAAATTATACGTGTTGTGTGTGATTGATTTTTCTTAATGTTCATGTGATTAGTGTTTGTGTTTTTAATTCCGCAAAAGATTTGAAGAAGCGATTCGATATTTAACCTTAGTACATTGTTAGATCGGGTGAATCCAAGATATACATGCTTGTTTTATAATTTCTACACCAAAGAAACCACTAATAGCGGGATCCAAAAATCAAGGTTTTACTAACAACTCTTTTGGCTCAAGATGAGTTATATATCTACAAGGTATGCTCCCATGAATCAAGATCATATTCCATTTTTTCCAAATCCCATGCCTTGTGTAGATAGGGAAGAATTATTTTCCAATATTCAAAGATCATGTAGGAGATGATGCTGCTCTTCACTTGGTTAAATGTCACATGCACATGCGTAGACTTAAGATTCAATTCATGAAAGCTGCATGATGAAGATGTTTATGGTTACTTTGGAAGGAAAAGTAAGATCCTAGTATGAAGGTTTGCCACATGGTAAGCTTGTATTCTCTTAAATATTTTTATTTAGTATTTTTTTGAGAAATACAAAAGAATCTCATCCTTATTTATGGTTGACAATTGTTGTGACCATTAATTTGAGTATTTCATTTAAAATTTGGAAATTATTATGGTGGTGAAGGGTTCATGATGAAGAAATCCTGGAAGCTTTGTATGAGAACCATTTTCATCACCAAGAAGAAAATGGTAGCCTTTATTTGATGAAAGTGAAACCAAGGAGGATTTTAATGATGATAGTCATGTTCCATCCTATGAAGTTGATGAAACTTTGCAGTAGCCTTGTCATTTTTTAAGTGACCAAGAGGAACAACTAGTAGAGTTTAGTAACCTTGATACTACAAGAACATTTCCAACAAACAATTTTTTCTTCCTTGATTGAAGACCAATCAGATTTGCATGATGAAATCCATGTTACACCCTATGATTTTTTAATGATGATTTGCGGCAATATTGTTAGTCTTCATATGAACAAAATAGGGATGAAGACCATTTTTCAAATTTTCTTTCATGTCATTCCTTTAATGAATTTTTTTTCTCATGAAAAAGTCTACAAAAAATCAGATCTACGAAATTGTTTGCATGGAAAATTTAGTCAATGAACTAGTCCTTGTTGGTAGCTTCTTACATATGCAAGAGGATCATGTGCAAGAACTTATTTGAGAGTGATTTTGAAATTGAAAACATAGAACAACCATCGGTAATATATGAAGTTTCTCTTATTGTTTTTGTTAATCAAGAAGATATGAATTTGCATATTCTTCAAGATTCTTTTTGCAAACCTATTTGAATCATTAGTGAAGTCAGATTTTGTCTTGTTTATAAAGCATGGGTTTAGTTTCATCTGAAAATTTAAGTTGTTATTTTGTATAATTTTACTATACGCTTATAGAGGGCATTAGAAAAAATTCCAGTGGTGGCCATCTCCTTGCTTGGCTTCACTAGAAATTTTTTATCACTTGAGTGAGTAGGTTATTCAACACTTTAGTGTAGGTAACAATGTGAATAAGCTCAATGGTTTGAGCATATTTTTTAGTAATTTTAAAATTTCCATTTCAGTCGGTGTACCCGGTTTCCAATAGTTTTTTTTGGTAGATTGGTATTACTTTTTCAACATTCATTTTCGGTTGTAGTTGCGTGTTGAAGATTTGGAAGAGAGCGGATTACATTCTACAATTGGAAAATTGAGTTTCGGATCAGCCCATTGGTCATACTACTAGTCTACGGTGTTCTTGGCACCTCACATGGAGGATTCCATCCCCATTGGAGTCGATGTTAGAGTCCTATACTATAGTAATCAAAGTCAATTTGGTTTTTCTATGTATTTTTGGTCAAGTTGTGAAGTTCAATCATGATCTTATAAAGATAAATTCTAAAGCGTTATTTGGAGAAATAAGTTGTGTCACATCATGAGTTATATTCTCACGTTGTAAAATCAAATGTGTCATCAAGTCCTTATCATCACAAAAGGTGCATTGCACAGTGTGTACTGTACGATTTTCTTGCAAGAAGAGATTTTGAAGTTTGAAGGTTTACATTTAGGAAAATTATCACGGGTTTAAAACATTGAATGGGTTATTCCATGTCAACCCGATACCCGTGACATGTCGGATGATAGTCGGAGGTAGTGTAATCTTAAAACCTTTGCGCTTCTATGGCGTGTTTTCATACAATCACTATATTTTCACCGTATCTATTAAAAACTTGTACACATTTGCTATGATTTTTTTTATAGTAAATGCATGAGGGTGATATGAATAAACCCACTTAATTTTAGGTCAAATGCTTCACATTTTTTTGAGAAATGAGCCACGCAGTCATATACAACCATTTTTGGATTTTCTCGAGTTCGGCGTGTCATATTTGGTTCAATTTTTTTGTGCGGAAAGGGTTATAATTATATTAACTCGCTATCAAAAAAATCAACTCAATCCGACCTACCATTTAGGGAGATATTAAAAAAATATCGGTCATTGCACTTTTGAATACGGCATTGCGTTTTTTGCTATAGATAAAAATGTCAAAGTCAAAGGCTTTATAGTGGTAAAATAAATCTTCTAAAGGGGGAAGTATCCATATACAAGTTTGTTTGCACATGTTGAATTCATCAGGGAAGCTCATAAATTGACTAGAGATATTACAACCATGGGGTGTTGCATTTCCTCGCTACATTTTTGCATTTTCACGGAGAATTGAGGCAATTGCGTAGCCCCAAGCGTTGCGTTTCAGGATAATTTTTTTTTGAGTGAGTTAACTTGGTCCAAACCTATTGTAATTTGTTTTTTAAGGTCTTAGTAATTGTAATAAAACATTTAGTGACTAACAAGCTCGATTTTAGGGGTGAGAAATTAATGAAAATGCTTAGAAAAGATCTGGTTAAGCGTCCCTAGTCTTTTAAATGCGATTAGTTACTGTTCTCATTGTAGAAGTTAAAAACAACATTCCAAATGAGGAATTTGATCCCTAGAGGTGAAACCGACTCATTTGATTCTATTTTATGATGTGCATGTAATGAAAAAAAAGGTTGGTCATATTGGAGAGGGAAAGAGACTTGTGTATGTTGTAGTATTTCTAAATATTTACGAGTGAATAAAAGACAAAATGTGATTTGCGGGGATTCCTGTATGGGATCTTGATGATTTTGTGCTTCTTTCATGTTGGAATTTTTCCTTATGTTATTTTCATATCTTAGGTGTATGTCTTCTTGCTTGGATGAACCATAAATTAATTCGAATTGGTTTAAAAGGTTCTTTGATTTAGTTTACCAAGAAATTTATGTTTTCTTCTTAAAACAACATTTAGAATTCATCTACAAATTTGATGTTCTGTATTGTTTCCACCTTTCTTACACTCACCCTCTTGTTGTGATTTAACTTGATTTCATCACCAAAGACTGCCTACCTTGCCCATGTAGAAGACCCCTTCTCTTTTCATCCTATCATCTGGACAAATAATCAATTTGACATGACTCCATGCACAATGGATCTGTCTCCTTTCTTACCAACAAATCTTTGAAAATAAAACCTTATTGAGCTCTATACCTAGCCTAACATCATAGTATTTGAACATCCTAACAGAGAGAGCCCTCTCCAAGGCTATAAGGGATATATTCTAGCCTAAAAAGTGGTTTTGTAGTTACCTCCAAATTTCTCTCCCTCGACCTAGGGAAATTACGGAGAGCTAACATGCCACATTACATTTATTATCCCCTTGGGTACCTTATATTATCTTCCCTAAGTATATTGCAATATGCTTACATGCTTACATTGTTAATCATCACGCAATCCAATGTTCTAAAAAAAGACTTTGTAACATATATTGAAATGTCCATGTGGGTCTCCTTGGGACACTCCTTCTTATAAAAGTTTAAAATGTGAAAGTGTAAGCTTACACAATAAGTCATCATATGCTTTTTAATCTTTTTAAATTAAAATTGTATAACAAATCTTGAAATATCCATAATATAAACTTCTACTGTAAAACATTTCAAAATTTATTACACAATCTTTATCCAAATTATATATATATACATATATATATTATCATATTTATAAGCTTTCTCGATAAGTTGTAGTAAATTTCTCTTTCAAGTGGAAACTTTTAAATGGTTATTGGAACACTATGCTATATAACCTATATTTTATCATAGGGTGCAAGGCACTTCAATGGGGGATGAGACATGTATGGAAATATGAGTCAGATAACGCCCTCTTACCCAATTAACAAAAGAAAGTGCAAAGAGAACCCCTTGTCTTACACTATGGAGAAATTCATAAAACAATGAAATATAAATAAGTGTCGACAATATGTAACCACCGATGCGGGACCCTATAATGACCCGAATGGAAATCCCTCTCACACAGCAAAAGCTGAAAAAGCTCAAACACTCAGCTTTTGTAGCTTATCATTTGCCATAATACAAACGAAGAAGATAACGTTTTAGTTTTTGCCTTTTTTTATTTCAAAAATTTAAGACGCATAGCCATTTTTTTCAAAAATTGAAGACGTATAGCCATTCTTGCTATTCACTGAGAGTGACTACTCTACAGTACTTTCCATGGATTTTTTCGGAAGCTTCAGATCTGCACGTCATAACACATGGCTTGCACATGAATTATATGGTAAGTTGTCAGGGGCTGCACATGTAATACTACAAGCTCATAAATTCTGCTATATAACTCTCGTGAATTTGCTCCTTTGCCCAATCTGCAAGCAGTGTTTGTATTAACTGAACTGCTTTATAGTCTCTTGAATTTTGTTTATTGGGCTCTGTGTTTGAGATCTGTTCAATGGCAACTCGCCTGCTGTTTGTTTCCCTTACTCTCTTGCTCCTGCTCGGCCTGTTGTGGGAAAGCCAGGGTAACTATAACGCACTTCGTCATGATCCAATTTATCTTTAGAAATGATTTTATATGGTTTTGAGTCCTGACAATTGTCCTAATTTTTGCAGGGTGCTAGTTCTTCTGTGGGAACTGATAATGGACAATCCCACATAGCTTTCCCTGTGAGATAATTCTGTTCTCTTATGAAGTTGTCATTACTATATAGTCATAGTCATCTAATTCCAGGTCTTATATGCAACTGAGGTTAGGAATCTGATATAATATGCACATCAAAGTTGCCAAGCTCAAGGATATCTTGACATTCTTGAAGTGCAACAATGCACTCAATGCACCATCTAGCTCAAGGATACCTTGATATTCTTGAACTGCAACAATGCACTCAATGCACCATTTAGTTAGGTTATATATATGCATTTTTTATATGGATTGCAGATTCTAGGAATATCTCTGAATTTAAAGGTCAAGAGAGTCAGGAGAAGTCAAGTGTGTGACTTCTCTCCTAACCATTGGATTCAGGGATATTTCAAAAATTTGCAATTTACATAAATTCAAGACATCTAAATTGGATACAGACTTGTATGCAACTGAGGCTTATTTGCAGAGGGAATTCAATCAAAATAAGCCTGGCTTGGCTTACCGTTGCATCCTATTATGCCTCTGATTAGAATTGAATTTTTTGTTTTTTTTCTGAATGTGAGATAGTATTATGTGATTTGGGTGCATGCCTCCAGTTAGAAGTGAATCAAGAAAATATCATCTACATCAATTGGGTTTTGGGTTTTGAATACAGTTAGAAATACAATAACCATTGTTGTTCAAATGCATGCAGTATGGGAGCAGACAGGGCAGCCTCCAACCCGCAGGTGTGAAGCCTAACTCCACCAACTTTCACTTTTGGTCATAATTTATGGTTGTTAACTGAGATACCCATTTTACTTTGAGATGAGATACGAGTGCATTAACAGGCAATTTTGTGTGTATTGATCAGAATGCTCTCCGAGGTGCACATCAAGGTGCTCAGCCACAGCTTACCAGAAGCCCTGCTTGTTCTACTGTAACAAGTGCTGTGCAAAGTGTCTGTGTGTTCCTCCAGGAACATATGGAAACAAGCAGATGTGCCCCTGCTACAACAACTGGAAGACCAAGAGAGGAGGCCCCAAGTGCCCTTAGATTTGGTTACTCCTCTCACTTTTGTATAGTGTTGGACTATTACCTATGCCTCATACTATCAATTTGCCTATTTCTAACTGATCAGCTCTCTAATCCTAACTGGTAGCTTGTTGCATTGTAATTGCTATGTTCTGTAATTGAAAGTTGGTGTGACTTAAATCTCTCAAGTTTCTCGATGCCCTGTGCTGAATTATCTGAGATCTCTAAGAAATTTCGTGTGTATAAACTTGTTTCATTATTTGATCAGTCTGGTGAACAATGGGAAAAGGTTTAATTGACATCGTACAAAAGTTACACATGTGAATAAATAATCACGATTCACATTTGTCAAGCGAGCATACGTCTTGAGTAGGCGAGGGTCTGTTGTATTCTTCTCCATTCTGGTGTGAAATTTATTCTACAACCAATTTGATTATCAAACACAATTATTTATCTTGATTTTTTGGAATGGCAAGTAGATGTTGTTGCAGAGATACTTAGTACTAGATTGGTACAGTCAACTACATTTAATCTAGATACCTAGTCCTATATGGGTACATTGAACCAACGTTTAATGATAAAAGGAATCACAATTCACATTTATTATAATAAGGATAATAAAAAATAAAAATAATAATTATTATTTTATTTAATAATAGTCATAATTATTAAAATAAAAATAAAAATAATAATAATAATAATTATTATTATTATTATTATTATTATTATTATTAATAATAATAATAATAATAATTTAATTTTAAAATTTATATCAATTAAATTATGGAAAATTTTAAAGATAGAAATTTATAAAGTTTAGAAATTTTGACATATTTTTAAGTTAAAACAATTTTATATCATAAAATTTGGGTAAATAATTTTTAGAAAATGAATGGAAATTAGTGGATATCTTTTTTTTGAAAAAAACACTGAAAATTAGCCCACTTTGCATAAAACTCAGTTTAATTTTATAGTTAAGATGAAATAGTTTTCTTGGATCTCCCTCACTCAATTTAATTTTAAGGTTAAGATGAAATTGTTTGGTTAAGATGAAATAGTTTCTTGGATCTGCCTCCACATAACAATTTGACAGGGTAAAGTATACAAAGGTGTACATACTTTGTCCCTCTAGACTGTGACCTCTTAACAAAAAAAACCTATTAGAAAATTTGAATAATTTACATATTTAATATGTATCTTTATACTTCTAAAGCTATTAAATTAAATTTGAATAATTTATATGTTAAACGTTTAGTATACATCTTTATACCCATATCTCTTACCTAAATTTAACATGTTGAAATTAAAGTTTGAAAATCCCTTTTTTAACCAAAGAAGCCACTTTGTTTAGGAGGAAGGCGAGTGACCTTTTCTTTAACCAAAGACACCACTTAAAATTAATGCTCAATTTACAAATTTTCTCTAACCAAAGATGTTATTTAGTTTAGGAGGAAGAAAGCAACCTTTCTCTAAAAAAAGACACCATTTAGTTTAAGCGGAAGGGAGGTTACAAGAAAAAATAATTAGTTTTTTTACTTTTGAAGCTCCCAAGTAAGAAATATACTCACAACCTCTATATGTTGTTTAGTGTGTTGATGTAGTTTGTTGTTATCATTAATGTCAAATCCAATCACTGGTGTCAAGTGATGTCAAGTTTAGGGGAGCTTGTTGAGTATTCATGATGTCATTGTTGCTTTAAGTGTCTATTTTCATTGATCAATGAGTGTAGGTTACAAGTTGCTTAGCTTGAATTCATCAATGCGGTTAATTAAGAAGCCTAGATTTGTGGACATTTTAACTATAATTATCTTGATAAAAAAAACATGGAAAGTGTTTGGCTAGATAGCCCTTTTAGATAACTTTCCAATGGTATATGACACTTAGGCTAACTTCCAAGGAATGAAGATAAAATGCATTTTGTATTAAGGAATTTCAACAAGCGATAATGGCCTCAAGGTATATGGGCATCCAGACTCATCCAGAGGTGCATTCATTTATCATGCGATTGAAATGGGAGGATACCATATTTCTCAAGTGGGTGTACCAAAGGCGGTAGAGAAATGAAGTGGTAATATAAGTGGTTGGTCAATCGTAACAACCCCTGGTTGATTTTCTATGTAAACAAAAAAATAAAACCAAGGTCATGGGACACATATTCCAAGATGAATGTTGGGAAAAAACATAGTGATGGGTATCATTAGTGATTAATTAATGGCTATGGAAATTGACAAAGGAATTGGCAAAGGAAAAGTGGCAATAATTGACATTTATTTATGAAATAAAGGAAAATAGGAGAAAAAAGAAGGTGAAGAGACACAGATTTGCATGAGAGGGAAATTGAAGGAAAATAGAGGAAAATTGAAGAAAATAGAAGCATCAATAACGGAAAGGTTTCTAAGGATTAATTCACGGTTTTTTTCTGGTTAACCTTTTGTTAGTTTAGTTTTGGAGAATTATCTCACACTCTTGCACACTTAGAGTATTCTTGGAGCATTCTTGGAGCACTTTGGCATGAATTTGGAGAAGAAGGAAAATAAAAGTATGAAAATACAAGGAAACATGTTGATCGGTAGCTACAATTGGATTTATTTGTAGATATCGGGTTGCATGTGTGATTTCCTTGTTGATTTATGGATGCATGGTATATGCATTTTATTATCTATTTATTTGTTGTCATTGGCATGGAGGATTGACTAGATTGATAGTGGTTTTAACCTTGTCTTGCAACTTCCTATTTCCTTGATAGACATGGCATTGTGTGTTTTCCCACTTGATTGCTTTTTTATTGGTGTTCATAATTCCTTATGGTTGTGGGTTGGAAAAAAACACTCTCGAAGCCCTAGAACAACTTGGGTTGAGTTACTAGTCCCTGGAGCCTAGGTTGGGACAAATGCTCGGAGCCACTGAAGGTTGTGGATTGAGTTACTAATTCATGGAGTGCTCGACATCTTAGGTAGATATCAATCACGGTTGGTGTTAGTGATGCTCGATCGTGAGGTTGAATCACTAGTTGAGGATTGAGGTGTTTTGGCCCTATGGAATCCATGGTTTGGTTTTGTCTTAGTTTATTACTTGAGATCCCATGTTCATTATTACCATATGGCGCAAGGGTGATTAGTCGAAAGAGAGATTTGGTTTAGCCCAATCTATTATCAGGTGGTATGTGTAAGTCTTGACTTCGTTAGTATTTTCCTATGTTAACATGGGACATTTCCTTTTTGTGATCTATGATAATTATAGCGATTATGTTGGTGATACTATGCTTTAGTTTCCATGGCTTTCTATGTTGGTTATTTTACGGGTTTATATGTTGGTTATAAAATGTGTACCATCTTAATCTTGTCATGAATCATTTAGTTATTGATTTATTGATGAATGTATGAACTAATAAGCATTGTTGCAACTATGTGGAGAGGGCATAGGGCCTTCTCATTGATATTTATATGTATCTCATACTTTTATGATCAAATATGCATTCATGACTCGTAGCTTACATGTTTTCCATGTGTTTGATGAAATATCTAGTGTGTTCTAGGTAGTCTAAGTCAAGTTTTGTATTCGAGTTTTAATGCTTATATTTGTACTCATTTCAATAATGATTTTTGGAAAGTATAAGATAGTTCTGGGTAGTGGTATGGAGGTTATCCTTGAATTTTGTCTTAGATCTTGAGACCACACCCTCTAAACTAGAAATTTTGGGCTATAACCGCATAGAAGCGGTGTCATGCGTGCGGTTGGATCCCTATAACCACACCCTTGCCTTGCTTTTTCATGTGGTTGGGTTCTTAATATGTGAGAATAGTAGCCCCAACTTGGGTTTGATCACCTTGGGTGGTCCTTTGGTCTATGAGTGTTTTGTAGTCCTAAGTTATTTTTTTGAAAAGTCGAGTTGTCGGCCCACTTTCATAATTGAAGCGTGGAGGTCGGGTCATGTCATAGTAAGCTTGTTACACCATTTTTTGGTCATCTAACCTACTATCATTAGATGGACCCAAGTACACTCATGTAAGACCAATTTTACCACTAAGTAGATGGCTTTCCTATGATGAAATAGCACTTAATAAAAGACATTTATTAGGTTGGTTGTGGTGCTACAACAAAGAAACAGAGGAAATATTAAACAAACCTATATTTTTTTGATTTTCCTCGAGGAATAATCAATTAAACAATAATTGTTAATTATCATTCCTGGATCATGTTTAACCCAAAACAAAAGAAATGTAGATAAATCTTTATTTGTCTTATTATTTTTCTAGGAATAATTATTTAAATAATATTCCTTGTTAAATATGACTAAATCACCCATAAATAATTAAATAAATCGTATTTATTTGATTATCCTTCAACCTACTTCCTTAAAAATGATAAATAAATCATTTTTATTTATTTGTTATTCACAAAATAAAGGGATTTGACCCAAGTCCAGGCCACTGCCTTTTCCCTCAACAAATATAATAAAATATTCCATAAAGGTGGATCTAGATTTGGTTAATGTTATTTTAATCATGCACCAAGATCTAGAATGAACCACCTTTTGTTATAAATAGGAAGGGTTTTCTACCATTCTTCACCTTTTGTTGCCTATTAGATCACTGCGGATCTATACTCTTGGTACGACTTTGAGCCATTATCATTGTCATATTTTTACCATCATTTCGCTGTGTGAGCTCCCTTTGAGTTCCATCTTTAATGCAGGTTTTCTACCTACACCAGCGGGAGAGAGGAAATGCTACATACTGAAGTCGTTTGAGGACTTCGAGAACCCATCCCATTGAGGAGAGTTGGAAACACCTTCTTGTTTCCCTCAGGTGCCCTTAATACAAAAATTCTTTCAAAAAATATTGTTCTTGTCTTGTCCATTGGATGTGTGGAGAGAAAAACCTTATTTTTCTTTACGCCCAATGTCTCTATAGCCATAGATGCTGGTTTTTACACGGCACTTGTCTTGAGTCGACTAACTACGAAGATACGAAGGTATATTGAAGCGCATATTTGATGTTAGGGCTATAGGATTGTGCATAGCTTCAGAGAAGTGGTCTTTTTCGTACACTTCGACAAAAGATTCGCACTAAAAAGCGGAAGTGACTCCACACGGGTTTTCAATTACGACCTTGTCGTTTTCATATTCACTGCATATCCAGCTAACTTGAGACCCTAGGGTTTCTTTTTTAGCTCCTATTTTTATGTTGTTTTTCACCTGTAAAACCCTACCACGTGATTAATTTCTAACTCCCGCGTGTTTGCGCACATATTGCGCGTGTGACGGACATCGGCCTTGGCGGGACAACAGCTCGGATATCGCATGAGACACCTGGAAGCTTCGGTGTAGCTGACCCATTATTTGCGCACACATGAGAAAGCAGTCGAACACCGGGACTGCGCGATTTTTTCTGCTATTTTGCTTGCAATTTTTACGGGTTTTTACGGAAAGCTTACGTCAGTTTTCCGGCCTCTCTTGTCTCGACCCGTTTAGACCTGGTGCCGATCTTTTTTTATCATCTAAGTGGGAGACATAGCTAGGGCTTAGGTACCCATCACTTTTGGTGGAAGGGTTTTAAGCGATTTCTGAGGCCGAGTGTCTGTGTCGAAGTTTCAACCACCCCTTTTAGGATCATGATACACTCCTTTCTCGGATCCCTTTTAGTCAGCTCTTCTCCCTTTCAAATCACCTCACGAAGTTTTGTTTTGGATCTGCCTTTCGCCTCCTCCTTGTCCCCTGCCTGCTTTTTGCTTGATTTCCTCCTTTTCGACTCGCTTGCATGCGCCTGCGTGTGGCTCATCGCACCTCTTTTCGTGATTTCTCCTTTAGATCCCTATCCTCCCTGCGACCCTAGATCTATTGGCCTCTTTTTAGTGTGTGTTTTGACTGAGATTTTTTCCCTGCGTTAGACTAGTTTTGAGAGACCCGCCTTTTTGGGTTGAGATCGATGCATTGTTCGCTATTAATTTTACTGTTATTTCGAGCGTTATATCTTTGTTCTCTGTGAATTTATTTTACAGTTACTGACACACTTTTTTATTTTTCTCTCAAAAGCGTCGGGGTTTAAAAAATTAAAAATTAACGCACGCACACACACTCACTAAGCGAAGAAGAGCCTAGTTACCACTTGCCCGGGAAAAGAATTTAAACGCATTGTAAAAATCAATTGGCCCATTTGCACCTTTACGCCCTTGTTTCAACATGACGCAATCACTTGAGTACGCACCTCCCTACCTGGTCATTCTTCTTCCCCTTGACGCGTGTTTGTGTTGTCACCATTGCGCAAAGGCGCATCCCAGAGGAAATTCTTGGCCTTCACCCTAAGTTTACGGGTCGGTCGACCCACCACTCCTTCCGCCATCGGCGAGTTAGTCCTCCTCAGAATGCCTCCGACTTCTCTTCTAATTCATTGGGTTCTCCTTTTACCTTGGTTCTCACTGCTCTGCCTTTCACCTCATGTACGAGGTCGGAGCCCTAACGCTAGCGGTAGTCCCGTCCCTAATGTAGGGGCTACTACTATGGCTGCACTGCCACAGGGAACTACCTCGGCTACACCTTTGCTCCTTACATGGCAGAGGCCTCGGCCCTCCTCGATCTGTCAAATCGACGATTGACCTATCCACCACGTTGGTTGGCGCTTTGCTATGCCAGCAAGCTCCCCTCCGACATCCCTAAGTTCGAAGGCACGGCTAAGAAGATCCAACCAACCATGTCCGATCTTTCCACCTTGGCAATTGTTCCTCCAATTCCCATTACCGATCGGTTCCATCCATCTTCGGTTGTTCAATATGCGCTTCTGGGCGAAGCTTCCATCAGTATTTTGACTAGGCCACCTCTTCCCCATACCACCTTTGCGACCATTGCACCCAAAGCCTTTTTATCTTTATTTCCGGCTCCCTCTCTCCGATACTGACAGCTGATGCTGACTTTTGACCTTGCTTTCGCGTCAGAGCCTCTTCCGACCTTTCACTCATGTCCCGGGAATGGCGAGAGCGAGGCGGCTTATGTCGAGCTCCACACCTTCGAAGATCGAGTTTATATGGGTTGTCCTGTCGCACTCTCTTACCTCCCATTAGAAAATATGTAGCCTCCCATTTCCCTCAAAGCCCAGAAGAAAGCCGCCCTCCAAATAGCCTTAGAAATATGACTGATCTATGCCCGGTCCCGAGGACATGTTTATATCGTCCTTCACACGACCTCCCGAGGGCAGGTGGCGCTATTCTGCCAGCAGCACTCTCATTCCAGTCGATGAGTAGCCAGTTCAAGCCCTTTCTCATTCGTATGCTCAGCCTCCTGTGGGCTGTGGCCTCCCTCAGGGAGGAGACCGGCACCTCTAGCACTTTCCCCCTCCACGGGTCGCATGTATCCGGGAATACGGCACGCCTCATCAACTTTCGCAACCTTCTAAACACCTCCAATGTTGCCAACACCCTATCCATTATCCTTATCCACATCCCTGGTCGCTCCACGACTCCTCCCGGCCTTATGCACTTACACCTCCCTTGCCTTCTCCACCCCGGCTTCAACAACTTCCTACTGGCTCCCGAGGCAGGTATTTGCATGGTAGGGCCACGAGATAATCCCCCTTCCTCTTAAAGAGAGGTGGAGAGGCGATCAAAGAAATAAATCTTCCCCCTAGTACTTGTGGACCCAATCCTCAGAGTGCCGACCCTAACTACAGCTAACCAGCAACGGGCGCTCGGCCCGGCGAGACAGAGACCTATTCGCACAAATAAGCCATGTTCGGTGTTGCGGTGTTTGTGGTCCTGCACTCATGATTGGCCCGCCACCACGAGATGTGGCTGATGTGGGAGTCTCCCGACCACATTGCGAGGACAACATGTCTCCCCTCACGCTCCCTAATGTGGCCACTACTCAACGAGAACTCGTGTTTGCCGATCCTTTCCCCCAACAAGGATTCGTGGCTACCGACCACACGGCCAGTCGAGGTCGCCCTCAATCTTCCCCTTCACGGTTTCCTCAGGTTACGAAATCTCCTGCCCAGTGAACCACAGTCCATGCGCAACCGTCGACCTTAACCTTCAAACTTGGTCATCGCCCGATTGCCGTAGCCTGCGGCTCGATCACGCCTCGAGTCCCCTTCTTCGGAGGTTCTACGACCTCTTCGACATCGATGGTCCCTTACGTATCCCCTCAGCAAAGTTGTGAGGGGTTCATGCTAGATTCACTAAAGGACCATTATGCCGAAAATTTCGCCACGTGCTGATGTGCTCATTTCGTATAGCATAGTGAGATGATTTGGCGGAGTCTCACTGCTACCATTTCCACATTGGAACTCCTCGACAATCGCGCCTTCCCAAAAGAAGGCTCTGCCTTCTGCCATGGGTCTTTGTGGATCTAGCGATGATGAAAAATGATTGTTTTCGACACCGCATCGATTAGAACATCCTCCCCTTCACTGCTTCCTAGCCTTCCAAATCCCGATCCATCCCAGGAGCTAACGCTTTCTCGGTGCACAGTGATGAGCATCCACACTATGACGATGTCCCGCTTCGGTTTTGGAAAGCAACTCGGATCCTCGAGTTGGCTTCCACGATCACCCTTCGAGCGTGGGACATGGCCGCTCTTTCCCGACCGTGGCCTCTTTCGTAATTGTCCTATCACTCTATGCGGGCAGAAATTTTTGCGTTGACGTCGAAGTCATCAGCCGACGCTTGACCCACAACATTCTCTTGGGGCGAAGCCCACGCTGTACAGCAATACTGCCTTTGTCCCCTTCCCGCGGTTTTTCCGCAAGGAATGTCTTTTCCTCACTGATGGGCGAGACTAGTCACCATCGACCGATTGAGCGTGTCATGAGCCAAAGTCTCGGACCTTCCCACGAGACGACCAGCATCTCTCAGCGCAATAAACAAAGCCGTCGATTCACGACACGGTGTCTCTCTCACGGCGTCTACAGAGACTTCTTCTTTTCTTGGAACCTTTCACCGGGTCTTCTTCCCTCCTCCATCTCGAGTCGGCTTATCAGAAATGTTTCGCATGATCCCGATCGTCTCGAGCAACCTTCCCCGTGGCACGCTGCTCGGCTGAGTCGAGCCATCTTAACCTCGCCCACACTCTGACTGCGCTCCCTAGCCATTCATCTCGGCCAATTTGGTGGACCTCCTCCTCCGGCCCCTCTCCTACAAGCGATATCCATGAGCCCCTCTGATTCTCCACGGGTCAGGGTTCCTCCGACCTTAGCCACCTCGGAGTGATTCCACCAGAGCCATTACCCCTCCGTTCGGATACGGTATTCATTCCCACCTCTGGAGTGTTACTCGGTGCACCGGCCCATGTGGCTACCCTCTCTCTCTCAGCACGACCACACAGGACATCACACAGTCCTCGTACCTTGACGAAACCACTACCCCACTGGTCACCCCAAAGCCCTACCTTGCTTTGACTCGCGGTTCAACCGACGCCCCGCTACCACGGTGCCTCCCACACCTCATCCCTTGCCGAGTCTTCGATCGCGAGCAGTGTCGAGGAAATGGGGAAAAGCTCACCACAAAAACCAATCGGAGGCCCGAGCGCAACCCGGCCAGAGCCCTGCCCACTCCTCACCCGCGAAAGCGCGCTATCCGGTGTGCTTTGTGCGATGTGTCGGTCCACGCCACCCATCGTGTCCGTCTGAATTGCTAGCACCTCAAGACCACAGTCCAACCGAGGAACGTTCTCGATATCGATATCCACGAAGTCTATGTCACCATCTCGGATTCTATCCACGAAAACTCAAAACCTTGTGCACAAATCTCCCTCGTGCTTTGTGCGATTTCATGGCCATTACACTCACCTCTCGTCCTCACCTTGGCAAGTATCGTTCCTCCTTAGACACGTACCGCCAATTCAAGGCTACGTCATGACAAGATACCTTCTCACTTGTTTGCGAGTTCTACTTGATCGGACCAGAATATCTTCCTCCCTCCCATTCACAGTCCTCCTCCTACACGCCAAGAACAAAGCCTCCGACCACCATTTTTTACCTATCGTCATCCTTGAGAGATGATTCACCTAACCTCCTACTTGCGGACATTCGGCTCCACCTCGGTATACCTTGGATCTGCTGACGCTACACATGTCATCCCTCCTCCACGGGATGACCAGTCAGCCATTACTACATTCTCGGGTGATCCTCCTTCCTCCCGGCCTTCCCATCTTCCGGTCCGATGAGACATTATGGAAGCCATGACCAACTCGACTTTCCCTAGGATGATAGCCACCACATCGATACTTCCTCCTAGATAGTCCCACTGACCAATATTTTGTGGAAAATAAAGACTTCATTCCCAAGAGTCGATTGGTTTCAAAAATCCCATCCTACTTTGATGCTTTCGAAGAAGGAAACATGGCAAATATCTCTCTACCATTAAAATTGGCATTTCGGTCAAACCGAGAATCGAAGAATATATCACCTTGGGCACCCAATGCACCGGAAGAAATCAAGGCTTACACCAAGATTTTCAAAGAATTTCATGATATTTTCACAGTCCCTATTCCAAAATTCCCCGAACCCGATCCCACCATCGTCGAACATCATATCGACACATGGCCCAATGCCAACCCGGTCCCAGGTAGTTGAGACCCATTAATCCTTCCAGACGGGATGCTATCAAAAGCCGAAATCGACAAGCTCAAGCAGGTTGGTTTCATCTATCCCATTGAATACACCACTTAGGTGTCAGCCGCGTTCCCGTCCTCAGAAACAGGCACCATCCATGTGTCGCACGGACTTTTCACGACTTGAAAAAAGCTTGTCCCAAAGACAACTTCCCCACACCATTTATTGACGAAATCATTGATGAGTGTGCGAGAGCATGAGGTTCTATCCTTTATGGATGGTTTCTCCGGATACAACCAAATCATTATCCGTCCTTCCAGTCAACTTAAAACCGCGTTCATCAGCAGTGTGGGGAACTTTCGCTACCGCGGGTCATGCCATTTTGGCCTGCAAAAGCGTCAGTGCCACTTTTCAACGGGCCATGTCTTATTGTTTCCATGACTTAGCTCATATTATCCTTGCTTATTTAGACGACCTCATGATGCGTTCTAAGCATCGGGCGCAACACTCCACGATTTGCGTACCATCTTTCTCCGATGTCGCAAGTATAATATCCGCCTTAACCCATTGAAATGCATCTTTTTGTGTTCTGCGGTCGTCTCCTAGGCTTCATAGTGTCTAAGGACGGTATCACTCTTGACCCGTTGAAAGTTCAAGCCATTCTTGAACTTCCCATTCCGCGCACCTTACGCCCGGCCTGCAGAAGTCTCCAAGGCAAAGCTAATTTTCTTCGTCGGCTTTCGTTCCCCGACTATGCCACCACCGCACATGGGTTCCTTAGACTCCTCCGCTCTAACATCCCATTTGTATGGGATACCTATACTCATGAGTCTTTCGATGCCCTCAAGTAGGCTCTCACATCCCGCAGCTCCCTTGATCGCGCCTCCCGACTTTGATAGGGACTTCATCCACCTGTCACATCTCCGCTTCCACCTATTCGGTTGCTAGAGTTCTTATCCGAGAAGATGACAACGGTATCGAGCATGCGAGTCTACTACGTCGGTAAGAACCTTGTAGGGCATCTGTTTCCTACTCACATGAAGAAAAACTAGCACTTGCTATTGTGTTCTCGATCCAAAAACTTCAGTGATTACATCCTCATGCGTTCCACCAAGGTCATGACTAATTCCAACCCCATGGCTTTCCTATTGGCAGTCGTCAGACCTCACTCTGGGAAGTACGCCGTTGGGTCGTCATCCTTCAAGAATTCAACCTCGAATTTGTCACACCAAAAAAGTAAGAAAGGTTTAGCCCTTGTCGAACTCATTTCTCCGAGTGTACCTGCGGAACACGGGATCCCCCGAGTTTAATGACGATTTTCCCGACGAGCACTTATTCTCCATTACTTGGACGATCCTTGAGTACGAGTGATATCTCACTTACTTGCGAACCCAAAAGTTCGCTCTTCACCCTTGATCGTGACGCTTGACGGTGTATCCGACACCGGGCTCCCCGCTGCTTTCTTATCGGTGACGACCTCTGTCGTCGCGGTATAGATACTCGTCCTTCGTCGTTGTCTCACGCACACTGAAGGCGAACAAGTCATCGATCACCGCCGTGCGGCGCTTGCGTGTCACCTCTCGTCTCGCCCTACGCCGGAAAGTCATGCGCGTTGGGTATTTTTTGGCCTTCCCTCTTCGGTGATTGCATTAGGCGTGCGTCTAGACACCAATCCCCAGTACATTTTCGCCCTGAGGCACGAGCTCCCCGGCTCCCTCTCCATCCTGTCGTCTAGCCGACCCCTTTTGTAAATGGGCCATTGACTTTATGTAGTGTCACCCTGCCATCTGGCTGGTAAGCATAAATATATCATCGTGAGCGGTCGACTATTTCACAAAATGGGCCGAGGCTATGCCAACATTTAACAACACGGCGCCTACCGCAACCCTCTTTTCTTTAACCACTTTATCGCTCGATTCGGGGTTACGAAAAAGCTGGTCTACGACCACGGCCAACATTTTGAAGATGAGATATGGCGTGAGCTATCCTCCTTTGTTGGGTTTTGAGCACCAATATTCCTCCTCCTATTACCCCTAAGGTAATGGCCAAGTTGAAACGATCGAGCAAAATCCTCAAGACTATGCTTCGACGAACGGTGAATAAGCACAAAACCAAGCGGCATCTTATGCTCTTCCATCGCTTTGTGGGCCTATCAAACTTACGTTAAAACTGCCAGGGTTTACTCCTTTCCACCTCGTTTTTTGGAGAGGGAGCGGTCTTACCGATCGAGTGTGAAATCCCTTCCCTTCACCGCCATTGAACTTCTCCCCCGATACCCAACCTCTAGAAAAATGACTTATCATGCTTAACGCGCCTATGAAGATCGTCGTGTTGCATTACAAACCCTTGAAGTGGCTAAGAAACGCACCAAAGCTCGGTATGACCGAAAAGTCCAACCTGCGTACCTTTTCACGAAGGTGACCTTGTTCTAGTATATGACCGAGCCCATGATGTTCTTGGTCATGGGAAGTTCAAATCATTATGGCTAGGGCCCTTACATCATCGGTAAGGATCTTGGTAAGGGGCATACCTCTTAGAGGACTTCGAAAGGCAACCCCTTCCTAATCCTCGCAATGCACTCTATCTTAAGAAATATTACCCTTAGCATTTCCCTTACGAAATGCATGTTTTATTTTCTTTTAGATAGCCGGCATATTTTTTCGTTTTCATACTTTGATACTTCACCGGGACATACTCTATCCCGGAAGGATCACTTCACCTTTCCCCAAAATCAAATTTCCTCACTCTCAACATTGTACTTAGGGCACCACTTTGCCTCCATACTTGTCGTTGTTCGTGTCGATTTTCGTCATGAGCTACCATCTTGTACTCATGTTTTCATGGTCCCCCATGGGACCTTTACTATGTGGCAGCGACCATCGAGTCGCCTTTGTTTAGAGCATCAAGTTGAGTCATCATCGCATTCATGGAGTCTATCCCGAGTCCCTTTGTACCGCTATAGTCCTCCCTCCTTCATTGCTTGGTCTCTCTCTTGTGTCGCACATTATGACCTTCGAGTCCCACTGGTCCCCCTATCCCTTATGATACCGTGTCGATTCGCTTCCATGTCATTCATGCCCTTTTATGCTCTAGCAAGGGAAGTCAGTCCATTCACTACTTAGTCCCCTTCATTCCATCATCATCATTAGTATTAGTACGTACTGTCGCGCTACTATTTTCTCTCGTGCCTTAGTTGAGGATCTCTCATTACCTCACCTATGGCGGACCTCCTTCTGTCGACATCGGCTCCTTCATTCCAGAAGACAGTGTCTAGAGGGGCGGTGTGTACCTTGGTTCCGGCTTCCACTCTTGTTCGGTGCCTCGGATCGGGCAAAGGGATCTCTCATTTCCCTTTGACTTGATTGTTTCTCCACTCCGAGCTCCTTTCGGCATGATCGAGATCCGTATGCTTGATGGTCAGGTGATGCGTTGCGGCATCTATTAGTGATGCTCGGGTGTGTGTGAGATGTCTCGGCCCTCATGAGGGGGGTGGCCTTGCAGTGCCCCCACATGCCGGATGACCTCTTCATTATAGCCTTTGATGCGGCTCCATATATTTGATGATGTTGGCCTTAGCGCAGCTTACGGCGCCTCTTTTATTTGCATGTATCGGTCAGATTTTGTGAGCCCTTCCCCGCTCATTGGGGGCATTTGGGTTGTATTTGTATCTCATGTACTCAAATATTATTATATAAGTCTGGTCGTTATCCCTGTGCACAACATGTATGTGAGATCCCTCATTGTATTTTTTATCCCGGCTCATGTTTATGCCATTGTACTGCTATGGTTCGGTCCCTTGTTTCATCGGACACACTATTCTTTTGTACTTTGTCTCGGCGAGCATAGGTATGCCTCCCCCGCCGCCCTTTAGCATAGGTACCCTCTCATAAAAAAGAGACTTGTTGCACTCCGTAAGTCTCATCTCCTCGGGGTCTAGTTCTTCGACACATTAGTCTACCTCACATTTCTCTCTCCGACTTCTCTTTTGATGTCTAGTGATTGAGTTCTTACAATGTACTTCGGTCATACGATTTTCTCCTAACACTCGCACGCTGAGGGCAATCATTACACCATTTTTTGGTCATCTAACCTACTATCATTAGATGGACCCAAGTATCACCATGTAAGACCAATTTTACCCTAAGTAAAATTGCTTTCACTATGTGAAATAACTTAATAAAACACATTTATTAGGTTGGTTATGGTCTAAACGGAAACCCCAAAAGGAAATATTAAACAAACCTATATTTGTTTGATTTTCCTCAAGGAATAATCAGGTTAAACAATAATTTAATTATTATTCCCTGGTCATGTTTAACAAAAACAAAGAAATTAATTAGATAAATCTTTATTTATCTTATTATTTTCTAGGAATAATTATTTAAATAATATTCCTTGTTAAATATGACTAAATCACCCATAAATAATTAAATAAATCATTATTTATTTGATTATCCTTCAACCACTTCCTTAAAATGATAAATAAATCATTTATTTATTTATTATTCACAAATAAAAGGGGATTTGATCCAAGTCAAATACCTTTTCCCTCCAACAAATATAATAAAATATTCCATAAAAGGTGGATCTAAATTTGGTTAATGTTATTTTAATCATGCACCAAGATCTAGAATGACCCAATATTTTGTTATAAATAGGAGGGTTTTTTTCCTACCATTCTTCACCTTTTGTTGCCTATTAGATCACTCTGGATCTATACTCTTGGTACGACTTTGAGCCATTATCATTGTCATATTTTTCATCATTTGTTGTGTGAGCTCCCTTTGAGTTCCATCTTTGTATGCAGTTTTTTCTACACCAATAGGAGAGAGAAATGCTAGATCCGAAGTCTTGAGGATTTCCAAGAACCCATCCCATTGAGGAGAATCGGAAACACTTTCTTGTTTTCCTCCCAGTGCCCTTAATACAAAAAATTCTTTCAAAAAATATTTTTTCTTGTCTTGTCTATTGGATGTATGGAGAAAAACCTTATTTTTTTATCGCTTAATGTCTCTTTATGCATAGATCCGGTTTCTATGCAAACGACTTGTCTTGATAAACTAACTACGAGATCCGAAGATATTGGTAGCCATCTTTGATGTTAGGGCTATAAGTTATGCGTAGCTAAAGTGGTATTTTTTCGTACACTTTGACAAAATATTCATACTAACGGTAACTCTTCATGTCATGTTTACCCGGGAGGGCCAAAGTGAAATGGGTAAAATGTGGGAGGGGGTGGTTACATCAATGACATGGTATCTAGATGACATGAAACATGGCATGATGATGTGGTAGTCGAAAGGACATGATACATGGCACAATGATGTGGCATCCGAAGATAGTGACACATGGCATAATGATGTGGCATATGGAGGTAGTGACACATGGAAAAATTATGTTGCATTCAAAGGTAGTGACACATGGCACCCATTATTGACATTTTAGGTGACTAATTGGACATGTGGAATGTAATGAACACATGGTAGTAGTAGGTGTTAGACTCCCCGTAATTCACAATATCACAAGGTGATCGAATATTTCGTTTAGATCATTCATATTGAAAATAATATTCCATGACTCGTCATTTATTTCCAAGAAGGTACTTATGGCACAAAAGATGGCAATGGATGGTTGTATTCACCTCATTTCCAATATAGTCCAAACTAAGCCTAAATGTATTGGTCAGCACTATCCATCTCATCAAACCCCCCAAAACCCACATATATAAAGTTTTGGGACTTTATATTAAGTCCCAACACCTCCATTTCAACTCCGCCCACCCACTAACAACTATATTATATTTTCCCTTCAAACTTACCATATATTTCTTTTATCACAGCTACGCTCCGCACGACAAACCTTATATATATATATACATATATATATATATATATATATATATATATATATATATATATATATATATATATTACATTTTTTTTTGGTAGTTTAAACTAATCCTAATCTTTCCATTTTTTTCTCCTCCCATTCCACCCACGGGTTTCAGAACCGGTGACCTTGGATACAAAGTGTCTTAACAACGCACCCCATCACCGAATACTTTACACCATGTGGGCATATATATATATATATATATATATATATATATATAGTATTAATAATTTTCCGCACTTAACCGTATTAAAACCTTTACCTTTCATCGTAATTCACTTATCGCAGTTTTTAAACTCCATTCATAACATAATTTCCGAATCCTAAAGAACCCCCCAAAATGCGACTTGCGATATTGGATGGGACCCATCACCTTTTCACATCGCAAATTTCGTAAATACTACTTACCACTTGCACTTACTTCCACCTCATTCCCCGATATGTGATTTGTGATATTCACTGGGACCCATCATCTTTTCGCATCGCAAGTTTCGTAAATATTACTTACCACTTGCACTTACTTCCACCTCATTCCCCCGATATGCGATTTGCGATATTGACTAGGACCCATCACCTTTTTCGCATCGCAAGTTCACAAAATAATGCTTACCACTTGTAGTTACTTCCATCTCATTTCCCAATATGCGATTTTTGGTGGGACTCAATCGCATATCGCAATTCGCAAGCTCGGGAGGATAAGCACTCAAGAATCATGTGGAAATGCTCGAAATGAGAAGTGAAATAATGAAGTGGACACGATATATTTCAAAGCTAGAATAAGGGAATTGAAGTCCGGCTATGGCACCCAATCGCATATCGCAAATTTCAAGCTCGAGGGAGGATAAACGCTCAAGAATCATGTTGAAACACCGAAGTGCGAAAGTGCGATAATGAAGCGAGACGTGATATACTTAAAAGCTAGAATCTAAAGGAATTGAAGTCCGTACTGTGGGACCCTATCTCGATATCGCAATTCACAAGCTCAAGAGGATAAGTGCTCAAGAATCATGTTGAAACGATGAAGTGCAAAGTGTGATAATGAAGCGAGCACGATATAGTTCAAAGCTAAAATCTAAAGGATTTGAAGTCTGACTATGGGACACGATCGGATATCTCTATTCGCAAGTTAGGGAGGATAAGTGCTCAAGAATCATGTTGAAACGATGAAGTGCGAAGTGCGATAATGATGCGGACGCGATGCGGGTCAACGTTGAAGCCTAAAGGATTTCAAGTTCGGGTGTATGTGTTTTTCCCTTTGTTAAATCACATTGGAGAACATAGGAGGCTTATAATGTAGAATGATTGGATTCCCGAAATGCGATTAAGGGACCAGACGCGAGGATGTTCAAAGGTTAATTGGAATTTATTTAAGGTTGAGGGTTCTTTATAGTTACGTTGTATTTATGAAGGAAATTGAATGCGGGGCGATGAAAGGCTTGGGTAAGGGACCCAACACAGAGCAAATACTCAGGGAAGACTCAGTTGTTGAGACAAAGGTGAAGACTAAATGTCTGCGGGCATGAGCGAAGAGGCGAGTCGGGCAAAAGGAGATATGGTGGCACCGTTGGAAATGTGCCAGTGGGTTAAGTCGGGCAAAAAGGCGTTTGTGACTGTTATGATATAACGGGAGAAACAAAAAAGGAAGTGAACACATCAACACGACCCATCGATCGACAAAAAATTTTCTAGCACCGCATCATATTTAATGATCCAACAAAGGTGACCCTAAAAGTAGATCCAAGTGTCAAAGCCACCCATCATTGCCTCTTTGTGACCACCTCAACCACCTTCCACTTACTTTTTGGATTCACAAATATCCACCAAAGTTTTTTGGATTCATGAAGAGCCGCCGAAGTTAATTCTACTGAGCGATGTTTTGTTAGAGATATTTTGTCTAGGCCTTGCATGGCCACACTTGTCTAGTTTTTTTTTAATTGTAATTAATGAAAATTTTATGAATTGGATAGGGAAACCGACGTAGTCTTTAGTTAAATATTGCATGCATTGGTAGCATCAAGGGTTGGACCTTGTTGGACCCTACATTGTAAGAACTATTGTATTGGAGAGCCGTAATTTTTTGGAGTTGGGCATCAATAATAAGAGACTATTTACAGGATAATTGAGTCGTGTTAAATGGTGATGTAATTCCTATCTATGTTAAATGTTTACATGGTTTTCCTTACTGTACATCCATTCATCTGATTGTAAAACATAAATTTTTGATTAAGATTTGCGATCGGAGCACCTTAATTCTATCTGTATTTACCATTTGAATGTTTTCTTCTAAAGTATGGTTAAAGAATTCTTAACTTCTCTTTGATCATTACTAAATATCACTATTTTATCCATATCATAATTCATGCTGCCTTAGAGATCCAATTAGTACAGTTAGTTTTCCCTGTGATGCTCTTGAAAAATTGATGTCACAAACCATCCCTTTTGACTCCACAGCCCAATGGATTAGTTTCCACAGACTTGATTATCCAACCAACAAAATCAATAAAAATAACCAATACCATCATCATTGTAACTAGCCTAACATCAACATTCATAATATTAAAGAAAAATTAAATCATAAATAGAGAGAGCCATGTTTGAGTCTAGGAAGGTTAGGTCCTAGATTCCAAAGTGGTTTGATGTTGGCCTCCATTTATTCTTTCCAATCTTAGAGATTATAGGGCCACAACATGATGGTGACCATACTGGGGAACTATTGAAAATTTTGACATTTCATTCGAATTCAAAAACCCTAGTAAAAAAAAAGTGTATGATAAAAGTATTTTCCAAGATTGGTATCTGGTTGTTTATGGTGGACAAACAATCAGGCACAAGAAGGTTGAAATCATCCACCTGGTGACTCCACAAAGCTCAGTTCATATAAATACTCCACTGGTAAAAGAATCCATAATTGTAGAGAACCTATAGTGACTCCATTCTATTGTTGTTTTTTTTCAAAATGAATTCAAGAATACAACGCAGGTATGCTCCTATGGACATATCAAAGATTCTAGGGTTTCCAAATCCCATGTCCAACATCGATTGTTTAAAATATCTTCCAGTGTTTAAATATGAAAAAGGAGATGATGCTATTATGCATTTGTTAGGATTTCATATGCACTTCCGTAGGTTTAAAATCCAAATTCCAGAAGGATTTCTTATGAAAATGTTTGTGGTAAGTTTAGAAGAGAAAGCTAGGTCTTGGTATGAAGATCTATCGGCTGCAAGTATAATTGATTTAAGTTGTTTTCATGTTGTGTTTTGTGACAAGTATAAATAAGGTTATCCCTCTTTGTCACTAGTTCAAGACTATTGTGATAACTTTCAAAGTTTTATTGAATATCTGGAGGATTACTATGATGATTATCAGTTTATGAATGATTAAATATTAGAAGTTTTAAAAGAAATACCATTTCAAAAAGTGGAAGTTTTTCTTGAAATGTCTTCTCATCATGAAGAAAGAAATGATATATGTTGTCTAGAAGTTCATGAAGTTTCACCACAAGAAATATAACTAGTAGCACAAGGACAAGCTGATCAACCGATGGTTAAGGAAGAACTTCAGCCTCATGAACTAGATCTAGTAGAGGATAGCAGTGAAAACCTACAACAGTCGAGTGATCTAGTAGAAAAAGTAGGAAAGCTAGATGACCCAGAGCCACAAGAGCATCTTCAACCAACAATTTTTTATCCAAAGATTGAACACCCGTCAAGTTTTCCTAATGAAAGCCAATAAAGATTGCCAAAAAAAGACCAATCAGGTTTGTTGATTGAAGACCTCTCTAATCCTCTCTTTGAATTTATAGCCTTTGAAGAATGTCACAAAAGTTCTCCATTATTTTCTTCTTGGGATGTTGAAAAAATTTGCACAACATATTGATATTATAACTAATGACCCTTTGCTCGAGGTGATAGAGAATTTGAAATTTCCTTACAAGTTTCTGAATGATAAAAGGAAGGATGAAGAGAAAAAATAATAGTTGAATATCATGGATACATAGGAAAAACAATTGTCTTCCTTACTATCATATGATAGTTATTATCAACACAAAAGCAACAAAACAATATAGGATGAGGTATGATTTTATGTCACCAATCATCTAAGGGATCGCATGTTGCATGTTTACCTATATCCTTTGAGCAGTTTATTACAATCATCAATGAAGGAAGAATCTACTAGGTTGATTAAAAGAGCCATTGAATTCAGTGAAAGTTTCAAGTCGCCATGCTTCGAATCCTTTTCTCTACTCACAGAAATGGAAGACCAGTTTCAGTTAAGCACTCATTTTCTTAATTGGTTACATTGGAAGTCTGATTATTATTTGATGGGATAATTTTTTATCAGACTAGATTAGGTAGGTGTGAAAATAAGCTCAGTATGATGAACATGTTTCTAGTTTTAGTTTTAGATCGCTTTTGAGTGTTCATTTCAAGTGTGTTCCAGACTTCAACATTCAGATTTTCAGGGCGCAACAGTGATCTCCGTTTGACAGTTTGCAGTGCATAGTTTAGTTATAATTTTAGTTCAGATCACAGTACACAGATTAAAAGTTTAGAACAAATGAATAAAGTTTCCAGTTGAAAACGTTTTGTGGCAGAGCAGGTTGCTAGCTTAAATCATCTCAATGACCAAGGCACTGGTCACCAAATTCAGAGATCCATGGTTCTTTTCTGCCTCGCTGGGAGGACAACATCCCCAACTGGAGCCACTGTTAGACTCCTGTAATTCACAGTATCACAAGGTGGCTGATTATTTCTATTTATATCGTTTATATTAAAAATAATATTCCATGATTGTCATTTATTTCCAAGAAGGTACTTCTGGCACAAAAGATGGTAAAGGATGGTTGTATTTACCTCATTTCCAATATAGTCAAAACTAAGCCTAAATGCATTGATTAGCACTATCCATCTCATGAAACCCCCAAAACCCACATATATAAAGTTTTTGGACTTTATATTAAATCCCAGCACCTCCATTTCAACTCTTCCCACCCACTAGCAGCCATATCATATTTCCCTTTAAACTTACCATATATTTATTTTATCAGAGCTCTGCCCACACCACAAAAAACCTTATATATATATATTACATATGTGATATATTATTTATCATTTTCCACACTTAACCATATTAAAACCTTTACCTTTCATCGCAATTCTCTTATCGCAGTTTTAAACTCCATTCATAACATAATTGTCGAATCCTACAGAACCCTTGAAATTCCATTTGCAATATTGGTTGGTACCATCACCTTTTCATTGCAAGTTCGAAAATATTACTTACCACTTGCACTTACTTCCACCTCATTCCCCAATATGCGATTTGCGATATTGGCTAGGACCCATCACCTTTTCGCATTGCAATTTCACAAATATTACTTACCACTTGCACTTACTTCCAACAATATGCGATTTGTGATATTAGTTGGGACCCATCACCTTTTTGCATCGCAAGTTCGAAAATATTACTTACCACTTGCACTTACTTCCACCTCATTCCCTGATATGCGATTTGTGATATTGGTGGGACCCAATAGCATATCAAAATTCGCAAGCTCAGGATGATAATCACACAAGAATCATGTGAAACATCAAATTTCGAAGTGCGATAATGAAGTGTGTGTGATATAGTTCAAAGCTAGAATATAAAGGAATTGAAGTCTGGCAGTGGGACCCAATCATATATCGCAAATCGCAATCTCAAGAGGATAAGCGCTCAAGAATCAAGTTGAAACACCAAAGTGTGAAGTGCGATAATGAAGCGGACACAATATAGTTCAAAGCTAGAATCTAAAGGAATTGAAGTCTGGCTATGGGACCCAATCGGATATCACAATTCACAAGCTCAGGAGGATAAGCGCTCAAGAATCATGTTGAAACGCTAAAGTGCGAAGTGCGATAATGAAGAGGACGCGATATAGTTCAAAGCTAAAATCTAAAGGAATTGAGGTCTGTTTGTGGGACTCGATCGGATATCGCGATTCGCAAGCTCAAGAGGATAAGCACTCAAGAATCATGTTGAAACACTGAAGTAAGAATTGCGATAATGAAGCGGACGCGATGCAGGTCAACGATGAACCCTAAAGGATTTCAAGTCTGGGTGTATGTGGTTTTCCCTATGTTAAATCGCATCGGAGAACAGAGGAGGCTTATAATGTAGAACGATTGGATCGCCGAAATGCAATTAAGGGACCAGACGTGACGTTGTTCAAAGGTTAATTGGAATTTATTTAAGGTCGAGGGTTCTTTATAGTTATGCTGTTTTATGAAGGAAAGTGAACGCCAGAAAGGCTCGGGTAAGGGACCCGACATAAAGCAACACTCCAAGAAGAGTCAGTTGTTGAGACAAAGGTGAAAACTGAACGCTGTGGGCATGAGCAGAAGAGGAAGATTCAGGAAAAATGAGATATGGTGGCACTGTTGGAAACGTACCAATGGGTTAAGTCGGGAAAAAGACATTTTTACAGAACTATTATGATATAATAACAGAAACAAAAAAGGCAGTGAACACATCAACACAACCATCGATCCATGAAAAGTTGCCAGCACCGCATCATATTTAATGATCCAACAAAGGTGGCCCAAAAGTGGAGCCAGATGTCAGAGCCACCCATCGTTGCCTCTTCATGACCACCTCAGCCACCTTCTGCTTACTTTTGGATTCACGAAGAGCCGCCAATTTTTTTGGATTCATGAAGAGTTGTCGAAGTTAATTCTACAGGCAGTGTTTTGTGAGATATATTTTGTCTGGGCCTTGCATGGCCACACTTGTCTAGTTTTTGTTTAATTTTAACTAATGAAAAGTTGTTGAAGTAGATAGGGAAACTGACGTAGTCTTTATTTAAATACTACATGCATTGGCAACATCAAGGGTTGGACCTTGTTGGACCCTGCATTGTAAGAACTACTGTATCGGAGTGCTGTAATTTTTGGAGCTAGGCATTAATAATAAGAGATCATTTACAGGATACTTGAGTTTTGTTAAATGGTGATGTGTTTCCTATCTATTTTAAATGTTTCCATGGTTTTCCTTGTTGTGCATCCATTCTTCTGATTGTAAAACATAAATTTTAGATTAAGATTTGTTGTTGGAGCACCTTAATTCTGTCTGTATTTTCCATCTGAATGTTTTCTTCTGAAGTCTGGTTAAATAATTCTTAACTGCTCTTTAATAATTACTGAATATCACTATTTTCTCCATATCATAATTCATGATGCCTTAAATATCTAATTAGTACAATTATCTTGCCATATGATGCTATTGAAAAATTGATGTCACAAACCAGCGCTTTTGACTCCATAGCCCAATGGATTAGTTTCTGCAGACCTGCTTATCCAACCAAAAAGTATATCAAAAAAACCAATACCACCATCACTGTAACTAGCCTAACATCAACATCAAAATTTATCTCTTCTAGATGGACGGGAGAGGGTTTCTACAACAAGGCTCAAGGGTTCGTTGAGAGAGGGTCCAGCGGCTGCGTTGTTGTTGTGGCCCCCTTATTTATTCTGGTTTGATGAGGTTGGGCTGCCCTCTTTGAAGTCGTCAGTGGATCGGCATCTGATGTTGTTCGCAGGGATGTATGCCGAGGTTTTCACAGGTGGTTATTACCCAGAGTTGTCGTTGTTTCACGGGTGAGGTTGTTGCCTAGTGAACCTCCCACTGAGTTTTTTTTTTTTAGATTCTTTCATTACAGCTATTGCCCCTTTTTCATTTTTGCGTACATCTTCAATGGCACTAGGGTCATTTTCTTGCAGATGTGGTTGGTGGTTTGGAGCTTTCGTTTCCCTGATGTTGCTCATGGGTGTGGATCTGCTCAGTTTCTTTGGTTCAGAGCCTTAGCAGTTGAGCTCGTGGTTTCTGGTTGCTGGGTCTGTTTCTTCTCACCATTATGTCTCTGTTTTCTTGCTACCCATTCTGGGTTCTTGAATTCCCTTGTGAGTTTGTGAGGGCCTAAGTTCCTAGTTTATTTTGGTTTTTTCTTTTTTCTTTTCTAACCCTAATTTTCTAGGTTTTTCCTCTTTTGAGGAGCCTTGGAACTGGTGGGTTGGCATGGAAAATGAAGACATATTTCTCTTTCGAGCAATGCTCAGGTATAGGTCCTATAATTCAGTGGTTATTTGGCTGTATACAAAAAGGTTATATGGATCTAGTTTTTTGTGTTCTGTGTAACACATGATCAAATAGAATGCTTATTGCATGTACTCTGTAAAAATTTTATTACATATAATGGAAAGTTTCGATTTTTTCTCTGGCAAAAAAAAAAAAAAAAAAAAAAACTAGCCTAACATCAACATTCATAATATTAAAGAAAAATTAAATCATAAATAGAGAGAGCCCTCTCTAAGTCTAGAAAGGCTAGGTCCTAGATTCCAAAGTGATTTGATGTTGTCCTTTATCATTTATACTTTCCAACCTTATTAATTATAGGGCTACAACAGTAGGGAACACCACACGGAAATGTGCATATTTGGAAGATGACATGGTAGTGACATGGAAGCCTATGTGATAGTCTTAGTTTCCGCTAGGGTAGTGGTTTGGAAAAGGTTTTCCAATGTATTTCAATTTGGATAAAATGGAAATGAACAAGGTAATAACATCAAAATAGCAGAAAGATTAAATTATAGTGGGGCCCTTACTGATTTCCCTAGATATCTGGGACTGTGTAGAGTCATCTAGAAATCTAGGGGTGGACCAAGGTAACCACCAAGAAAATGGTTCGGATCCAGATTCATGTGAAGGTGTTCAAGTCAAAGTTCTGGTAGCAAAGTTATGCATGGAGAAAATGTTATCCATACATTAATACAGCCGGGCATGGAACAATATGCTCTTTTGAAAAGTACCAGTTCTAGATTTAGGTAGAAAAAAAGAGCCAAGTTAAAAGTTTCATTGGTCATGGTTACACTATGGAAGTCATCTGGACATTCGATGATCTAGGGGTTAATGGGTCACATACTTTAAAAAGCATCGAATGTTGGATTTCCCAAATTCAAGCTTTGGCACCACTATGAAGGTGAAAGGTGTGATCATCAGTTTATGTGATATTCAGAGTATGGAGCAATCCAAGAATGTGATAAATAGTAAGAAAGAAAGGAAGAGAGGATTAGATCTAGATTCAAGCAAAGATACGAGGCTCAGTCAAATTTCCATCTGGGACATGGTTCCACATTGAGAAAGGTGATTTGACCATCTAGGAGTGAAAAAAGTAAAAAATCAACAATAAGACCAGAACCAAGATAAGGTTGAAAAGGTATTTAGGGTTGAATTTCTAGCCCCAGGCGACGAGGTATAAGTATTTTAAGCACTTTCCACTGAAGGAAGGTTAAAAGTGGTATTCGGGCATCTTAGATCCACCTATTATGAAATGTGGTTGCAAACAAAATGAATGGATAATGGATTTGCTTAGCAACAACAAGACTCATATGTTTATAAGGAAAGTGATAAAGGAGAAGAGCTTAAGTGCTCTCACACTGTTGATGAATACATTAGAGAGTGTTGAACACTGATTATACATTAGAGAGAGAGATGAGCATAATCAATGCAGAATGTGTGATGATCAGGTAGTGTAGTGATTGAAGATGAGGTTAACATAAAATATGCATAGATATAGTTATATGTGAGAGTATTATGTGTGAATAGAGTAAAAAATGATGATATGGTTATGAATACTACATGAGCAAAGATTTCATGGTTCAATACCATGGATTGATGCCCATGGTAAGAAAGGGAAAAAAACTATAAAAGCATATTAAAACACTTGAAGAGTGTGCTAAACCTATGTATATGAAAAATATATTAAGTCAAAGGAAAAACACAAAAGTTAGTTAAGAAAATTGGCTGAGTCTGAGTATAGGTTGTGAGCCAGTAAGAAACACAATTCTTTATCAAACCAAGAAAAATAAAAATCAACACAAGTAGAGAGAAGAATGGCAATAGTGGTAAGAGAGCTCAAGCATATCTCAGAACATATTTGAATTGCAGTTGACCTAAGAGAATAAAATAGTATGGGTGATTTGAACAGATCAAATCTAGACCAGAGGAGATGTGTTGTAGAACATAACATAATGTTGTATAATATATGAGAAGGATAAGATGAGAATGAGAAGTGTGATATTTGATCTAGTAAAGAGTAGAGCATAATAGATCCTTTTGCAGATCTAAGATTTGGTTTAAGCAAAGAAATTGAACATATTGCAGATTGAAGTGTGATGACATCGCATTTAATAGAGTGTAAGTAGTACAAGGTTTAGAACTGTGAAGAGAATATCAAAGGTTAATTAATTTTGAATATGTAAAGATAAAATAATGACAAAGTGGATATGAGTTTGGAAATGTATGAAAGAGGTATTTTCTAAGTGGAGCAAGTTGGTTCTTGAAAATCATGGGATAGGAGTCTCCTTCAAGTTGGTTCCTATAAAGTTCAGGGGGTTGGTGCTTGAAAAGAAAGGGGGTGGGTGCCTCCTACAGGTTGGTGTTTTCAAATTAGGGGATGGGTGTCTCATTTGGATGGTTTCAGTAAAGTTGATGTAATAGTAGGTTGGAGCCTACAAAAATATTCTAACATAAGTTCTGTAGTTTTCTTCGTCCATGGGTTTCCACATAAATATATTTTTCTCCTAATATATGTGCGTGTTGTTTGATTTATGATTCTATTGTATGATTAATTAGTAATAGATTAAAATATATTAAATATTGTTTAAAATTGTACAATACTAATTCACCCCTCAACCCCCACACCTCTCACTACTATCGTGGTTTCCAACAATTGGAATAAGATATTTTTCCTCTAGGAACAATTTAGCCACTAAAAGGTATATCATAAAGGACCATGGTTAATCATGATGAATTTTCCCCGGATGGAGCACCATTATTGAATTGATGAAATAATGCAATATGGAATATAAGAATGAAGTTTTATTCAATGGATCTTGGCTTGAATGTATGCATTTATGTAGTGGATAGAAAGAAGAATAATGAATATAATACAAAAACCATGAAGGCTATCTTGAGTGCATTATAAAACTCAAATTATGATAAGGTAATTCATTGTGAGACTGAAAAGGAAAATTTGGATAAGCTATAATGTATTTATGACGGATATTACTTATACAATGCATATGAAATGAAGATAGATAAGTCGTCTCAGAAGGAAGAAGATCCCTTAGTCATGAATGCTCAAGCTATAGATCATCAAATAAAAATTTGTATTAAAAGCATGAAGTTGAAGCTGAAGAAGATGCAGTGTAAACATAGGTAAATTACTATTCTATTGTAATTTTAGAAGAATAAGTCATCTTGATTTTAAATATTCCTATGCAAGTTCAAAAAATGAAAGTAATAAAGAAAAATTTGAAGTTAAGAGAACACCCAATGAGCATAATAAGAAAATTATTTATTCCTTAGAAAATGTTTGTCCATCTAAATGAGGTAATAAATGTACTTCTAGTAGTGATGAAGAAGGGATTTTTTTCATGACTATGGAGGAGACATTAGATTTAGAGAAACAAGGAGTTGCAAGGAAAATAAATTGTTGGAGCAAGGTCTCCTGGGGTACTTTTTGGTTTAATTTTGTTTAAATTTTGTTGTACGCGTTGCACGTAGATGGTCAAAGGGGCTTTGGGGCAGGTCAAAGTCCCTTATTTATTGTAAAGGGTTAAAGGGAAAACCATGAGTCTCAAACCATGGTTTGGGACCATAGTATGTGCATGTTTTGGATAATATAAATATGTAAGAGTTGAGTAAATAAGGAGATCATGAAATCTTGGATCAGTTTTGGTTATGTGTCTTTGTTAGTCTAGATTTTTTTGCCTGGGTAGAAAGGCTCTTGGTGGCTGTGTGTGCGGAGACCTACGTCTTGAGTTGTGTGTAGACTCTGATGCTGTGTGTGCAGAAAGATAGATTGTAGTGAATATGAAAATCTCTTAATAAAGAAGGAATTTTTGGCGAACTCGGACTCTTATGTGATTTACTGTCTTAGATTATCTGTTATATGTTGTAGATCTAGATCTGTTCTATTTACTTCAGTGAATGGGTTAATTTCATATGTGCACAAGTACTAGTATATGTTAAATAATTAGATTTGAATGAAGTATAATTAACTACTATGCATGAAATTATATCGAAGTATTATATGACAATCTATGAAAGGGTTAGATTTGTTCACCATTGACTGTGCTTGCTCAAATCTATTATATTATCTGTAGTAATTTTGATTATATCTGCCACATGAAAAGCTCCCTCAGGGTGCGGAAACCTAGTTCCAGCACCCCCCCATATTTCTTCGGGTGAGACTTTGGTTTGCGCAAGCAGATCACTGCCAAAAGGGCCAGTATTTGGAGGGTTTGTTGGTTGCGTAAATACTTTGAACCTAGGGTAGGACCCCTTAAGCCAAAAAATGGTTCTGTTGCCGGGACCAGGATCATTTTGAGGGAGAGTTGATGTGGCACCCGACAAAGAACGAACTACAAGATTGGCTTGACAAGAATATATGTGAATTTGCGATCCAAGAAAACATAAGCTGTATATTATTTGTTGAAGAGTCGACAAAAAAGTATATCTACACAGAGGTCCACAAAATTTTCTTTGCTTCCTTTGCGACCAAGTTGCAAGAGTAGTTGTCTTGGCTTGCTCAATTGCAGACCTACACAAAGGATGATGCAATCACTAAATGGACCCCAGAGTTGGTACAACAATTGGAGAAATCTAGCAACAAGATCACCCTCGCGGGAGATCACTGGATCGATAGTTTTCTAGGAGGAATTGTGATTGAATTCGCTATTGAACAATTTGTATCATATTATAAAGATGAAAGGATATTTTTCAAGGGCCATAGAGGTAAGTTCTTGTGCTCTCTGAAACTATGGATTAAAATTCTATTATGTGAACAGGGTACTCTGTGCTGCCATATTGAGTGAATGTCCCATAGAGGCTTGACTACGCGTAGTGGAAGAACTTATAGGGTATATCTAGAAGAAGGTTTTGTATATAACCCTCTTAAAGGTAAATCTGATAGTGACGAGGAGTCTGAAATTAGTAGCTCTGGTGAATCTGCGCACTTAGAGGAAGAGGAATTTCAAGTTTATGCTAGTCTTGGGTTGTTGGCCATAGTTCAGTTCCCATCCACTCCACTCCCAAATTCATCTCATGCTAATTAGTCATCCACTCCACCTCCACCTCCACCACCATACGCAGATATGGTTGTTTCCATGAAGTTACCTAATTTCCATGGTATTTGGTATGAAGATGTGGATCAATTATGGTTTTTCACCAACGTTGTATGGACAATGCAATAGATTAATAATGAGGATGTTAAGAAAGAACATATAGCTACTGCTTTTTAAGACCACGCACTAGATTGGTACATAAGGTATGTGGCGATGAACCCTAATGCAAAAACTGATAATATAAAGGTGGCATTGAAGGAATAGTTCAAAAAGGCGAAATCATATGCTCAATGCATAACTATGTTGAAGGAGATTCGCCAAGAATTGAACGAATCTATGTGGGAGGTGTATCAACGACTAAAGCGCATCATCAGAGATGGAGGATTTACTATTGATGACATGCATCATTAAGAGTGATTCATTTCCACTCTACTGTTGCATCTTCTCCAACCCTTGAGCCAACAGAAGAGTTCAACAGAGGCTGAAGTTGTAGAGATTGCAATGAAGCTTGAATCCTTGTCGGTACCAGATGTGCAGATCGAGGGCCCAACAAATCCAAATCCATTTAGAGGCAATGCACTTAGAAATACAAATTCTGTGCAAATATAAAGGAAACGAGCTATGCATAGATGTATGGTGTGATTAAGGGAATTTTGAGGTCTAAAATGGGCCTCCTAAGGAAATTATAAAATAATAGTGGAAATAATAAAATAAGATTTGATGACATCATCAAATTTTAGAGGGAAAAAAGAAAAAACTACTTTTTCAACTCATATTTTCAACTTATCTCCCAAATTATTTAGTCAAATTTTGAGTGGGAGTACTCGTTGGATGAAAAAATTAATTCCTCATCCAAGGAGTACCCATGTTGCATACTTTCGACAAGCCCTACTACACGAAAAATAAGAAATACATGAAAAACGTGATTGTATTCGCGCTTTTTTATGTATTTCTCATTTTTCGTGTAGCAAGGTCCATCAAAAGTATGCAACATGGGTACTCCTTGGATGAGGAATTAAATTTTGTATCCAACGAGTACTCTCGCTCAAAATTTGAGTAAAAAATTTGGGAGATAAGTTGAAAATACGAGTTGAAAAAGTAGTTTTATTATTTTATTATTTTTTAATCTTTTTACCCTTTTACTTAAAAAATGGTGAATCATCCCCCATGGTTGACATCATCATCTTGAATCCTATTGGTTCTTATAAAGTTTATTTTTGTTGTACATTTTTCTTAGGAGGCCCATTTTAGACCTCAAAATTACCCTAATGATACGTTGTAAAGTTGTCTAGATTGTTGATAATATCAACCCTATCCTACATTGTTGGGTTTGGATTGGGCTATCGATATGGGTGGCATCATCAACCTCAAGCTCAAAAGTATGGTTTTTGAAAGTAATGGAACCAGGGTTGTAGTCCCTCTAGATCCTTCACAAGGAAAAAGATATATAGAGCCATTCACGCAGGTGATGATGTTGATCGTATCTATAAGTTGACTGCACGAGATGAAGACTGGATTAACACGACAGTGGATGGAAGACTTAATTGGGATAAGGATAGCTCCTTCTTTTCAGATTCGAATGAGGAACTAGAGAATTGGCAAAACCGATCGCATGAAGTCTCTACGTTGCACTGCAATCAGTTGACAAAATCCCTACGATGCATATCCTCAGTGGTACGCGATTTTCCTTATTATGATGGCATGAGTAATGTTAATATGTTTTTAGAAGAACTTGAAAAAACTGTTCCAGAAGCACAACGATTCTATGCACTTGATATAGCTATGCGCTCAACCCTAGTGCGCTAGTGGGAGACACACAACACACACAAAAAGGTAACTTAGCTAACTGGAAAGAATTCACCCGCATGATGCGTCTGCGATTTGAGCATCCAAATATGAGAATGGGAGAGACCTATTATAGAGAAGGTGATCCGCTAAAACATCTGGCTAGATGGACTGAAGCTTGGGGTGAAGAACTGAAGCCAGAATGGGTGCATATATTCATCCACACTTTGGGGAAGGTGCCTATAGACTCGTACCTCGAAATTGAGTTGCAATGAGGAACCACTAAATGGAATGCGTTGACAAATTCTTTTATCCTGACCTTTAGTTTTGAAATTTGGTTCAAATGCCTTGATGAGGCACTGCAAGAAGTCATCTTTGACACCATAAAACCATCGGTTGAATGCACCTTTCCAGCATGTGACGTGCAGATGAAGGACATCGTTGACTGTCAAAATTTTTGAATTGAATATAATGAAGAAGACCCAAGGAACATTATGATCCTTGATTTTGAAGGACATCACGTAATTTTTGGGCCTACGATTGAGTCACTAGATGTAACTAAGCCTCTGAATATTCAGCAAGTCAACATTGGCTCATAGGAACAACCGAAATTAGCAAAGATAGGGGACTATTGGGATGACGATACGGTGAGTAAGGTCGTCGAGCTATTGACTGAATATCAAGAGTTGTTTCCTATGAAATTTTCTGAGCTGAAGGGGATTGTAAGATATATCAGGGTAATGAAGATCACCTTGAAACCAGATGCACGACCTGTGAAGCAACGCCCGTATAGGCCGAATCCCAAATACAAGCAGAAGGTCAAAGATGAATTAGATAAAATGGTTGCTGCAGGGATCATAGAACCAGTGGAAGAATCAGATCGAGTAAGCCCTATGGTGGCGCAAGACAAGAAAACAAGGGATAAATAAGGATTTGTGTGGATTTGCGTAAATTGAATGATGCTTGCATACATGACCCATTCCCGACACCATTTTCCGATGAAATACTAGACAATGTGGGAGGGCAGGAGGCCTACTCATTCACAGATGGTTTCTTAGGATACCACCAGATAAGAATCACGTTGGAAGATAGAAGCAAGAAAACCTTTGTGACAGAGTGGGGATCCTTTCACTACAAATTCATGCCATTCGGTCTAAAGAATGCGCTAGCTATCTTGTCGCGTGTGGTAGTTAATCCATTCAAATAATACATCCATAAATTATTAAAAGTATGCTTTGATGATTGTAATGTATTTGGATTATTGAAGAAGCATGTGTCGAGCCTGCGCCTAATACTAGATAATTTCTGGAAGTATCATATCTCGCTCAATCTAAAAAAGTGTATATTCTACGTCCCATTCAGGATCCTGCTAGGACATTTTGTTTTTCAGCAAGGATTGATGGTGGATCTATCAAAGATCAATGTTATTTTTAACTTGGAAGTTCTAGCAAATGTAAAACAGTTGCGCTCAATTTTGGGGCATACAAGGTATTACCAGAAGTTTATTCAAGGCTACGCATTGATCAATGTGCCCATGGAGAAGTTGTTGAAGAAGGATGCCTCATTTTGCTGGGATGCAGACTTCCAGAAGAGATTTTAATTGCTTAAGGAGAAGATGGTCACTACGCCCATATTGGTCTCTCTAGACTAGACAAAGGAATTCCATGTACATGTCAATGCCTCCTACATCACGTTGGGAGTTTTCTTAGCGCAACCAGGAGTCGAGGATATTGACTACCCTATTGCATTTGCGAGTAGGAAATTTTCAAGTACCAATCACAAATACTCGACCACAGAGAGGGAAGGATTAGCTATGGTCTACGTGCTGCAGAAGTTCTGCCACTATTTGTTGGGAGGTCATTTCAAGAAGTTACTGACCACTCTCCCCTGAAGTACCTGGTCAACAAGCCTATGTTGGGGTGGGGGGGGGGATTTGTATATGGTTTTTGTTATTTCAGGAGTATGAATTTAAAGTAATTGTGAAACTTGGGAGACTGAATGTTGGGCCAGACCATCTGTTGCACATTGAAAGTGGAGAAGAGCCAACTAGCTTGGAAGACGGATTACTAGACACGTAGCTATTTTCCATTAAAGTAGTCGATGATCACTTTGCAGATATTATTCGATTTGTTACCATTGGAAGTGCACCCATGAAATATACGCTGAAATAGAAGAAATAGCTGGTCATGTGCGCAACTGATTTTACCTTGATTGCTGGTCAGCTGTACAAAATGGGCACATATGAAGTACTAAGAAGGTATGTGTTGGAATTCGAAAGACGGGATATATTAGTCGAGGCTCATGGAGGATTTGCAGGAGGTCACTATGCAGGGAAAGCAACTGTGTAGAAGTTTTTACGGCCTGGGTTGTGGTGGCCCATGATGAACAGTGACGCACATGAGTATTATCATGCTTGTGATTTATGTCAAAGGATGGGGAGAGCGTCATGCAGAGATGAGATGCCCCTACACCCACAGGTGACTTTGCAAGCTGTTAGTGCCTTCTAGTTCTGCCAGTCACCAATGATCAAATATGATCTTATAATGTTTTTGTTAAGGTATTAGGTCACATTTTTATGGTTTCAGTAGGTCTTCAAATAAAAATCTGGTCACAGGCTAGTATGTCCAGGTCTGTTACTACTCCTTTTAAAAATTCAGTTGTTGGTCATTGCCATCATTTATTTGAATGATTCACCACTGAAATGCTTCCATTATCATCTCATTCTCACCACCATGGTCATCGTTCAACTCATTTCATGAAGTGTCACCATTAGGTCTTAGGGTCAAATTCATAAAAAAATTGTCATTTCACCAATAAATGCAGCATTGAAGGAGTAGTTTTAAGGAAAATTCTCAATAAAGTATTTTTAAGTGTAATTTCATTTCAAATATGATGTAATATGTTTCAATTTTCTGAAGCAACAAAGTTTCCAATTAAATGTGAAAACACACGGTGGGCCACTACACCACTATGAAGAGAATTTGATTTCCAAAAGCTACAAAGGACCATACAAGCATTTCTTTCACTCATTGCATTAGCATTGAGCACTAAATCATCAAAAAATACCATATTACCATAAAAAGCATTGAAGGACACTCTCAAAAGGTGATTGGCACCCTCTCCAAGCACGTACATTGTGTTTTCAACCAACCATGCTGCATTTTTTACCCTTCGGTGCATTTTCACTTCTAGAGGCCGAAAATTCATATTCAAGGGTTTTCAGTGGCAATTGAAGGTTCCATCAACTTTTTGACAAGTAATTTGAAGATCTTTCCACCTCCTATCAACATTTATTTCATAATTTCAGTGGTGAAACCCTCCCACAGTCCCCATTCTATGTTTTGGTGGGTGAGCTCCATAGTTTGAATTGCAAGCAAAAATACCTAATTCACTACATATTCTACCCTTCCCCACATTTCCTACAAACCTCTAAACCTCATTTACCTAACCCCTACACCTAACCCTAGCTCGTATGTTGCGTTTTTGGGCAGTTTTAGGGTTAGGACTGTGTTTTAATTCCCTACATTAATCCCTACAGTATTTTTGTCATTCTCCACCTCCCCAAGCTTCCTAATACACCTATCTACCTCCCAAAATTTTCCTACCTGCATATATTCTCCCTAATACCTTCATCTCCTCCCCTCACCTACTTCCCCTTTCTTTCACTAGGGTTTTTCTTTACAATTGTAAAAAATCAAGGGAGGAAAGAAACCATACAACAACGAAGGAAAAGTGTCAAGGTTTGAGTCACTTAACACTTAGGAGCTGATGTCTTCATGATCCGGATTTATGTAGGAGTGCAATAACATACAAAAATAAACATAAACATGGAGATGCAGCGGAAATAAAACTGCATTTCATTAATATCAAATAACTGAAATATGCTTACAGATATAATGGAAATAAACTAGCTAGGGAGTTGATATCTTATCTCTGAGAATATATGTGGCGGCTACAGGCCTCTAAATTGTGTTACAATGAGGCTCAAAGGCTTATTTATTGTTGAGAAAAAATGGAAATCCCTAAACATCAAAATACCTAACCCTAGGAGATCAAGCGCCAAAACTATGGGCCCCGTTTAGGTAAATTGGTACATCAACTTCCCGGGGACGTAACTCTGTCATATGATTTCTGTTTGACTTGCCTAATAGCTCGTTAGAAATATCTGTCTGAGGAATACAACTTTTGACATGAGAAACATCAAAGGAACTTCCATGTTTCTCCCAGTTTTACCAAAAAACATCGTTTAGGGCCTCAAAACAACTCTGGAAGTTCAAGACCCAAAAAAATGCTAAAAATAGTAAGTTGTGCAAAACTAAAAACTGAAAGAACCGATGGTGGGGGTCCAAATGGAATAGGTGGGTGGCCACCAATATCTACCTAGATAATTCCTCCCCTCTTAGGAATCAATGGTCCCCATTGCATTGAGTTCCTCCATGGGATGTGGCAAATTCTGCTGAACTTGGTATTGGATTTGTCGAAGATGTCATGGACCCGCGGGTGAACGTGCTGATGCATTTAGCAATTTTTTTTTCTTTATCAGCCTCAGGTAGTACATGTGTGGATTATGTCTATTTGGTTGCATGAGGTATGGAAATATCAGGCGGCAACATGCCTGAGATCAGATTAATGGAGTGCTTGACCTAACAGTGTAAAGGAACCTTTGTGGGTGAGGAGAAAATTTCCTCGTACTCCTCCACGACTTTGTCCATCTGTTGTTGCCATGTAGAGGAGACTTGTTTCGAGGTTGTGGCCATGACCTTCTTCTTTCCCTGTGGGCAAATTTTAATGAAAATAACTTTCCTGGTTTGGGAAATAATCTTACTGTGTTGTTTGGAAGTAGTCAAAGAGATGGCAGGATGCGATACTACCTCTGGTATCCTGTACAATTTATCTCCCAAAGTAACAATAACAGCGCGAGGCTGGGACTCATACATAACATGTCACTTCCACAAGTATGGTTGGCCTAATAATACATCAGACACATCAAGAGGATCAACATCACATAGTACCTCATTTGTGAATGGCTTGATTTTGTGCGGAACGTGGCACTACTGGTGGACACAAAGATTGCTTCCTTCGTGAAGCCACCCAATGGTATACAACTATGAGTGTGCTATGGTCAATAGGCTGAGATGCTTCATGACCTTTGATGAAATGAGGTTCTTTTGGCTTCTGCTATCGACAAGGAATTGTAGTGTAGAACCCTTCACCCACATCTGCGAATGGAAGAGGCGCTCCCCCTCCTCTCAATCCTTGGGATCCTCCTTGTGGAGCTTGGTGGTGGAAACAATGGAACTGGGATCCACATCAATGATCTGCCTCCCTTCATCATCACCCTTGCCTGGTTTTGACTCAGGATTAGAACATGCATCTGATTCGGGTGCCTTTAGTTCGGCCACCAACGACTTCTTGGCCCAACACTCATTTGTGGTGTGAATGGGGTTGTTATGAAATTCACACAAACTTCCCCTTGTCCTTCTTTGGATTTGTGGTTTTGTTCTGAGTCACCCTGCTTTGGATTTTCCTCTTTTTCTGTGGTTCGAGGGTGCATTTTCCTGTCTTCAGATTTGCGGATCTAAAGTCTCGCTTCTTCTGCTTAAATTTCTGCTCAATCTTGGCAGCATAGCTATATGCCATGCCAATCAAGGTAATGTTGAGGAAATCCATTTCCTCCTAAATGTATCAATGAAAACAACTGCGGTACTTGAGAACCAAAAGTCTCTCTGAATTTTTAATACCCAACTTTGTGGGCAGGGTATGGAACAAATCTGTTAGTTCATGCACATCTTGATCCCTTTTTTGCCATAGTGTGGTCCATTGGATGTACTTGTCCTCGTAGCTCCCCACAGGGTAATATTGTTCCTTGATGTCATATCAGAATGAATTCCAATTGGGTGCGGTCAAGAACAGAGAGGGTTCCCTCTCGTCCTTCTGCTCACTGTAGATTTCCCACCAATATTTGACATGTGGGGTAGCTTTGTGGAGTGAAAAAGTAATATTTTCTCAGTCGGAGAAATCATGGACCGAAACAGACCCTTCCAAAAAATTCAACCATATATCTATGATGTATGCATTTATCTGGCCTTCAAATATAGGAATTCCAAAGTTCACCTATACCTTGAAAGGAGAGGCACATCCAGAGTCACTGTTGGATGTAGATGTGCCGCCGATGGGCATCCATTGAAGGATCTGGGTAAAATTATCCATCATTGTGTTCCTTTGTTTCTTGAGGGCCTCCTCGAGCAATAATTTGATAGGATCTCCAACTCCCTCATCTTTATTTTCTTCTGCCATGGGAGGTTGTCGAGGTTTGTGAGGCTGATCTTGCAAGGGTTCAACCAAATTGAGCCCTAAATCCTTATACCTTGACCTCGTTGGGGACATGCAAAGAAAAACAGAGAATTAGAAAATCGCTCTAATACCATGATCTAGATTTATGCAGGAGCAGAATAACATACATAAATAAACATAAACACAGAGATGCAATGGAAATAAAACTTCATTTAATTAATATCAAATAACTGAAATATGCTTATAGACATAATGGAAATAAAATAGCTAGGGTGATGGTAGCTTATCTCTGAGAAGGAATGTGGTAGCTATAGGCCTCTGAACTATGTTACAATGAGACTCGAAGGCCTATTTATTATTGAGAAACAATGGAAAACCCCAAACATCAAAAAACCTAACCCTAGGAGATGAAGCGCCAAAACTGTGGGCCCCATTTGGGTAAATTGGTACATCAACTTCCCAAGGACGTAACTTTGGCATATGATCTATGTTTGACACGCTCAATACCTCGTTAGAAATATCTATCCAAGGAATGCAACTTTTGACATGAGCAACATTGAAGGAACTTCCATATTTCTCTTGGTTTTCCTAGAAAACTTTATTTAGGGCCTCAAAACAGCGCCGAAAGTTCATGACCCAAAAAACCACTAAAATAGTAAGTTGTGCTGAAACTAAAAAACTTAAAGAACCGATGGTGGGGGTCCAAATAGAATAGGTGGGTGGCCACTAATATCCACCTCGAGCACTTCATCATTGGCCAAGCATTGTTTTCAAAATTTAGGATTTTTATGGTTTTGTGAGAAAATCCAACAAGTGGGATATCATGCCAAGTTAACAAGTTTTTTTTCCACAAACCCTAGGAGAGATAAGGTCACCATTTCACGAGTGAGTTTTACAATTTCAACCAAGGCCATAGCCACAACTACAAGAATACCAAATAGTGGATAAAAGTAGTTCAATAGCTCAAACTTGGATGTTCAAAATTACATAGCTTTCATTAAAAGTCATTATAAAGATGCCATCAAGAAAAATTTCCCTTTTGGACAGTTTCTAAACAAGTTTTCTCCATTTATGAAGGCCATAATGAGGTATTTCACATGCGAGGGTATATTTCCAAGGTTGTAAAAATATCATGTCAAATTGTTAATTCATTTCACGGGGTAAAAACTCTCAATATACCCTACTATCTCCACAAAATCTTGACTAAAATGGTAGAGAAAGTGCAGCATAGAGAGAGTGATCACCAAGCTAATATTTTCCACCATGGTCTCATAAAAATCATTGTCTTACACCAGCTTACACAGATGAAAATATCTTGGGATAAATTCATTCAATCCTTTGTCTTTTTGCCCCCTGCTAGTCAGCCTACTAGCCAAAGTACACCATTAACACCATCCAAGCCAAAGGAGGTTGGCTCTTCTAGAAATATTTCAGTCAATAGGACACCTAGGGCAAAGGTGACACAAACTTATACAAGAGGAAAGAGGCTTGTGTTTGCTCCAAACTTTGTTGAAAGGGCCAAGCCTGCATCAACTGAACATGGATCATCATCACACCATGAAGCACCTTTACAAGATGAGGAGCCATTCCATCTTGACAATAACATGGAAGAATTGGAGGTGAATGAAGAGAAAAAAACAACATAGCAAATCATCATGGAGAAAGATGCTTAGATCAGAGAAATTTAGGAGAGCTTTTGAAAGGCCAACTTTTTGGTTTCATTTTTGTAGCAAGAGAATATGCAATTAGAGGTAAATCAACTACTCTTGAATAAACCTAAACTTGATTTGAGAAACTAATATGTAAATGGTAAGGTTGTGGTTGAGACAAATGATTTAGATGACTAGGAAGATTAGGTAAGAAGAAAGAGACCAAGGAATAAAGGCCTCAAAAGGGCACTTGAGCCACAAAGAAGCATAACTCCACCAAGGACCGAAATGACAATTGATGAGCTAATATTGGAAAATTTTGAGAAGGATAGGGAATATTGGCTTGATAGAGTCAATTTTAACTTAGATAAACTCCTCAAAAGGGAAAATAAGAACAACAACATACAAATACAAATGGCCATGCATTACTACACAAGAAATCAAGTGTCTCGGGTATGAACCAAGCAGTTGAAGGAAAAACTCAAGGAAACCCTAATGAAGCAAAACGAGAAGGGTAAGTTGGATTTTCTTGTTGATTATTCCCTCATAATATAAAATACTATCATAGGTCTCCATAGAGCAAGTTTGGAACAATTTTGAGAAAATTTGGAAAAATTTTGACAAATTTGGAAGATTTTGGTCCAAAAGGGTAGTGATCCTCACGTTGTGCTTTTGTTGGGGGCATCCAAATGAAAAACTATTTACATTGATGGATTTATTTTGACCTGTACAGAATGCATCTGGATGACTTGCAGTGAAATCCTTTTTCAATTTTTCCACCATGCCTGAAAGTGTCTTTTCTCCATGAATTTCAGCATTCTTGACAATTTTCTGGATTTTAATCAAATCATTTAGTGAATGCTAAGCTAAGTCAGGCTGATCTGGTTCAATAACAACTTTGTAGTCCCTTTTGGATGGCAAGGTGACTAGTCCTTCAGAAGAGCTCGAGATTAAGGAATCATGAGTAAATGTTACAGGCAAATGCTTTTTTCAGAAAATCTTGTCCAAGCAGGACATCAGTCCCTGAATCAAAACTGTACAAAGTGACAAATGTCAAAATTGAACCAATATAAACAGGAAAATCAGGTGCAATATGACTGATTTCTATTGAATTTTTATTGAAAGCTTTAAAAAGTGTTTTTTCAGGTTGCCAAAAATACCTAGGGATTGCACCATGCTTACAACAACTTCTCATGGCACCAGTATCTACTTGAGCATCAAGAGTATAGGCTTTCAGGCCTTCCAACTTTATCTATATTGGTATCACCACTCGATCACCAATACTATGTATTTTTGCAAGCTCAATCTTTTTAGATTTATCTACTGCATCTTGATTGGCCTTGTTCAGTAGTATCTGAGACAATTTTGAAGTACAATCTTCATAAGCAGCCATATCTGCTTGAAGCTTTGTAGAAAGTAACATCATTTGTCTTCTACTTTCTTGCATTGATCTTTCAAGTTTTTCAACCTGTTTTACCAATTTTTCTTCTTCACTTTCACTAACAGGTTCAATATGAACTTATTGGAAAAACCAACCTTCTTCTTCAGTATCAAACTCTTCTTTAACAAACATGTCGACTGTTGATTTTCTTGGAAGCTGATCTTCCAAAGTCTTCAATATTTCTTGTAGTCTTATTTTAACGGTGAATTTTCTTGCCTGCAAATTAGCAATCTGGAATTTGACTTTTTGCACAGGCTCATAATAGAACATTTTGCATTCTGACACAAAATTTTCATCAGAATCAAATTCTGTCATAACATGGAGATTATCAATTTTATTACATAGATCATCAGACTCATCTTCTGAACTCAAGATTTCAAAATATTTTCCTCCAGAATGAGATGTGAGTTCCCATTCATCTAGCTTGTGTATAGTGGTGAAGATATCCATAATTTTCATTTGCTTTTTTCCTTTCTTCTCCAGGCATTTGTTTGCAAAGTGTCCTTCTTTATCACAAATAAAACATTTTGGCTTTTTAGAAGGTTTATTTCTTCTTCTGAAAACATACCTTTTTTGACCAAATTTCTGCCTTGGAGAATACTTTTTAGGATAGAAACCTCTTTTTCGATAAGACTGTTTAGGCATATCACAGTTACAAGATTTACTAACATGCTTCTTTTTCTTTTGCTTGAATTTGTGACAACCAAAATCATAAGTCTCATTGAAATTATTACATAATTTCTGACTAAAATTCATCTGTTTTTTGAAAATTTTCTTCATCTTTGCTGTAGCACATTCCTTCTATAAGATAGTGACAACATGCTGATGTAACGAAGTGAAAGACAAACTTTCAATTTGTACATTTTTTGTCTGAAAATAAGATTCAATCAATTCTGGTATCCTACCTAGCAATGAAGCAACAAAATACCTCAGGTATGCTACATTATGGGGATCAATGGTTCTATATAAGAGTGATTGCATGGTACAATAATATTCTGGTAGCTGATCAATGTCACAAAGCTTTTGTGAAAGAAACAGCTAAGAATGGTGAGCGGAATCAGTTGGAAAATCTCCAAGAAATTCATGAACTAAAGCTTCAAATAGAGCTTGCAAAGGATCATCGTTTTCTATAATTGCATTTTTATCTCCTTCTGGGAGATGTTCCCACCATAATTTTAGAATACCAGTAAAGGCCCAAGTGATTTGTGTAGCAATATCTGACCATGAGGCTTTTGATTATGCTTTCCTTTGTAAAGCCCATGCATGCACATTTTGGAAGATCGCTAAAACGTTATCATGAGATAAACAGTCGATATTAAACAACAGAGTATTTCCATATCCTTTTTGTGCATTATTTTTAAATCTGATATTGATATTTTCCAAAGTGCTGGCATATTTAGAAAATGCAGAAGTTTTCTTATGCTGGTCTTCTCTCTTAGGAGATTTATTAGTAAAAGAAAAAGTATCATCTCTTGGTCTTTTACTACTTTCTCCTTCTATCTTGACACCTGGAACTCGTGTCTCATATTTTAGATTTCCATCATCATCATACATGGATGATGAATACATGTGAATAGTTTTCCTTGCTTATCAAACTGGTCTCTGAGGCTGACATAACCTTTTGGCAGATTTCTCACAGGTGGAAGGGCTTCTAAGCATGATTGCATCAGTTCAATTTTTTCTTTGGCCAAAGTAATTCCTTGAGCAACCTTTTTCACAGTTTCTTCATTTGGAAAATTCATCCCTTTAAAAAATAGGCTCCTAAGTCCTAGCTTGGGTTGGTTAGTGCCTGGAACGAGATACTTTAACTTATAACTTGACTGTTCAGTTTCCCTATATTTAGGAGGAGACTGTTCATTTTTCAGAACAGTGGACAGGTTATTAACTGCTTTTGAAATTATACCCATATTTGACTGGATATCATTCAGTGCCTTTGTGTTTTCATGATGCACACCCAAAGTGTCCAAATAACCAGTATGGAGCTTTTCAATATGTTCTTTAATCTCTACAACATCATTTGCTAGATCATCAAGATTTTGCAACATGCATGTAATCTGATAATTAGCAAAATTCTACATCTTGACTAACTCTTCATATTCAGGTTCTGATAAATGCTTCATTTATAACCATTGAAAATCTGATTTCATGGTTCCATTCTTAAAGGTTCTACTTGAGTTTCCAGGCTCAAGATACCTTTCGGGAACTAACATTCTTTGACCCTCCTTTCCTCTAGGTAAGGTGAAGCTTTTGAAGTCTGAAGTCATAATTGTTTTTACACACTCATGACAGTATTTGTGCTGGCCATTATGTTCTGAATCATCAACTTGATACTTTGAAATGATTGCAGAATGTTTTGGAGATGCTTGACAAAAATCACAGTCTGAAATGGAAGCTTTGGATGATTGGGATTTTGAAGTTAAAGCCTCTTTTGGTGTCTGGAAATATTTGGGAATCCTATTCCTTTCAAGGAACATGGGATTAACAAAATAAGAGGACTTAGAGGTAGAACTAGAACCCGATTGAGTAAGCTTTGGTTTGGTAAATTGCAAGCTTATGGTACCATCAGGCTTTGTGACTAATTCAAGCTTTTGTGGTAACTGAGATGGATTACACAACTGAGGATATTTTTGTGATAAAGGGAAATATGAACTGTCCCATTCAAGTGGAAGGATACATTCAGAGAAACCTATTTGTAGAGGAACAACATTCCCCAGACCAACAATTACTCCTTCTCTTAAAGCACGATCTTTCAATTTCGGATTTAAAGGAGGCATAGTGGTTGAGACAAATCAAAGACAAACAGTGGTATGTAGTTGGACAATGTTTGATTGAGTGGAAACATCAAACCCATGAAACTGAATAAAAGACTGAAGGAAATCATTGATATATGGATCTGAGAGGGAAACTTGATATCTAGGGACTAATGATGACCAAGCAGGGCCATTATTCAGAGGACTCTGGAAACCTCCCAATAATGCATCTTCAAATTGGTTCAATCAGGTGTCTAGAACATAGGTTAAACAAGAAGTGTTTAGACTAGGTCGCACCAAAGGGTTAATTTCAAATTGGATCATTCCAATGTGAATGTAGTTATAACCATGCTCAATTCCCCATTGAACATCTTTAGATTTGATGAGTGGTATTTGGTAAACAGACTGGTCTACAGAGATAGGAATGTTTATAGATGTAAATCTAAATAACTAGGCTGACTTAAATTGAAATGTAGGAAGACGATAGATCATATCTATATCAATCTCTGGCAGTGTCCAATTTGGCTATGGTTCAAAATCTTGAGAAACAATCCTTTCATCATACAGATTTATATTGGAAGGGCGATTAAGATATTTGGATAAAAATTCCCAACGTTTCTGATGAGCTTGTTTCCTTTCTGATACTCTTTTATTTATTTTTTACACAGTGAAGATTCTTAAAAGGACAAACCCCACGAAAGCCTTTAAGGACAATACATAGTGAAGATTCTTAAAAGGACGAATCCCACGAAAGCCCACATAATAATTAAAGTAAGATATGGATATCTTTGAGGGATCCATCAAATATTTACATAGTGGAGATTCATAAGAGGATGAACCCCACGAAAGCCTACATAATAATTAAAGTAAGATATGGATATCTTTGAGGGATCCATCAAATATTTACAAGGATAGATATTGAAATCTAATCACTATTTTCCCATTGTTCCGGATCTGACTCATAATCTTCAATCTGGGCATCTAACAATATCTGTTCAAAATTTTCATCATATATGATAAGAAGAGTGTTGTAGAGCCAGATGGGTGGTTGATCTCGGATACAACTATTGAATGGAGTTGAAAATTCTCTTTGTGCTCTATGAAGTTCTGGAACTGAGATGTCTCCATGGAAGATTACAAATAAACTGAAATCTGGTGATCCATCACTATTTTCTGTTAAATCTACAATTGTATCATCATGGACCAAATCAAATTCTAAAATATTGCCCTGTCTGCTTGCCAGATTCAATTCCCATTTGAGAGTGCTAATGAACTCGTTTGGTGTAAAATCAACCAGATAATCAGTACGAGGGAGATACTTATACAAGAATAATTTAAACCATGGAATCCAGGTTTTAAATGGTGAAATGACTTCCTCTGAGAATATATAGACTTTCATTCTCCCATTTATCTTGCACCTTTGATGAAGTAGGAAGTAATCATTCCATGTAAAGTCTGGATTATGGATGTATGCATAAAATATTTCTCTCCCTTCTCGATTTACCAAGTTAAAAAAGATACTCCATACCATATCTCTATATGGAAGCTTGGAAGTATAACCATATTTACATGCTGATGAATCAAAATATCTCTGTAAGATAATCTGTAGAACCTCTGGAGGCAGAGTTTTGATCTTTTGTACAAGGCAATCCCAGCAATATTTATAAACACAGTTTGAACAAATATCCACATGCCATATTGCAGCTGATGTATTGGAAGAAGAGGCTCCATCATCCCTTTCTTGTTTTCTCCAACCAAAATGAAACATTTTAACTTCTGTTACAGCTTCAACTCCTTCTCTGGTTAACATAGCAATGAGATAGTTTTCAGTACTAGCTTTATAAACAATTTCAAAATCAAATCTATCTAACTAGTGTGCCCATCTAAGAACTCTAGAACTTCCACGTTCTAGCAATTTCTTATTAGATAGCATGCCTTTCATGTGCTTGAGATCAGTTCTAACTATGAATTTTGTGCTTTTGAGAAATAGTCTAAATCTATTAATGCCCCTCTTGACGGCTAGAATTTCTTTATGAGATGAAGGATATTTTATTTCTGTGCTATCAAAAGTACCCGATGCATAATCACAAACTAATTCTTTTCTTCCATGCTTTTGTAACAAAACTGCTACCCAAGTATGGTCTGATGCATATGTTTCAAGAATAAACACATGGTTAGAATCAGGAAGTTTTAATCCTGGAAGACATTGGATCTTTGTTTTGATATTCCTGACTGCTGTAGTCATTTCATCAGTCCAACTAGTTCCTGGCTTCAACCTTTGTTGTATAATCCTTGTATCTTTAGCTTGTTATTCATAAAACTGTCGGACATAATTCAAGCAACCAAGGAATCTTTGCACCATTTTTACATCATTTAACTAGTCTGGAAACTTTAAAAGGCTGGTCAAAATATGAGGTTGGAACTGCATATGACCTTGGGAAATATGTAGACCAAGATAGTCTATGGAGACTTTTCCTATTTGGAATTTTTCTTCAGAATCAGATAGAACCAAACCATGTTTATATGAAAGATCATAAAATTTCTCTAGATGAATCTTATGCTGTGCTACATCTCTTCTAAAAACTAGAAATAGTCTAAATCTATTAATGCCCCTCTTGACGGCTAGAATTTCTTTATGAGATGAAGGATATTTTATTTATGTGCTGCCAAAAGTACCCAATGCATAAGCACAAACTAATTCTTTTCTTCCATGCTTCTGTAACAAAACTGCTACCCAAGTATGGTCTGATGCATATATTTCAAGAATAAACACATGGTTAGAATCAAGAAGTTTTAATCTTGGAAGACACTGGATCTTTGTTTTAATATTCCTGACTGTTGCAGTCATTTCATCAGTCCAACTAGTTCCTGGCTTCAACCTTTTTTGTATAATCCTTGTATCTTTAGCTTGCTATTCATAAAATTGTTGGACATAATTCAAGCAGCCAAGGAATATCTGCACCATTTTTACATCATTTAACTGGTCTGGAAACTTTAAAAGGCTGGTCAAAATATGAGGTTGGAGCTGCACACGGCCTTGGGAAATATTTAGACCAAGATAGTCTATGGAGACTTTTCCTATCTGGAATTTTTCTTCAGAATCAGATAGAACCCAACCATGTTTATATGCAAGATCATAAAATTTTTCCAGATGAATCTTATGATGTGCTACAACTCTGCTAAAAACTAGAAAATCATCAATATATACAATTACAAACTCAACTCCTCCAAATATATCTTCCATACGTTTTTGGAATTCTGAAGGGGAATTATTTAGCCCAAATGGTATAACTTTCCACATATATTGCCCATGAGGAACAACAAAAGCTGTTTTATACCTGTCTTCAAAAACAATACCAATTTGCCAAAATCCACTTTTCAAATCAAATTTTCTAAAAACATTTGCATTGGCAATCTTTGCTAAAAGGAGATCTTTATTTGGAAGAGGATACCTGATTGGTAGCAATGCTTTATAATTAATTACTAGCCTCTTTTTTCCTCTCTTCTGCTCGCTGTGATTATTAACATAGAACGCTGGACAAGCCCAAGGGCTCTTACATGGCTCTATCAATCCCTATTCCAACAATTGTGTGATCTCCTTCTTACACAGTTCTTGCTTTGATGGGCTCATATAATTAGCAGATGATTTTTGTGGCTTAGCAAAGAAGCCTTCTTTGTAAGGAAAATTCACAAAATACTTTTCTCTGGTCCAAAATGCATCTGGACGACTTGCAGTGCAATCCTTTTTCAATTTTTCCACCACGCCTGAAAGTGTTTTTTCTCCATGAATTTCAGCATTCTTGACAATTTTCTGGATTTTAATCAAATCATTCAGTGAATGCTGAGCTAAGTCAGGATGATATGTTTCAATAACAACTTTGTAGTCACTTTTGGATGGCAAGGTGACTGGTCCTTCAGAAGAGCTCAGGATTAAGGAATCATGAGTAAATGTTACAGGCAAATGCTTTTTCAGAAAATCTTGTCCAAGCAGGACATCAGACCCTGAATCAAAATTGTACAAAGTGACAAATGTCAAAACTGAACCAATATGAACAGGAAAATTAGGTGCAATATGACTGATTTCTATTGACTCTTTATTGACAATTTTAAAAAGTATTTTTGTAGGCTGCCAAAAATACTTAGGGATTGCACCATGTTTACAGCAACTGCTCATGGCACCAGTATCTACTTGAGCATCAAGAGTATAGGCTTTTAGGCCTTCCAACTTTATCCATATTGGTATCACCACTCAATCACCAATACTATGTATTTCTGCAAGCTCAATCTTTTTAGATTTATCTATTGCATCTTGATTGGCCTTGTTCAGTAGTATCTGAAACAATTTTGAAGTACAATCTTCATAAGTAGCCAAGATGGAGGTATAATGAAGTTAATAAAATCATATGTGTAATTTCATTCAATATTTGTTGCACCATCAATGGAATACGTATACCAAATAGAGTCCCCTCATGTATATTGGACTCAATATAACTTGTGGTTGATCAAATTCTCAATTCTAATCTCGGTCCTTGGTTTCTACGTTCTAAACATGATCTTTCCCTAAATGGAATGTTATTATAGACTTCCAAAATATTATGCTCCATATCAAGTTTATTAGATATTCTATAATCTACATTATGATTTATATTAGATCTAGCCAAATAGGTTAGCTAAAATATTTCTACATGGAAAATTTTGTTAAATTGGTGTTTGGCATAGTTTGAAAAATGACTTAAAACCATTTTACATTAAATATAAAATGCTAATCATTACAATTAACTCACCAAATTTAGAAATATTAATATTAAAAAAATTAAAATTGAAAATTAATAATTCATTGATATTTTTTATATTATTCAAATTTATCATTCTCTTAAAATATAAAAGAAAAGATAATTTTCATTCATAGTTCCTTAATCATTCTGGATTTTATTACTTTCTAATGTATAAATAAAACTTTAAATTTAATACACATTATATAAGGGTTAAGGATTGCAATGGTTTATACTTTCTTTCTAGCATATACTAAAAAATAATAATAAGTAAAATATTCTAATGAGTTATATATAAGTCAATATTAAACTCCAAAACCAATCCATCTGTTGTAGGTTTTAACCCTGTACAAAAATTATCTGCAAAAGAATCCTTAAAAATGGAAAATAAACAATAACGAGAGCATAAAACATAAAACATATATACACAAATATTTTCTCTTGGATCCCAAATCGGGACTACCAACTTGATTTTTCATTATATTCCTTTTAGTGTTACAATATATATATATATATATATGTTGAAGCATTCATAAACCTCAATCCATTAGTAGTGGATTAGAACATAAGCGTAGTTCCCTTGATTGGATCTACAAAATACCAAGGGCCGAAAACCATCATGCCTCAAAAAAATGTGCAAAACCATGCACAAAACCATAGGCGGGTCTGCCCACCTAAAAAAGGCTCCATTTTTTTTTCCCGAGGTGCTACGCCGAACCCTGTGCAGGGGGCTACCCACCCCCTGCAAAACCCTGGACAGTGGGGGCTGCCAGCCCCCTTGTGAACCCCCCGCTACGCCCAACGCAACGAACAAGTTGGGCTTTTGCCCCCCCCCCCCGTGTGTGCGACTATTCGTGGAAATAATTCTGTAATGTTTGAGAATAGATAAATAAATGAAACCTGATATATTGAATTAGTGGATGTTTACATCATGTTGTGGTAATGGAGGGCTAATGTTTATTTAAGAAAAAGTGAGAACAACATATTTGGAGTTTGACACTACTTCTTTCCATTGCTAGTATTTGAAGTTGGATTCACTGACTGAAAACCATGTATCATAACCGGATTATATCAATGCATTACAATCCATAAGCAGATGAATGCTCTTGTAGTACTTTACAAATTCTTTCTTTTGAGACTCTTCGAGATTATCATTAATATACAAAGTTTTTCCTGGAAAATTTTCTATTAAAGAATTACAAAATTTTTCCATAGAATGTAAAGACATCTAATGAGATGGTAGATATTCAAAATTTCATTGCTCTTGAAAAAATTGACTGGATTCACAATATGAAGAAGATTTAGTATTTTCCATTAAATTTAAAATAATCTTCTTTGTACATTTATGAAGTAGAAAGAATTGGGCATATATCAATATCATCATCTATTCATTCTTCACTTTATACTTCTATCATTGTTTTTGCTTCAGGATATAATGTGAATTTATTTGTTGAATTTCCATTAGAGATAAACATATTACCTATTCTACAACTTATAAAAGCATCAGTTGTAGCTAACCATGGTTTACCTGGGATCAATGGATTCCCTCCTAAATTATTATTGGGTGTTAAGATCATAAATTCAATAGGGTGTTCCCAAGAATCCAAGGATACAAACACATCTTCTAACACACCATCAGGTTTTGTAACACACATGTATGCTAATTGCAATTACGTGGGTGTATATTGAAGATTAGGAAGTTTCAATTGATCCATAGTTTATTTACTCATGCTATTTATGGCTTCTCCTAAATCAATCAATGTATTTGGTATCTTGACACCATTGATATGTATTTTCACAATGGAACTTCCTGGATCTAGATATTTTTGAAATGTTGTTTTTCCCATCATGATATCTGCAAATTTTCCAACTAATTGAATTCTTTTAACTTAATTTTGTTTTCTTCTAGGTATTTTAATGATTAACTCCCTAATTATATTTTCAAATATTGGTATTTCCTTGATAGCTTTTAGCAAAGGAATTTTTATGAAAAAAATTTTCTGTTCATCCACCATATCATAACCAAGTAACATAATTTGTTTCTCTACCCCTTTATCAATTTTCAATATTTCTGTTAAAGGTGGGCTTTGCATAGAAACTGAAGGTTGTCCTATAATGGGAGTTGAGTTTATTGGAATATCATTGGTACGTACAAAGGTGGCTTGTTTTTTAGGAGTCTTCTTCTGATGAAGGGATGTATCTTCCTCATAGTGATCATCCTTTTCATTTTCATGAATAACAATGGATGGTGACTTCTTCTCCAATATTGTACTAGATCTAAGTTGGACATTGTTTCGATATAATTTAGTTATCCTGTAAGTTTGGAAATTTTCCTTTCCACATTGTAAAATATTTGTGAGTTTTTATTGTTTGTTTTTGGGAGTGGTTGAGCAGGCAGTTAGTTTGGTCTTTGTGGAAATGGTAATGAAAGTTGTGGATTTGGATTTTGAGATTGAACTTGAGGTGGTTGAACAAGCTATGGGAAATATTGTGATGGAAAAGTAGGGTAAGGTTTAGGATATTGAGGGTACTTAGGGTATTTTCCATAAGTATTTTTCCATCCTTGCGCCCAAGGTTGAGGCCAAGGTTGCCAAGGCATGGGTGCGGTCCATTTTTTTTGTGATGGTTGTGCATATGTTTGGGTGTTAAATCCTTGATTTTGTCACGGTCTCTTAGAAATAAAACAAATAGGATCTACCTGATCTGATACTACTTATTCTTGGTAGACAACTTTAGGACCTGGTATTTAAGAACATTATTTGGTATCATGATTTTCTGCACATATGACATTGGCTTCTATGCTTTTTAAATCAAGCGGACATTCTCTCAAGGCATGTTTCTTTCTACATTTCTGAAAAACGATATATAATGCAACATTTTTGAGATTTTTTTATTTTTGTGTACTTTAATAGTCTCTATTTGTTCACTAAGACTCCCAAAAATATTTTTTTAAATTTTTTCAATTAAATTAACTATTTTTGCTCTACTTACTGTCCCAATTGCAGATTTATTAATCCTAGAATCTCTTGGATGTTTCCTAGTTCTTGCCTTACCTTGCGAAATATGTATGCATAACTCACAAATTTATCCAAATGATAACTAAGAAATATTTCCTTTACCCATAAAATTGAGAATATCAATCCACTAATCTCTGATAGACTTTAGTAAGAGAGATTTCAGAGTTTCTTCATCTAGATTATGCATTTTATCCCTTTGTATATTATAAGAAAATATTTTAATGAAATCTTCAATATTTTCATATTATTTTTGCATCATTTTGAATAATTCATCTTTAAGGTTATGGGACGTACAATAATCCTTGTATTTCTCTAAGAATGAATTTTTCATTTGTTCCCATGTTCTGATAGAGTTTTTTCCTAAGCCCATAGGCCATTTTAGTGATGCATCCTTAATAGTGGTTGGAAACAATTTCAATTTTTGAGAATCGAGAAAATAGTCACAATATCTACATAAGATTTCAAACTCAAAGAGAAATGTTTCAGGATCCTCACTTCTTAATCCATGGAAATTAGGAAGGATGTAGGCTGAGATATTTTTCATTATTGTTGGGGTATCCTCATCAAGGATGGGAAATCCAAAAGGTTATGGATCTAATATTTATAGGTTTTAACTCTGTACAGAAATTATATGCAAACGAATTTTTAAAGAGAAAAAATAAACAATAGAGAGAGCATAAAACATAAAACAAATATGCACAGATATTTTTCACCTAGATCCCAAATCTGGACTAACAACTTTATTTTTCATTATATTCCTTTTAGTGTTACAAAAAATATATATACACGTCGAAGCATTAATAAACCCCAACCCATTAACCCTGGATTAGAACATAACCGTAGTTCCCTTGATCGGATCTACAAAATAGCAGGGGCCAAAAAATATCATGCCCCCAAACCATGTGCAAAACCATGCAAAAAACCATAGGTGAGTCCACCCACCTAAAATAGGGTCCCAAAAATTTTTCCCAAAGCACTACCCTGGACCCCGTGCAAGGGGATACCAGCCCTCTATAAAACCCTAGACAGGGGGGGCTACTACCCCCCCCCCCCACCCACTGCGCCCAGCGCAACGAACAAGGGGGGATATCGCCCCCCCCGTGACCCCCCAGAGCATCCGACTATTCGTGGAAATAATATAACACATAGCCAAAATTCTCCCACTTGTTTTTTTATTTCCACAGGAGGCCATAGGAGAGCTTATTCATTAGTCCAGAGCTTAGTCATTAGTCCAACCCTGCAACACCCATCGTTTCTCTACACTAAGAGAACTTCTAAGTGCTCAAGTGTCCACCTTTACCAGCATCAACCTTTTATCCGCAACCATATCGCTCACAAAGTGATATTGAACATCAATGTGCTTTGTCTTTGAATGATAAGCAGGATTCTTAGCCAAGAAAATTTCGCTTTAGCTATCACAATCTATCCTTATAGCTCACTGCGCAAACCCCATACTTGAACACAATCTCTGCAACCAAACTGCTTCGTTGCTTGCATGAGTGGCTGCCATGTATTATGCCTCTGTAGTTGAAAGAGGCACTACAAACTGTCTTTTACTCATCCAAATGACTGGACCTCCAAATATGCTAAACACATACCCACTTTTAGATCTTCTTTGGTCCAGATCTCCAGCCTAGTCTGCATCAACAAAACCAAGGATTTCCAAAAATATCTCCAATCCTGGTCTTCCTTGGTAACACAAACCATAATCACTAGTGCCACACAAATATCTGAAAGCCCGATTCACTATTGTCCAATGCTCCTTCCCTGGTTTTGACATAAACCTGATCAATACTCCCACTGCATGTGCAATGTTTGGTCTAGTATATACCATTCCATACATCACGCTACTCACTGCACTTGCATATGGAACACGGGACATATCCTCCTCCTCTTATTGTGTCTTGGGACATTGTTCAACAAATAGCTTTACACCTACAGGAATAGGAACCTTCACCATTTTACTATCTTGCATATTGAACCTCTACAATATTGTCTCGACATACTTTTCCTGGTTAAACCAGAGCTTACTCTTTTCCCGACCTCTCTTAATTTCCATGCCCAAAATATAGTTTGCAGCACCAAGATCCTTCATGTCGAATTTGGAGAACAATTGGGTCTTCAAATCCTGGATAGTTACTTTGTCATTTCCAACCAGCAACATATCATCCACATACAAAACCAAATAAATAACACGGTCACCAATTAATTTAAAATACACATAGTGATCCTATTTGTTTCTGGTGAAGCCAAATCCCCATATATAGGTATCAAATGTCTGATACCACATCCTTGGTGACTATTTTAACCCATACAAAGAACTTTTTAACCTACATACCAGTTCTTTCTTATTATTCACTGTAAAGCCTTCAGGTTGCTTCATGTAGATATCCTCTTCTAGATCCTCGTGAAGAATTTTTTTCTTCACATCCATATGTTCTAGCTCAAAATCAAATGCATCAACAACAAATAATAGTAATCTAATAGAAGTAAATTTGGAAACAGGAGAAAATATATCACCAAAATCAATTACCGACACCTAGGAATAACCTTTTGCTACCAACTGAGATTTTTATTTCTCCACCTTTCCTTCTACATTCATCTTCTCTTAAACACCCATTTTCTCTCGATGGGATTCCTTCTACCTGGAAACTCCACCAGATCCCATGCCTCATTTTTTTGCAAGGATACCATTTCTTCAACCATGGCCTCCTTCCAGAGTTTTCCATCCTCTAAATCCACTGCCTTCCTGACAATTCTGGGATCATCATCAGTGATAGTTAAAGAAAAATTTGAACAAAAAGCATATGGACTATACCTTTCTGGTTGCCTTCTTTCTTGAACTTATCTTCTCACAACTGGAATTTTTGGCTCTTCTTCTTCTTAATATTGTTCTATTGTAGAGTCTGATTCATCCTCCTTTAGCTCAAACTCTATCTTCTCAGGTTCCTTTAGTAGGACTTCATTTTTAACAACATATTTCACCTCTCTAAACACCACATCTTGGCTGTACACAACCTTCCTTGTTTCTAGGTTCAAAATCTTGTAACCTTTTAAACCATCCTTATACCCAATAAATATGCACCTTTCAGATTTATTATCCAACTTGGTCCTTTTCTCCTTTGGAGCATGTACATATCATATCACATCCAAATACCCTCAAATGTGAAAGAGAGGGTTTCTTACTAGTCCATACCTCATGTGGAGTCTTATCCTCCAACGCCGATGAAGGTGATATGTTAACTAGGTAACATGCAATCTCCATTGCCTCTGCCAAGAATTTGTCTCCTAACCCAGTACCACTGAGCATGATTCTTACCTTTTCCATTAGAATTATGTTCATTCTTTCTGAAACTCCAATTTTTTGAGGTGTGTATGGAGTAGTATTCTACCGTGCTATACCACAATTCTTACAGAACTCTTCAAATTCCTTCTTGCGGAACTCTCCACCATTATCTGTCCCCAACAACTTTATCTTCTTCTCTATCTGGTTTTCCACTAGAGCCTTAAATTCCTTAAATCTGTCAAAGACTTCATATTTCTTCCTCAAGAAATATATCCATGTATTTCTTGAGAAGTCATATATGGATGAAACATATTACACCGAATTTCCCAGTGATGGAACCAACAAAAGTCTAAACACATCAGTGTGCACAAGCTCTAATATATTGTTCCCCCTCTTAGCACCAAAAGGAAAACTCACCCAATTCTGATTCCCATATACACAATGTTCACATAAATTGAAATCCAAAGATAAATTAGGCATACCTTCTACCATACCTTTACCATGCAGTATCCAAAGGCCCTTCTCTCCAATATGTCTAAGCCTTTGATGCCAAAGCATGGTCTTTTCTCCAGAGACTGCTAAGCTTTCCACTCCACTTTCAGGAACCACAAAACCGTTGCACCCATCAATAACAGTGATACCTTGAAGCTTGTATAGAATTCCAATCCAAACTCCCCGCATTAATACCAGTTCTCCTCAAACCATCTTGCAGGTCTCTTTCTCAAACACTATTTTTACACCTACATCATCCATATTGCTTACAGAAATCAGATTTATGGCCAATGCAAGACTATGCATAACACCAAGAAGTGTTCTAATCCTTCCACCTTGTAGCTTCAGCTTGACATTTCCATGTCCCATGATTATGGCCTTCCTTGATGATGGAGGATGGAGATTTACATGATGTATTTCTGACATCATTTTGTCTTGGAATCCTTTGATCAAATTTATTCCCTCTTTCATTCTTGACACCATTTTCATATCTTCTTGGACTAGGGTTTTTTTGAATGTCATCCTTGATTTTTCTGGAACTGGGGGCATCAATATTTCTTCCAAGCTTCTCCGCATTCTTGTTGTTTGAGGCACTAGGGTTTGCATGACTTTTGTTTGAGTGTTCATCTGCATAGCCAAGACTTGATTTATCAAGAGGAGATATTTGATGAATTAGGATGCCACTTAGGGTTTGAAAGCTCTTGAGACTCTTCTTTAGATGATAAAATTATTTCCTTAAGATATCAATTTCTTCTTTCATAATCTTGAATTCTTCTTCCTTCTTTTCTAGATGATTCTCCATTTCATCTGTCATTTTCATTGCTTCACATGATTGGGCCTTAAGTGAGGTGATGTATGCTTTTAACTTTGAGATATCTTCATTCTTTTATTCAAGTTGACATATCATGGCATTTATTTCCTTTTTTTCTCCATCGACTTGTCCTTCTATGAGTTCCAAAGCTTCCATCACATTTTCAACCCTTGTGCTTGTTTCTTTGCTCTTCTAGTTGAGATTTAAGGGAGGATAACTCTTCCTTGTATTGACCAATTTTTGCTTCAATTTTGTTCAAGTCATTGTGTCTCTTTTCGGAATGGATTGACCAAGTGTCTTCCCTCTTCTTTACTTTATCCAATTTATTTTTCATGGATATGACTTCTTCATGATGCCTTTTCTTGATTTGATGAAATTACTCCTTAAGATTGGTGAGATCCTCATCTCTTTACTGTACTTGAAGCTTCAATATGTTATTATTTCCTTGTCTTATCAAGGTCATGGTTACCATCTCGTGCTTGCTTCTAGAGCTCCTCGTTTTCCTCTTTCAAACTTTTTATCTGTTATAGGGAAGCTACAAGTTTTTCCATGACATCTTCTTGGAGGTCTTCTTAATTTTCTTCATCTTCTAGTCTTCCTTGGCCTTGATGTCTTAATTCTTGTTTTCAACTTATTTAATGGATTATGGATTTCCTTCTTGCTTTGCATCATCTTCTTTATTATAGGTCATGATCAAATCTCTTCATGAGTGAAGATATTGAAGTTTTTCCCACATAACTTTTTCCAATGAACAATTTCCCACTTTGGTCTTTATAGGATCTGGTAGCCCACTCAAGATCACCTTCATTTCTCTTTCATTATATTCCTTGTATTCTTATTACAAAGTGCTTTTAGTAATCACTGATTCCTAGACTTCAAAACATTTATCCATTAAAAATTTCTTCATTCTTTCCTTCCACATTTCAAAGTTTCCATTGAACAATGGAAATTTCCAAATTTGATTATCTTTTGCTTTCATAGTTGAAGAAGCGACATATTTAGGAGGATTGGAGGCTTTCTTCTTTGGATTTTCCATTCGTGTTCTAAGGATCTAACTTCAAGGTGTTAGGCTTATGAGAGGAGGTACTGGATCAAATACCAATTTCTGGAAATATTGAGGGGGTGGTGAATCATTATTTCTTTTCAATTGTTATTTTTACCAGTTAGATCACTTATAATTAGAACACAAAATGAAAAATAATAATTAATACTTTTAATAATCACAAATAACGAGGACTTCAATCCTCTTGTTTACAATAAATCAAGTACAATATAGTGTAGGGATCCAACCATATATGAAGAGACCAATCTCCAATCCAAGAGGTGCCAACCTGTATTTTTCCAAGCAATAACTTAGACTTCACAAGGCTCCAACCTCTAGGGCTCCAAACCTATCTTCCTAAGGCACCAACCTTGTCTCTATGAAGCTCCAAACTCTAGGGCTCCAACCCTATATGTGGTACAGGCTTCAACCTAGTCTTCTTGAGGAATCCTATCCTCTAGGGCTCCATCCCTACCACTTCAAATCTTCAAGATATTTTTAATAATTATTCACGACACCCATTATCTTCTTCAACGAGCCTAGACAATATATTCACTTTCATCACTGCCCTCAAATGATCTCCAAGGAACTTAGTTCATTCAACTTCAACACTACCTTCAAACGATCTCCAAGGCACTTAACTCATCTTTGAAAACTTTGTCTTCTCATGAAGGTGTCTTCATAACCCTTCATTTCACCCAAAAAAATTTCTCCAATGTTAGTCCATGAGGGCATTCAACATTGCATCATGAGCCATCCACTAAATTTTCCAAGATCAGTTAAAGTTCTTGTTTCAATAATACTGATCTTTAATATGATAGAAAGTCTAAATCTTCACAAGTCTTCACAAGACAATTGATACTGAAAGGAAATAATTATTCACAAGTCAAGTGTTCTTCTTAAGAATATCCTATTAGTTGCTCAACTAAATTTACTCCAAATAAGTCTTCCAAAATGATGCTCCAATTGTTCTTGGGTATTTCAAAGATCTAATATTTAACTATTCATCAACTCATACTTTAAGGAGCTTCAAAGAGCTACAAAATATCTTATTTAACATTATTTAATACAATGTTTACACACTTCTTTGTTGGAATTTTTGGTTATTCCTAACAACTGAGAGGAAACAAAAATTCCTCTATAAACACAGAGATTTTAACAAAATAATATGGTGAGGCGAGACACTATTTCGTTAAACATAAAAACTGTTACAAGATAGGATTCTTCTTCAGAATTAAAGTTTTGGGTTACAATGCAAAAATTGCTTTCTGGCTGCTACAAAACACAACTCTCTTTCACTGTTTAATGCTCTCTGTCTTTTCTACCTTCAGGCATTTACATACACATAGTCTCACTGTCTTTTTATCTTATTGCCTTCGGGCATACATTCATTGCATACAAAAAAAAAAACATTTCGCACTGTTGTTTTATATATATTATAACCCTAAGTCTAAAACATAAACTATCGTAGGCATATAAACATATAAGCCAAGGTTGTAAAGCTCATTGTATCGCAGTGTATTCAGCCAAACATAAAAAAACATTAAACCAAGGTTTACAAACCTTATACAAATTTCATTTCGCGGATTTCAAAACTTTAAAACAAATCCTTTTTAATCGACTTATCACATCCATTTGAGGGTCATCCGACTATGCATCAAACAATGCGATGGTGCTCTCATTGGTTGGAGGCTTGATGCACTGGCATAGGTGGGCTAGGCCTTATCGCAAGGTTTCAGGGTTGTGGTGACATCAACACCATTCTATGCGATACGCCTCCTATTGGTTGATGGGATATCTATGTGGCATGGTGGGCTCCATGCAAATGATGTGGGGGCATTCAAACTTAAAAAAAATGCGCGATAAAGGTGGATGGAGTAATGGCAGTTGGTGTCAAGTTTTATGGTGTGGGTTGCGTGGTGTTTGAACCACGCTTCTCATTGCAGAAAGGGCTACGGCCATAAACAAAAAATTGGATTTGCAGGTGTATTTAAAGCAGAGATTCAATGCAAGGTGGAGTGTAAAATGAAACTGGTTTCCAGTTTCTCCTATCCTTCGCAAATTCACATCACAAATTGAATTTTGTCCTCTTGTTTTAGTATTGCAGTTGGAATTAATTTCCAACACTCCCCATTAATTGAAACTGTTGTTTTCTTTCATACCCATGAATTTTTTTAGATAATTAAAAATTTTCTGCCCCAATGGTTTTGTTAATATATCAGCAAACTGCTCTTCTGTTCTGCAATGTTGCAAAACAATTTCCCCATTGTTCACTAGCTCTCTGATGTATTGATACTTTGCATCAATGTGTTTCATTCTCTTATGAAACATTGAATTCTTGGATAAAGATATAACTGAGCTATTATCACAATAAACTGTTGTGCCTTTTACCTGTTCATGACACAAACTTCTCAACATTCTCCTCATCCATACTGCTTGACATGTTGCTGCTGTAGCTTCCACATACTCTGCCTCTTCTATTGATAAATCCACAATTGGTTGTTTCTTAGAAGCCCATGAGATGGCTCCTAATCCCATATGAAAAACATATCCAGAGGTGCTTTTCCTGTCATCTATACTTCTAGCCCAATCACTATCAGTATATCCAATTAATTTCAAATTTTCTGAAGTGGTGTATAAAATTCCATATCTCTTTGTTCCTTTCACATACCTCAGAATTCTTTTTGCTGCTTGCCAATGTGCCTCCTTTGGCCTTACCATGAATCTGGAAATTAAACTTACAACATGCATAATATCTGGCCTAGTTGCAGTCAAATACATAAGCCTACTAACTATGTTCTTGTACAAACTTGGATCAAAATCCTTGCTGCTCTCTTCTTTGCTCAGTTTCAGTCCCATCACTATAGGATTAATTGCTGCCTTGTAATCCTGCATGTTAAATCTTTTCAAAAATTCTTTAGCATACTTTGCTTGAGAAATAAAAATCTTATTTTCATTTTGCTCTGCTTCTATTCCTAAGAAGTATCTAAGCAATCCCATATCAATCACCTCAAATTATTCTTTCATGACTGTTTTAAAATTCTCAATGAGGTAAGCATAATTACATGTGAATATCACATCATCAACATACAAAACAAAAATGAGCATCTTACCATCTTTTTCTTTGATGTATAATGTGGGTTCTCCTTCACATTTTTCAAACCCATTTTCTAGTAGATAGGCATCTATCCTACTGTACCATGCTCTTGGTGATTGTTTCAGCCCATACAGAGCATTATTCAATTTGCATACCTTGTGCTCTTGGCCTTATTTTTCATAGCCCAGAAGTTTTTCAACATAAACCTCTTCCATAAATACTCCATTCAGGAATGCTGATTTCACATCCATTTGGTAAACTTTCCACTTTTGTTGTGCTGCTATGGACAACACTGCTCTTACTGTTTCCATTCTTGCAACTGGTGCAAAATTTTCCTCATAGTCTCTTCCTTGTTGCCGCTTGTAGCCTTTGACAACAATTCTAGCCTTGTGCCTTTCAATCTTTCCTTCGGCATTGCTTTTGGTTTTATAAACCCATTTCACTCCCATTGCTTCTTTTCCTTTGGGAGATCAACTAATTCCTATGTCTTGTTCTTCTCTATTGCATTTATTTCTTCATCCATAGCATCTATCCATTTCTTTCTTTTACTACTTCTTCAAAATGAATAGGATCTTCTACATGAAAATATAATGCAAATAAAGAGTTCATACCTTCTTGCTCATAAATTTTGATTCAAACTTCTGAATTTGGTTCCTTTTTCACTTGCTGAACTTGTACTTGTAGAAGCACTCAAATCTGCTCCTTGTGATGTGCTTGGAGAAGCACTGTCATCACTTCTCAAGGGTGTTCTCATACCTGCTTGTGGTGTTCCTTGCTGTCCTTATGTTGGTGGAGGTGCTGGTGCTAATGAGGGATGTCTTTCAACCAGTTCTTCCTCATCTTCATCATGAGAAAAACAAATTTTTACATTCATTGTTTTCTCAATGCTTCCATCCCAAGCTTCTTCCTCAATAAATTGTACATCTATGCTTATCATAAAATTCTTGGTGGATGGGTTATACAGTTTGTATGCTTTGGATTCTTCACTATATCCAACAAATATGCACTTCTCCTCCTTACTATCCAACTTCTTCCTTAGATGATCTGGAATGTGTGCAGAAGCCACACAATAAAAAATTCTCATGTGGGTGAAAAATTGTTTTATGCTACTCCATGCTTCTTCAGGAACTCTATTCATTACACTCTTTTTTGGGCATCTATTCAGTACATATGCTACTTACAGCTTCAACCCAATATTCATTTATAAAATGTTTTTCCTTCAACATGCTTCTTACCATATCCATGTTGGTTCTATTTTTCCTTTCGACTTGTTGTGGTGTATACCTTGCTGTAAATTTCTTGTGTATCCCATTTTCTCTACAAAAACACAAAAATTCTTTGGAGATATATTCTCCTCCTCTATATATCTTAAGGAATTTAATATCCTGCCCACTTTGATTCTCAACAAGAGCCTTAAAGTGGTAGAAATTCTCAAACACTTCACTCTTCAAGTTCAAGAAATAAACCCATGTTTTTCTTGTGTAATCATCAATGAAGGTCAAGATATAGTAGTTGTTTGCTAATGATGGCGTTTGCCTTGGTCCACACAAATCAGAATGGAATATTTCTACGGGTGCCTTTTCCCTTATGCTCTTTCCTGATGGAAAGCTTTCTCTATGTTGTTTTCCCAAGATGCAGCCTTCACATAGGCTGTCTGGCTTTTTAATCAATGGTAATCCCTTTACCATAACTTTTATGTGCAACAAATTCAGACCTCCAAAGTTGAGATGTCCAAACCTCAAGTGCCACAACCATTTTTCATCTTTTGCTTCTTTTTGGAATGTCTCTTGTGTCACTACTTCCATTGCAGCTTCTTTCTTTAAATCTGCTCTCATCTAGAGGAAACATTATGTTTTTTGTTATCTTCACTTGTGCAATGATTTGCTTGCTTGGTGGTATGTCCATGATGGTACATACATCATCCTCAAAGAATACATTATAGCCTTTCTGAATGAGTTGTCCAATGCTCAAAAGGTTACACTTCATACCAAACACATAGTATACATCTGATATGGATCTCCTTTCTCATTTCTTTGTTAAAACACTTACTTTGCATTTTCCCATGATAGATACTTTACTGTCTATCCCCAATGTTACTTGAGACTTCACATTTTCATCTAACATGGAAAACATAGAAATGTTTCTAGTCATATGGTTGCTACATCCTGAATCTAGAAACCATATATCTTCATTTTTCTCTTCAGCCATATTATATGCTAAAAATAAATTCTCTTGACTGAGATTTTCTTTTGTAAAGTTAGCACTGAGTCTATTACCCATGTTACTCTATTTATTCCTACACTCATTGGAATAATGTCCATACTTCTTACAGTAATGACATTGGACTTACGATTTATCGTACCTTTTTCCATGTGCTTTATTTTGTCCACCTTGTTGGCTGCTGCCTTGGCTTTGATTCTGATTTTGATTGTTGCCCCTTCCATTTGTATTTGCAGGGCTGTTTATTCCTCTGTTTTGGCTTCTGCCTCTTCCTTTTCCTCTGTAGTTTGTTTTTCCTTGATACTCATCCTCTTCCAAAGGACATTTGGGTCTTGAAGGCATGCTCCAAAGATGAGTTTGTTGTTCTACTCAATCTTTGTTCATGTGTCATTAATGATGCATGAAGCTCATCAACAGTAAACAACGAGAGATCGTTTATCTCTTCAATGGTTGTTACTATTACATCAAATCTTAAGGGTAAGCTCCTCAATACTTTCTCCACTTTTCTTCTTTCTTATATTGTCTCTCCATGAGATCTCATTTGGGTAACCAACCCAATCAACAATGTGAAGAATGAGTCTATTGTATCAGATTCTTTCATGCAAATGACTTCAAAATCTCTTCTCATTAATTGATGTTTTGTTGTCTTTACCTTCTCCATACCTTGGTAGGTTGTCTGGAGGCTATCCCATGCATCCTTGGACTTCTTGGCTACTGCAATCCTTGGAAATATGCTTTCATGCACTGCCTGATAGAGATAGAAGAGGGATTTTGAGTCCTTTCTATTACTCTTCAGCAAATACTTCTCTGCCTGTGTTAAAGCATTAAATGCTTTTTCATTTTTTGGTTCTTCTAAACCATCTTCAGCTAGCTCCCATAAATCTTGAGAGGCAAACAAGGCTCTCATTATGATTTCCCAATAGTCATATTTCTTCCCATTGAACTGCGGGAGTTGAGTATTTCCCATACTCGTGCTTGTGTTGGCTCCTGCCATAGCTAGCTTACTTAACTATACTAAAAAACTTGACTGTGTTTTTTAAACAAAATCCTTCTCACTGCAGAGAGATAAACTCTCTCTAAAAGACTTCATTTTACAGTTCTCTGGACCCACTCTTTAAAACAAAAAACTTTGTTTTGGTAAATACCTGGCTTTGCTGATCTTTCACACTGCTGGTCAAAAGGTTCAACAAGCTTCTTCTTCCTTCATCTTCTTCAGTAAATGCTGAGAGCCTAGACTAGCTCTAATACCATGTTGGAATTTTTGGTTATTCCTAACAACTAAGAGGAAACAAAAATTCCTCTATAGACATAGAGATTTTAACAAAACAATATGGACAGAGATGTGAGGCAAGACACTATTTCATTAAACATAAAAACTCTTACAAAATAGGATTCTTCTTCAGAACTACAACTATGGGTTACAATGCAAAAATTGCTTTCTGGCTGCTACAAAACACAACTCTCTTTCACTGTCTAACGCTCACTGTCTTTTGTGCCTTCGTGCATTTACATACACACAGTCTCACTGTCTTGTTATCTTACTGCCTTCGAGCATACATTCATTGCATACAAAAAAAACATTTCACACTGTTGTTTTATATATATTATAACCCTAAGTCTAAAACATAAACTGTAAGAGGCATATAAACATATAAGCCAAGGTTTTAAACCTCATTGTATCCTGGCATATTCAACCGAACATAAAAAAAAAACATTAAACCAAGGTTTACAAACCTTATACAAATTTCATTTTGCAGATTTCAAAACTTTGAAACAAATCCTTTTTAATAGACTTATCACATCCATTTGAGGGTTGTCTGACTGGGCATCAAACAATGTGATGGTGCTCTCATTGGTTGGAAGCTTGATGCACTGGCAGAGGTGGGCCAAGCCTTATCGCAAGGTTTCGGGGTTGTGGTGACATCAACACCATTCTATGCGATACGCCTCCTATTAGTTGATGGGCTGTCTACTTGGCATGGTGGGCTCCATGCAAATGACGTGGGGGCATTCAAACTTAAAACAAATGCGTGGTAAAGGTGGATAGAGTAATGGCGGTAGGTGTCAAGTTTTAAGGTGTAGGTTGCATGGTGTTTGAACCACGGTTCTCAATGCAGAAAGGGCTACAACCATAAACAAAAAATTGGATTTGCAGGTGTATTTGAAGCAGAGATTTAATGCAAGGTGGAGTGTAAAATGAAATTGGTTTTCAGTTACTCCTCTCCTTTGCAAATTCACATCACAAAGTCCATTAAAAAAAAAAATATCCATTAAATTACTAATTCAATTGATTTAATATATAAATATATATATATATTAGGGCTCTAGTACATCACTCCTAACCTCATACATCACTTCAATAAGTTAACAATTCCTATTGTTTAACATAAAACAAAAAAGAAAATAAACCATGCATCACTTATTTCAAGTCACTAATAAAACATTGCATCAATTATTTCAATTATTTCAAGCCACTAATAAAACATTGATTAATAATGGTACTTAACATGCCTTTGCTACAAATAATAAACTGATAAAAAAAAACACAAATTCTTTGACTATACTAGATTGTCTAAACTTATTTTAGGACATTAATGAGCATCCAAAACCCTCTAATAACCATTACAATCTGGTTTCACATGACAGTAATTACATGACAGAAATTACAAGAAAATGATCTTCACCTCAATTTTTAGGCTCGATTCGGAGAACAAAAATAGCAGTAAAAACAATTCCTTAAAAAAATTTTTAGAAATCATTACCAACACTGACTTTATCCTCGCAATTTAAAGTTTGAATATCCCTACTGAAATTAACCCATAAAAAAATCAAAACTACAAAGATATATAAACCGCATAATATCTATCTGCATTCTCTGGAGCATTATACACTAGTTATTCTCATTAAAAAACTTCACGCTTGCAGAGTGGACAGATTTTGGTGCTCTTAAACTTGTCAGTTACGCAGTGACCATGGAACATATGGGAGCATGGCAATTGGAGGAGTCTCTCCCCATCTTTATAACTATCCAAACACACTGTACACCTATCTCCATCTCCTTCTCCTTCGTTATCTTCTTTCTTGAACTCAATGAGCTGCAGCGCAGCGAGTGTTTGAGGCAGCCTGATTGTCACAAATCCAACCCTTTCTTCTAATTCCAAGAGCTCCTCATGGCTCATGAATTCATCATCACTAGAATCACTCATGGATTGATGAATCGATGAGTGATTCATCATCATCTTCCAATTCCAGAGCTCCTCATGGCTCATGAATTCATCATCGCTATCACTAGAATCGCTCATGGATTCATCATCACTAGAATCACTCATGGATTCATCAGCACTAGAATCGATGAGTGATTCATTATCATCTTCCAATTCCAGGAGCTCCTCATAGTTCAGGATTTCATCATCACTATCACTATCACTATCACTAGAATCGCTCATGGATTCATCGTCACTAGAATCGATGCTCATGATATCGAAATCACCATTCCATGATCCTTCCGCTCTCACAATTTGGCCCTCATCTGAAGTGCCGGGAATTTGCTCATCCATTCGTATCACGAGAACATCATCCTCCAGATCAATCATGTCTCCAGTTCGGCGTCTTGGGTGAAGCATTTCAAACTCGATCTCAGTGCTCAGTATTTCCTGTAATACTTCAGATGGTATAAAATGGCCCTCTGTAGTGAGGCGTCTTGGGCGCTGATCCATCGTTTCCCGATCCTCTGCTCTGCCGATTATATTTTACAATTCAGACGTGGAAATTGCCACTAGATTAATTTCGATGAATATGTGTCTTTCACTTATTATAAAATCTTTTTTTTCTCCACTCGTTTGAAGCTTTTGTTTTTTAATATTTTATTTTTTCAAGCATGAAAATACACATCTAATTTATATTATATATCAGAGCAAAATTATATGGCAAAAACTTCCATATAATACATCTTTTGTCCTTAAACGAACATACCCACCATACAAATCCTTACATATGGTTAATACAAATCTCCAAAACAAAAGTATGCAATACCATGTTCTTTTTAATATTTATATAGATGAAGCATGGCATTAGGGCGACCCTTCCGGACACCAAGCCCAAATTGGCACCCAAATGTGGGATGATGGTTAAAAGGTGACTTAATTTAGGTGAATTTGGCAGTCTATTGGCCTTTGTGAGTAGAAGCCCCACCATCCATGTTAGGTTAAAAAGGCATTGTGAGCGGATGCTAGCATTTTAAAATAAAGATATTTTTTGGTAATAATTATATAGCTAATAATTTTGTGGACTTGTTTTGAACTAATAAGTGTGATTCATTTTTAAGAGGTATCACATATAGATAAATAAGATAAAAGATTAACTAGCTTTTATGGTATAACAATGAGTTTGACTAAAATAGTAAAAAAATATTGTAATTGTTATAATTATATTATATTATATTTTAATTTATTTTAATTTTAATATGTGAATTGTTATAATTTTTATTTAATTTAATTAAAATTAATTAAATTTGAATGGTAACTAGTCCTCGTCAATTTTATTAATAGATCTAAGATATAATAATTATAATTTCTAAATTTATTTCTATTTAATTTAATCTTTGATTATAATATTTATATAAATTATAATTTCTAAATTTATTTCTATTTAATTTAATCTTTGGTTATAATATTTATATAAATTTATCATAGATAATAGAGTTACAATATTTTTATTAATTAAAATCCAATTGCAATAATGCTTACGAAGCTTGCATTTGTCAACAAAAGCCCCACTATCGACTATTTAGGATTTAATGCCTGAAAGTAAGGAGTTTATTATGAATGAAGTAACAACTATAGCAAAAGAACTCATTTCTTTCTATTATAGTTTTTTTTTATTTGAATCGTGCATAAATGGTGGATTAAAGCTACATGTTTTTTTTAATATCAATTTGGATAGAATTTTTTTTTTTTTTAATCCATGTTCAATTTCCACATATGCAATGTTGATTAGAAACCTTTGGAATAAACATCCACTTCAATGTCAAGGGGTTGTCGGATATTTGCCCATTCTCATGATTTTATATATATATATATATATATATATATATATATATATATATATATATATATATATATATATACAAATGCACTCATCAATTTTTTTTCATTAAAAAAATCAATTACTCTAATGTTATATGCTCAACTGTTCATTCACTACAAGGAATATCTTTAACCCAACACCTTATTCATGACTCCAATAGGTCAACAATTCCTATGGCTTGCAAAGAAAAAAAAAAAGGAAAATGAAAAGAAAGCACACACTCCTTAATTAGTCACCTTCATTGTCTCTCCCTATGTAATTGAAATTTTTTGGGTGAGTTATGTCTCACAAAATGTCCAAGGTGTATCTTTATTCCAAGTTCTCATCAAATTGTTTCTTTTACAACCAATTGGCTCAATTTTAGATTTTTGAGCAAATAGGAACTCTACAACTCAAAATGAGGTTAGCATTAATCACACAAAATAAGATTTAAAAATAATAAAATAATAGTTACATTAACAAAATTATAAATAATAATAACAAAGAAATCTAGTGTGGAGGATAAATAGGTTGGTTGTAAGGTCAGGTTGTTGGATTCAATTTCAGGTTGGGAGCAACCCAATGAATTTGGCACCTAGTCTATCGGCTCTTTGTTGCCTCACTGGAGGGACAACATCCCTAGATCGAGTTGATGTTATCACTCGATATATTTCCTTCAAATTCATGAGCGCTCTTGATATTTGTAATTTCATATTGTTGTTGACTTGGTTATCTCATCGCGCCAATGTGCTCCCATGATAAAAAGTTGGCATTTGTGAAAAAATGTACAACGTTGTTTTAAATGAATTCGAAAGAAGCACTAACAATTTAATCGCAACAAAGGTATTTAATTCAAAGTGTTTTGTGATGCCAAACCAATTTTTAGAAAAAAAAATCCTCAACTAACCGATGACAAGGTTAAGAAAAATGCAAGGGAAAAGATAAATGTAGAAATTCTATTGGAGGAATCAAAAACAGTTAGTTGAGAGTTTTGAACGATCACTATCGAATTATTTTTCAGTGAAATTTTCCTCCATTTTGTCAACGTGCGTTTCTATTTAATCCATATGGGCCCTGAACAATTTGGTTTTGGATGACGCGAACAACTATTTTGTTAGATTTTTTCACAGTTCTATTCTTGTAGCATCCGCTAGTAAATTTTCTAGTGTTGAGAATTTCTACAGGATTTTTGCAACAATAAAAGGTTACTTTGGATGGAGTTATCTGGAGGATATTTTATGCAGTTATTATCGTTTTTTAGGATAATTTCATAGGGCTACGAAGAAGGGTGTTTCTAGGTACATTAACGAATATTTCAAAAGTATTCTGAGCCACCAGTTTGGGGATTACTAGATTTCCTGGGAAGAAGTCAGTTATCTATTTTGTTCATTTTCTCCAACAACATTACCAACTACAATTAGCAACGTTATCAACTATAGTTCCACTTTTACGATCCAAATCGTTTACTTCAACGATGCATTAAAAAAATCATTTCAAAGAGGATGTAACCAAGTACAACAAACACATAAAAATAAGAAGAAATAAAATGCAACCATGAGATCAAAGGCACAAGAAAATTTATAACGAAGTTCAGCCAATGTGGGCTACGTCCGTGGGCCTTGCTCAATGTGGGGAGGCATCTTTCATTAGTTGGTAGCAAAATCAAATTACAATAAATTACAAAATGACACCTTATACCTCCACTTCTGGGAATGACCTGAAGTTGTAGACATCTGCTAAAGAAGCCAACTACATGGTTGGAATTCTGGTGAAAATTTGAGAAAAATGACTATAAAGGTGACCCTGTTCTGGTTCGGTCAAAATCTAGACACTCTTGGTTTTTTCGACCACTTGTTGCCTAATGGTGGGAGGCCCATGTTTGGGGGTCGAAGGCCATGAGTTCAAATTATCAGCCTACCAACATGCGCTTGTTTTATATATAATAAAATATTGTCACAATTTTTTCGTTGAATGATCTTTGTCATTGGGCGTTGGTTTGTGTTGATTTTGTTGCCAGCGTCGGTGGACCGCCCGATAGACCCGACGGGCGGGTTTTATTCCCGTTGTTGGCTTGTTATAGATATATATATATTATATATATATATATATATATATATATATATATATATATATATATATATATATATATATATATATATATATATATATATATATATATATATATATGGGTGTGTGTGTATGGTCGTCGGTCGGGCGATCGCGCGGTTGCCATGCTTGACTGCCCACCTATTGGTGGCCCATAATTTTTAAAATGATATTATTATATTAAAACGACCATTTTATCCTGTTGGTTTTTTAGGGAATATTAGACAATTTAAGTAGGCTACAAATTTTCCTCCACCGGTCACCTAACTGGTACAATTTGTCGCATTCTTAGCGAAAATATGGCTTTTAGTTGGAAGAATATGTGCCCAAATATGCTTCTAGAGGTTAATTTTCACTTTAAATTTATTTTAAATGAGGTGTGTGTTGGAAATATTGTCATTGATGGCAAAGAAGGTAGCAGATGCAGAGACAGGCAAAGAACAACAGCAGAAGACAGCAGGTAATATTTACAGAGAGCGAGTAATATTTACAGAGATCAGTTGAGGCAGAGGTCGAGCAGCAGAGGCAAAGGCAGCAAATACAAAGGAAGAGATGAAACGGTCATGCAGTAGAGGTCGAGCAGCAGAGGTATAGCGAAGGCAGAAGCAGAAAGGCAAAGGCAGAGGTAGAGGCAGAGCCATTATCGCAGAAAGGCAGAGGCAGAGGCAGAGCCGTTATTTCGAGAATCACTACCCCAGCTGATAGATACACTAAAGTATGAAGCGGCAAAGTATATATATATATATGTGCAAAGCACTATATACGAAGTACCATAAGGTGGGACCCCTCTACAGAAAATTCCGAGAATCGTTACCCAGGCTGGAGGATACATAAACAGTAAATTCTGAGAATCATTACCACAACTGGAGGATACAATAAAGGCGAAAACGGAAAACCTATATATACGCATAGTGCATTACATACACAAGGCTCCAAATCATATATATGTATACATATACGTTATATATTGCACTTCATATTCAAAGGAACGAATCATACTATATACATATATGAAAGGCGCCCTATTGTTCGGCCTTAATACAAACAAAGTCGTATACGGTGGGACCCTCATCAATCGCATCGGAGTTAAAGCGGAGCATCGGAACATCTCAATGGAAGTTGCGATTGCGATTGAAGCCCAGACCCGATGGGTCTATAAATTATGATCTTATAGATTTAGGTTCTGGTCCAATCGCATCGGCACATTTAAATGAACAGTGGTCAATCACATCGGAGAAAAGTTGACAGCAGAACATGTAAATAAAAGGTTGCGGTTGCGATTGAATTCTGGACCCGATGGGTTTATAAACCATGATTGATATATGGTTTATTTCCGGTAAACAGTGTTGCATCACATCGGAGAAGGAGCAGAGCATCAGAACTTGTTAACAAAATTTCCGATTGCGATTGAGTTTCGGACCCAATTCATTATACACGGTGACTCATGTGTGTTTGAAGTCCAGCTTAAAGGTATGCCATCGCATTGGAAAAATGGCAGAACATTAGAACATCCTATAGAAGGATGCGATTGCAATCAATCGCATCGGGAAAATTACAAAGGATGTAATAGCAATCGGAATTCATTGGAGGAGGCTCATCGCATTGGGGAATAGAAAGAGTTCGGCAAGTGGGGCCCAACTTCTTATATATATATTGAAGTCTTTGTTTTAACCAAAGTCGGGATTGATAAAGCGTTGGTTAAATCAAAGTCGAAATTGATAAATAAAATTAAAGTGTCGTGGGTCAGATATGATATTTGGCGCAATATAAAGTCTCGACATAGGTTAACATATGTGGAAAAACGAGTTATACTTCAAGTTCTAAACGCAAGCTGAACCTTGTATAAATGAAACTGTTTGTTGAGCATATTATTGTTATATGCAAAGGATAAGCTTTTGGCTTATGATATATTGAGTTGTAATCCAAAGTTGAAATATTCATTTGATGGCTTATGAAGTGGGTTGGACTATGGTTTAACCATAGATTTGAAACATGTAAATTTTCCGTATATGAAGAGTGTGAACTAGGGATTGATTGTAAATCAAAGATGTCAAAAGATAAGCTACTGCATACACTTATTCAAATTTCTAGCGCAGGGAAAGCAAATGGAGAGACATTTTTATATGCGCCAGACTCTGATTTTATTTGGGGTATTTAATTAGATTTCCAGATCAGCAGTTATATATATACACCAGACACACAATCACAGTTACATATGTATGGCATATGGTCATTACCCTGCGACAGTGAACAAGGAAACAAACAGAGCCGAAAGGGACAAATACATAGTCAAAGAAAAGACAAATGCGCAGTGAGCCAAGAGGCTGAATGAGTGAGCTGGAGTTTTCATTGTAATTGAATGTAAATTATTTTAATTTATATTGTTGTGATGCATTGGAAAGTCTCCGGAAGAGAACAAATATCCCACTGTAATGTTAAATTGGTACCTACAGTTATATTTTTTAGTAAGCCAAAAAAAATAAAAATGAGAACGCAGAAGACTAAGGGGTCTGACCATCTATTTCAAAATTCCCTGAGGAATACAGACAGTAATAAGAAAATATCTATAAGTAATATCACCTTGATATGCATAGAGGAGTTAGAGAGAGTGAGAAGAGAGAATGCAGAGTTTGGAAAATTGAGGCAGAGAAGATTAGGAAGAGAGGAGCAGAAAGAGATGCTACAGAACAGAGCTGATATTTGAGGTAAATCAGCAAGCAATTCTTTTGGTAAATTGAGGAAGTTGGAGCTTCCCTATCAAGTTAAAACTTCATAACTATCAGTAGTAGCTGACTGAGGTTGGAGCCTCCTATAGGTTGGTGCCTGCAGAAAATTGAAGGGAGTTGGTGCTTCCTTGCAAGTTGTAGCTTGGAGAATTGAGGTTGGAGCCTCCTGTAGGTTGGTGCCTATAGAAAAACAGGGGTGAGAGGGAGTTGGAGCTTGCCTTTGCATCACAACAATAATAAGATGTGGTTTTCTCCCTTTATGGGTTTCCACTTAAATCTGCTGTCTCTATCTGTGTTGCCTGTGTGCTAAGATGAATTACCAAATCTGCTTAATGTTTGTTTCTCTCATAACAAGTTTGAAGTCACGTTAATTTAATACTTGTTGCAACATATTAAGACTATTCATATACTAAGGTTGATTATAAAAGTAAGTGAAGCAGGAGCATCGGAACTGACCAGCAATGTGGAAAATTGTCCACATGTTGTGGTTTGACAGGGTGAATTTTATTACTGTTTGTTCAATTTCAGTTTTACTGAGGAGGTCGATTCTTCATATAGTTTGTTATTATAGTGATAATTTCAAACTGTTTAATTTGAGATTTTCTCTAATAATAGGAGATTATGTTAGCTGTTTGTTAGAGCAATTAGTGGAGGAAATACATAAAAAATGTAATAAGCAAAGAGATTGAAAAAAGGTAGAGTAAGTGTGGTGTGGTTTTTTTTGTATGGGCGAAAAGCTCCAATTAATAAAGAGGACTGTGTTTTTGAAGAAAACTGGAGATCGTCCTTTATGAAAAGGCATCAAAACAAAACTCTGTTTTATTACTGGTTATGAATAAAAAAATAGTGTTTGCGCCCAACGTGTGATGATTGATCTGTGTTATGAATGTAATAGACATGGTTCGTGTTAATGGCATGCAGATTAATACGTTGACAGTTCTCTAAATTAGTTCGAACTGTGGTTTCAATTTAAATTGGATAAAATATCTGTGTTATGACAATGTTATGTGTTAATTTGGTGAGTGGAATCTTCCCATAGCGTATAAACAAAACAGACTGCGCGGATTTTTGGGACAACGCCGGATTTTGGAAATTGTGATTCCTAAAATCTCGCCTCAAAATCCTGGATGTTGTTAATTGCCAGTTGTGATTCGAACTGCTGTCAAGAACAAGAGAGATCTGTGGTAACAAAACAGATTGGATATTCATTAACTTACAGTTGCGTATTGGAGCACAGAAAACGCAATTGACTTTGCCATATCGAGTTAAAAATAGTGGATTCGATATTGGACAGAATCTGGTGGCTATCTATGCGTTGGGTTTTGAAAATAACCATTTCGGGAGAAATCAATAATTGACACAGCGCCATTCCAAATCATGGCAGATTGAAGAAGAGCAGATGGATCTAAGTTAATTGAGCACCGAAGTTTTGGTACCTCGTGTTCCAGGCCAGCAAAGTTAAAAACGTAGATCTACAGTGGAAAAGCGTTTTCTGGGCATAGATATATGGTATAAGAATGGTTTAACGCAGATACAAAAAGATTGGTATTGTTTATGTTGTGGCAAATGCAAATAGATTGCATCGGATTGATTCAATCGATAAATGATTGTTTTTATTTGTTAATTGCAACTAATGAAACGCAGATGGAGCGCAAATGTTTTTGCTTTGTTTGAAACCAGTGGCTAGTGTCTGATATATGACATAAAACTAATTATATGGCTGCGCCCTGTATTAAATAAGAAACAAATCTAGTTTCTATATTTAAGTTGAACAGAGTTTCTATTTTGGTAGTTCGGCATTTTAGAAGTCAATAAGATTGATTTGTATGTATACTGAATTCTGTTACTTGTAAAAGAAAAAAGTGGAGTGAGCTCAG